>CM076577.1:1262984684-1263358432 GCA_034641835.2 Pinus albicaulis
ATTTTATTTTCTTATTGACATGTTTCTATTTTCCATGTGCTTGGAAAATATTGTTCACAACATGGAATACATCCCACAAGGGAACATTCAGGAATACAAAACTATTCATAAAGGTGTGTTTAGCTATGAATTAATTCTTATGTTAGAAAGTTTCGTTAGTAATGGATTTCACACTTTTATATTAAGAGATAGGTATCTCACCCCTTGTAGCAATAAATCCAAAAGTGTTTAGATGAAATTATTATTTCCAAAGGAAAACAGCTCAACTCTCATCAATGTTTCAATATAGATGAAGAGAAATGGTTTGGTAAATTTCAAATTTAAGGAGAAAATTTATTCAAACTAGTTTATAGAGCATATTGATAGCTCCAACAAAGTATCCTATGAATGTCAAATGTCAAATGTTTCTATGTTCATTTGACATGTTGCTATTTTCCATGTGCTTGGAAAATATTGTTCACAACATGGAATAGATCCTACAAAGGTACATTCAAGATCTTGTAATCAAGATTTAGTTATTTCTCCAAAATTATATCTTTGATCGTTTACATATTACACATCCCCTTGTAATCTATATTTTTTTTTCTCAATATTTGTAAAGTTTAAACATGTGGTATGGAAAACATTCTTATGCACTATTTTGTAAGCCATTTCCCTTTACTTGGAAGTTGCTATTTTAATTTCTTTTGGAAACATTTTTATGACTCTTTTCATGTATCATGAATTTTGTTATTCATAATTGTATTTCTAAATAGTATAATATATAAATCTAACATGAATAATGTATGTTATTACTTGTAATAACAGTTTCCTCATCAATCATCATGGAAGTATCAAATAGTTTAAATATTTTTTCTCTATTATTATTACTATAATCCAACCTCATGGGCATTGGTGGATTAACTAGAAAGTGTTCTCTTCCATGTGTTGTACAACTTGTCATTGTCATCCTTTAAACTCTTTTTTATTGCGATATAACCACACCATATAACCAAATTTGCATTAGTGGGTTGTTTTATGTTGATCATGGTTCTCCATATAACAATTCTAAGTTATGTGTAGGTTCTTGCACTTCCAATGGATTTCTCAAATCTTGATTGTGACCTTAACAATTTTTTCCTTCATAATTACCATTTGTAAATGGGTTTTTAGCAAATATAAAAAACAACCAATTAAAAGAATTTTGTTTATGATCCTTTTCAAGTGTCATGAACTTTTCTATGCAATATTGTATTTTAAAATAGCGTAACCTATGGATCTAACACCAAGCATGCTACTAATCATAATAATGGATTTTCAAGATCATCATCAATCATCATGTAAATCTCAAAAAGTTTGACCCTTCTTTCTTTCCGTTAATAATGTCAAAACTATTCATAAAGGTGTGTTTAGCTATGAATTAATTCTTATGTTAGAAAGTTTCACTAGTAATGGATTTCACACTTTTATATTAAGAGATAGATATCCCACCCCTTGTAGCAATTAATCCAAAAAAATTTAGATGAAATCATTATTTCCAAAGCAAAACAACTCAACTCTCATCAATGTTTCAATATAGAAGAAGAAAAATGGTTTGGTAAATTTCAAATTTGAGAAAATTTATTCAAACTAGTTTATAGAGCATATTGATAGCTTCAACAAAGTATCCTAATTTTTAAAATTGGAAGAAGGATTAGCTTTATTCTTTTATATTTTATTGATGGAACATAAAATTGGAATCCTAGGAGCATAAAATTGGAATCATAACAAATAGAGGCATATATACTTTGAAAAGGGTTTAAAATCACTAAAGGAATAAGAATGAATTTAATCATTATGATTAATGACTCTAGGATCATTATCATTCATATGATTAAACAACCATTACCCATAGGAAACTTTCTAGCACCAATTCCAGATTGATGTAGACAACAATAAGGCATATATTCACCAAAATTCAATACTACCATGTCTTGCAAGAACATAATCAAGAGGAAAATTGGTGAGAAAATTCAGATTTAGAATAAAATTAGGGGGAGATTAAGGTTAATGGTGTACTATTCCACCAATTTATCCCCTAATTATTGTATATTTGAAACATATTTTGTTGGTACTATAACATATGGTTTAAAATCACTAAATGAATAAGAATGAATTTAATGTGAAATGTGAAATGTTTCTATGTTTAAATCATAGAAACATGTCAAATGTGTTGAAAGGATTTGGCCTCAACCATTATCCATAACACAATATCCTTGCATGAAATACACCTATCTACAATTAAAAACATCTACCAATTATATCTGACAACATTTCTGGTTCCCTAGAAAGGGTATATGATCCATCGATCATACAGTAGAACAATTGATCACATCCACCAACACATATCTTAGAGTATAACTTCACTGAATGCCACATAAAAAAGTAGAAAACAATTGAAAACGTCTAACAATTAACTTCCATGAGCTATACTAATTTAAAAGTATTATTTGTGGCTGGGGTTTAACCACCATTAGCTATGGTAATGTAAGAGATTTGTGGCTAGGGTTTCACTACCGCCTCTGTGGATTCCTTAATCGGCCCATATCCTTGTCCAATCCCACCATGTTGTTGTCCATCTAACAACATTTCTGGTTTTGTAGAAGGGGTATCTGATCCACCTTGTAGGTTGGTGCTAAAGCTCTCCAGTGACACTTGGATGTTTCAAGTTTTATCATCACATATGGACACTAGCAGTAAGGAGAATGCCATCCCCCAACTAGATGAAAACTTGGACACTTGTAGTAGGGAGAATTCCATCCCCCAACTATATTGAAACTATAATAGAATGCTTGTCATTCCCTCGAAGAGAACCAAGACACCCAGTAAACAGTAGATGTTTATTTTTTTTAAAGAACAATATTTCACATTGAATCTTGCTCGAAGGCTTTTTAAATGGCATGCTCATAAGAGAGTAGCTGAACATCAAATTTATAATTGGCATAATCATAAAAGAATAGCTGAACATCGGATTCCTAGAAACCCTTTAGTATCCAAAGCCAGTCAACTGAAACACATAGTATAGATCTTTCGTGTGCTAAAGATTATCATATTCAATTTCCAGTGATAACTGATAGAAATTTAATCTTTCAAATTTGAGCATGGTCCTATGCAAATTTAAATATTTCCAAATTTGAGCATGGAAGTGCCTTCACTCAAGCTCAAACATATTGGTGATTGATTAGGCTATTGCATACCAGATGTACATGTCCCATGCTACCGATTAATAGTTATAAGTTCTACTCTCAACCTAATGGTGATTGAATGGGACATTGCATTCCTGGTGTCCATATCCTATGTTATTGACTAACCAGCAGGGTCAAAGGTCCACTGCCTTGATGAATTTCTAGCCTTCTAGTTAGTAGCTGATTTTGATGTAAATTGGAAAGCGGGTAAGGTAGTTCTTCACTTATGGAAAGAATACGATAAAATATTAAAAATCTAGGGGATATTGTTCTTGAGTATAAACTAACTTGAGAACCAAAGAAAATGAAGTAACTTACAAATTTCGATGAAGACGCTTGTATTAACCCAAATTAAGAATTTAGACACAACGGGGATGTTATTAGTTAAAAAGTAGAGAACAATTTCTCTAGTGTAAAATTTAATTTGTGGATTTCTTCAAGAATACAACTATGGCATCCAAAATTCAATATTTTAGAATCAATCAACAAAACAGATGCAAGTCCCTTTGGAATAAGCGGGCGGGTATGGCCTTCTGTAATGTTCCAAAATTTTATGGAACATTAAAAACTTTGTTTTTGCTTTAGAAGGAGAATAAATGGGTAAGAAAAACCATTGATAATAAAAATCTGAATAAGGAGACCCTTATAATGTGAAAAGGATCAATAAAGAACTGGATCTCACACCCCATGTGTGAAAAGAGACAATTTGCAGGTGGATAATTCTAGAAGAAGCCAAGTTGACTGCGCAGGTTGAGAAGATAAGGTCCACTTGGTGGGCCAGCGCAGTTTGCATGAGGAGGAGATTCTAGAGAGGAAACCCTAAGGTGTGGGGCCCATGGCAAAGCACCCTTCACTTTTTTAAAAGGAGAATGAAGCAGCCATTCTCATTCATGCTTTTGATTATCATTTTACTTGTCTTCTTAGACAAGAGCATTATCTGGCTTTTTAGCTGAGATGCAGTGCTGCTAGCACTGGGTGTTCCCAGGCGGGAATTCCATCTCTTCCATAGAGTAGCTCTTGGAAGAGCTTGTTCTTAATATTCCCCATATTTTGGCTTGAGGCCAAATAATTCCATTCAGCTCCAGCACAGTCTCCATTGGTGGTTGAGCTGTGTTGCTGGGTGTTGCAGAGGAGGGTTTCTCAACATCACTTCCTGCATTGTATTTCAGAGGAGGGAGTCTCCATTCCTTTGGGAGATTAGTGAGGGAGTTTATGATCTTCATTCCATCATATTTGGCATCATGCCAATCATTTTCCATCAACAGAAGAGCATCCCTCTTCCTTGACTGCGTAGTTTCTAGACAACATTTGCAGTGAGGGTTGCAACATTTCAGTGGGTAGTGAGATATTCAATGAAAGGATCAACCTTTCATTTGGGAGATTAAGAAGAGGAGTTACATCAGAGATTGAATCATCTTCAGCAAAGCTCCTCCTATTTCCAGTTTCTATTTAGTTGCAGCAACTGCCCAGCAACTCTGGCATTTTGGTAAAAATGCCATTTTGTCTAGTTTTCATCCAATCCTTCTAGAGGATTGTTTTATTGTATTTTCAGGGGTTGATACCTTTCTCCCCTTTCTTATTTGATCTTACATTGTTGTATCATTCATGTACATGTATTTACTGCTGCAATACCTCCATAGACTGTGCAGTCTTAGTTGGGAATAAACTATGCAAGCAGTGTCTTTCTCCATTTCTATGCACATGTCTCATTGAGACTCTTTACTTGATTTGAGTAATATATTTCTCAAGATTTTGTCTACATTTTCTGTTGCATATGTATTTGACGGCTGATTTCATCTTCAAGTGACATAGCTCCTTAGAAATAACGCTATCATTTCATTTTTTGAGCAAAGTGTTGTTGCAGCCCTCTTCATTGGGCCATTTTCTGAAGATAACAGGTGAAGGAGGCTTGTCTCAAGCTCCTAGAAGGATTTTTTTTTATTCTACTTCAGTATTTTAGCTCCAGACAGATATATTCAAAGGATCCCTAACCAAGGATCAAATCCTACTGCCTCCATTTCTAGGAAATGCGTTTTTCCAGGCTTGGGTTGCTAGTCATTCCTACTAGGAAATTTCACATATCTGTAGACATATTCTACAAAGGGCCAAAAATCCTCCAGATCTCACCCTTCATTAGAAGGTGACATATCCGGTAAATTCCCCCGCAGTCCATCTCTGGCATAGACTTGTTATATTTCTGAAAAAGTAATATTACACCTTCTGACACCTCAATTTTGAGTAGAGAATATAGGGAGGATCTCCACTTCGTTGTCTCTGGTAAGATGGGTGATCAGTGCTATCCTTCACCCTGCCCACATAGGAAGGCTAAGGGAAGGTCAGGCTGAGACTAATTAAAGAAGAACCTCGGTAGGGATACAACCCACAAGGGAGCATGCACACCTACCATTGGCTAAAAATTTCGCATAGAAACAGGCCAATAGGTCTTTGGTCACAACAAATCTGACCACTCCTTAATATTACCTAGAAAATCCTAACTAAACTAGATGATTGCCATAAAAGTGATAACAAGACTTTCAATAAAATACAGACAAAAATAACATCATTAGTATATAAAGTGATAATGTAAAACCAATAACCAACATTTCAACAGTATGCAAAGACCGAAAACATAACATCAATTTGATATGAAGTGATGGTAGATATATCAGAGGGCAGTACTGAACAACGGTCAGGTCGGTGAAATAACAGAGCTTCTACACACTCCCACCACAAGAAAATAATTGAGGCTTCAAACTTCGTGGCATTTGGACGCACTATTTTATGGGTGAAAAAGATTAGACCTGCCATTTTGAATAGTTAACATAATAACCTGTTACCATAACTGAGCCAGTTATGGTCTCCCATACACTAGGACGAGTAAAGTGACTCATTCCTATCTTTAATAACTAATACATTTAACGTCAACTAATGTTTCAAAATTAAGGCTACAAATATGATCTTGGAAAATGTTAGGCATATTCAAAATGTAAACAACTTTACATAGGCACGTGACAAAAGAGCCATAGAAAGAATATATTAAAATATGCAATTCCTGGAGGATCTGCCAATTTTAGTCATCAATCCAACTTGATGAAATCTGTTGTGGATAAGGATTTTTCTGTCCAGGTGGAAAACCCTGTGAATCAAAAGGAAATTTTTGGGATCCATGTGCTTGCCCAACCCCATAAATGTTCCTAGGTGCTTGATCACTCTGGTGCAAACTTGATCTTTTATATTTCATTTGTTGATCCAGTTGAGGAGCATAACGGTCCATTGCAGATGAGGTTATCCCTGTGCATTCATAAGCATCAAAATGATATGGAAATCTAGAATGGAGTTGAAGGGAATCGTCATGCTATCAACCTAACATTAATGAGTGAGGCATATCAGGCACGAGAGCCAAATTTCTGGAGTATATGTTGTTTACATGGGAGCCCTGGTCAATATAATATCTACCCCTTTCAGCAGTATCACCCATCAACCACTCAGAACCTCTATCGTCTTGAGACAACCTTGGTCGTTCAGAATCAAATCATGTTGACCTTGTCTACTGTATACACTGCAACACTTGCAAATCTTTGGGAGACCCCGAATATTTTGATCCCAAACTACTAGGGAAATTCCTGTGAATACCTCTACTTATTTCTCCAACTGCATATCCCTCTTCAACATTACTAGGACGACCTAGTTGCAACCCTCTTCCATATTCCTCAGAAACTCCTCTATGCATTCTTCTTCCAAGAGCATCATCATCACCACCAGATACCCTCCGATAACCCATACTATAGCCTTCATCAACATTATTAGGTGGCACTCCCTGGTAACCTCTTACAAACTCTTGACCCAAATCAGTTGAACCAATATGATGTCCTCTAACAAGGTCTTCCCTATTACCAGGTCCTCGCTCATATACCCTCCCAAAAGTCTCTGGGGCATTGATAGGTAAAGAACCCTGCTCTTGAAAATGATCTAAATCTTGATCCTTCTCAAATTCCATTCTCATTGATGGTGGTGATGTAGCAATTCGTTCTTTCTCAAACCGGCCCTTGTCAATCCTCTCATTGTTAGATCTGTCTTTATCACGTTTGTCTATTTCATGCCTACATTTCTCATATCTACCCTTTTCATATTTTTCTTTTTCTAGTCTATCTATTCTTTCTCTAGACGGTGATATTTCCTTCTGATTTTTCTTACACCCACTTTCATCATCACGACCTCCTTTGTCTTGTCTCCTTGCATGATTCTGCTCCAAAATTTTACCTGGGTGATCATTGGCAGGATCGTAAACATCAAAGTCCTTTTCCTCATCTACAATATGCCTGTTGTATGGGGATTCCTTGTGTTCCTCCTTAATTTTGAAAGATGAACCATATTTCCATTGTAACTCATCTACTATTTGTACAAAGGATAGAGAGTCAAGTTTTGATTCTTTCTCATTTTTTTTGTTGTCAGCCCCATATAGGTTAACAGGTTTTATGCCAATGCCAAAATCTTGTTGATCTTTCTCAGAACGTATTTCTGAGGTGGATTTCCCTTCAAACGTCTAAAAAGCATTTCCTTCTCCATCATTGGGAGGCTTTGTATCTAGAACATTGTTTTGAGTTGTTACCATATTTTTCTCTTATGTCCCCCTACCAGTATGTCCCTGTTTAATTGCTACTATCTTGCGTGTTTCAGTCCAATCTGCTCGACTCCATAGATAAAGTGGTGATGCCACCAAGTTCCACTAGCTTAGTAGATTGTCCTCAGAATCAACAGAACCGGGAATAAAAATGACTGTAAACAAACACAGTAATTATTAAGGAATGAATTTCAAATGAAAACAAAATTGTCTAAACTTGTGTAATATATTGTTGAAAGTTATTAGAATCAAATTTCTTTGTGCCTAACTATCATCAATGTACACAATGAAGCACATTTGTGTTCTATTGAAGTCTTTAGAAACACCTGGCCTCTTAAAAGCTCTAGCTCCTCCCAAATAAGATCATATTTATTTGGTCCCATTTTCTCATCAAGTCTGTTCAAGGAAAGTTTCAAACCAAGAAATTTCATATCACATAAACATAACAAATATTGGCCACATAATTGATTCAAGATGTATATATTTTGTAGTATTATCAGCTTTAAAATGTAATAGGTTTATTACAAGATGTATGATGACCTATAGTTCTGAATTAAAAGAGTTCATCAGTTTAATACCCTTCCATAATGAAAAATAATATACCTCTGTGTTTCTTTTGGAAAAATAAGGATAACCAACTTTGGCTTGAACTCCAAGGATTTGTTCATAAATTTTTTTGCAAGAGCAAATTTAACACCAAATGGAGGAATCAACCCCATAATCTACAAATAAATTCAAGAAAAAACAACACAGCTTACAAGGCATTTTATTGAAGGGCACAATTTGCAAATACAGGATTCCTCCCTATAACCATCCACAAATTCAATCTGCACAATTAAAAAAAGCAAGGCCAACAAAAATTATTTCTAGTTAATAGTGACTTTGACATCTTTGTTAAACATAAGCATGTGTGAAATCATACTTACCAATCAGGTACCGGTTGGTAATTCATCTTTACTAACAGTGAGCCAATCCCATTTTTCAAACTCGAAATCATTCTATAAATGTCACAGAAAATAAATCCACGTCAGACTAACTATGATAATGACTTCAAAAACGAATTTTGTATTTTTTTCGAGCGCCAAAATCTACATGCTCTCAAAAAATACTCAAAAGACAAACACTTGAACAACAAATGCAGTTCATTCCCAAAATTACCTTGGCAAGGAAATAACTTGACATAATTATTGAGATAAGAGACACCTCCAAATTATGTTCTCTTAAAGGGTCATTGGCATTCACAGGGTGATATTTTCCTATGGGTCTGCATCTCACGCCCATCTTGGGCACCTAGGTGGGCTTGGAAAATTCCAAAAGAGTGCTCGAAACATTAATGTAAATGACCAAGGCCCAAAACCCCTTGGAAACGCCATTGGCCATATCACACAACATTTTCAATACCAAGATGATATTCCTCAAATAGCAATCCCCTATCTCTATTTTGCCTTAAATTATCATTTGCATGCATACGCCAATAATTTCATATGGTTCCCGCGAATAATTTCATATGTTGCCCTAAGTTGCACAATATGGACTCCCAAGGTCCATAACCTTCCCAGGTTCCTTAATTTTACATGCTCATTCTGGGGATAGACTTTCCCTGTGGCGAAGGCATGCAATCTGCAAGGAAAAAGTGCATGAAGAAGTAGGGGTTCGCAGGTGGTGGCACGAAAGGTCTCCAAGGTGGTGGCACCAAAGGTCTCCATCACACACCCAACTCTTCATCTTGAGAGCCCTCAGAGATAATTCAGTATTGCGTCTACAAAATTTCCTTAATGCATGGTTGGCTTATTCCACTATTATATTCTATTGTAAATAAATCAAATTTTCAATTGTCAAAGTAGGGAAATTAAGTTGTAAACTCAGGCTTTTGCTTACATAGTCATATACTTGGGTCCCCCTTGCACCTTGGGAAGCCTCTATGAGCCATAGTATTATTCCTACCTCCTTCGGTGGTGCCCACAACCCTACACCTTCTCCTCTCCAACTTTAAATTCATTTACGCTCAGCCTTACCTGGTGTTTACACCATTGAAGCTCCCGCCTTTTGGACATGGCTATATCCATTTGAATTCTTCACCTTTTTGCATACCCATACTCGATTACTACCCCGCTTGACAACTCCAATGCCACGTCAAAGAGCCAAATCCTATTGAGAGTCCTCTTCTCAAGTAGAAGGGAGTGCTCAAGGCACACTTCAAGCTCATAAGGAAGCACAGAGATATCATTCCCAAAACCTTGCTCCTATACAACAGGAAATCAACTATGTTGATATTGAATTTCGTGTTGAACATGATGAGAAAGTTGATGAGGAGGGCTTAGCCTCTATGGTTGAGTGGGTGATTTATTCAGTCCATACTTTAGGGTGCCAAAACTCATATCTATGTATAATTGAGCTATACTATAACATGAAATTGCTCCCCAACAATGTCTTACTAGAGCATAATGAAGCTCGCAAGGAGATATTATTATATATTGATGAACCACAAATGGAGCACAAGGATCCCAGTTTGCAACATTGTGACATCTCTACCAATTTGGCCCTTCAAATTTAATACATGGGACGGAGAACAAAGCCGAGAACTAAATATCAATCTTCCTTGGGGTTGCATGGTAATAGAATGGGCTGCCACTGTTCATGCCGTGGAAAATGAAACTAAGAACTTGTTGTGAAAATTTGTGCCCAGATTGAGCATACAATGTTTAAGTATTGGCATGAAGGATTAAGTCCTTTATGAGATCACAACTTTGTCATTATGAAGAAATCTTCAATCTGGTTTCTTCACTGAAATATTCTCATTGCGATTAATTATGCAAGTGTACCTAACACTACACCGGGAAATTGCGATCATGCCTCTTGGAGGATAGTCGGTATGTCGACAAAATGGATCTTGCTTTGATTTTTGCTAAATTATTAAGTTTGTATTTGGGCTAACAAGTATAGGATTCTGGTTGATTCTGACATATGAAGGAGGCATGCAATAGCATATCGGTTTGTTGTTCTGATAAATATTTCTAATGAATGATGTGTTGGCTAAGTTCTTTCCTTCCAATCTAATTTGACTAGGTCCAAGTGGATAGAATGGAATCTCCACTGATGCCCATAATGGGTTTAATAACATAAATCATAACTCAATTTACTAGTTTAGACACCTCATCCACCAATCCAAATTTTCAAATACTTTAACTACAACCAAATGGAACGCCATTACCTAGCTGATGAATATAAAACAGGGGACTTAGGATTCCAAGATTGGCACAATAGAATAGATGGTAGGAACTCCAATTCTAGGATTAAGGATAATGTCACTAAGGCCACTTAGATAGAATTTTTCACTGAGGGTTGAAGAAGATATTATGCTTTAAGTGATGAGAGCTAAGCCACAAACCTTAGATCAGACCATGTTCTTGCATATCAAATAGCAAAAATCCATGCTTTGGATTTGAATTTTTACATTTTCATACTACATCCAAACCCTAGCTAGATAGAGCCATACTCCTAATAATTAGAAAATTGTAAACCCACCATGAACACCCAAAGAGAACCTCAAAAACGAAATGCCCAAACTCCTAGACCTAATCATCCAAATGTGCAGAATCCTCCAAAGTATTATTAGGATAGAAAAGGGGTACAAACAAATGTGAATGTGAATTGAATTCAAGCCTTTTATGAATGTTGACTGTATTTTGTTCTTCATGTGGCAAAATTTATAGTTGTCACAAAGTTCAGATAGGAAAATTTTCCACTATTCCCATTGCTTTCCATCCTCCCTCCTTTTAAATCACTCTCTATTCATTTTCATCCAAGAAGATACATTCCAAACCAAGGATTTCCATTCATACAATTTTTTCCTCATTCCATCAATCTTGAATTCCAATTCTTAGACCTTTATTCTAAGTAACTTATTTTGACTAATAAGTGAGGTATACAGAGGTAAAGAGGGCAATCACCTTACCTTTTTATGCTTTGTAGGAATGGAAACAATCACTTCTTAGAAAATGGTCTCTACAAGAGTGGTTGTAGGTGCACCCATGGGAGAAGTAGTGCTTTCTTCTTCATGGTCAATAATAAAAGTGTCAATCAGTGTGCCTACAGGAGTGGCGACAATTGTGTCCTTGAGAGTAGCATCAATTGTGTTTCTGGGAATAGAAACCATCATGTCCTTGAGATTAGAAGAAATTATATCCATGGCCTCATAATGTAATTATCATCCATCAAAGTGGAAAAATGTTCCTTAAGAGCACTCCTTTTTGGTTATTATGGAGTAGCAAGGCCACCAGACCAAATTCTTCCAACCCTAGGTCACTGACTCTACTAGTTCTTATGTTTCAGTAGGGGTGGTGTCTTCCTGGTGTTCTAGGATTTCTTCTACCCTTATTTGTTTTTTTGGAGTAGCAGGGGTTTCGGTGATGGTAGGAATGTATCATGTCCTCTTCTTTCCTGGAACACAAGGGGGCCTATTTTGATGCCCTCTCATTCTCTCGATGGTTGGTTTGCTACTAATTATCTCAAATTCAATATCACTTTCCTTCTATGGTGTAATAGACTTTGTCTCTTCTTCCTTAATATGAATTAGTAGGTACTTTGTAGCCAAGGGATTCATGACAATATATTATTCCTCCTTCGCACTTGCAATAGGTGGAGTCACACAACATTGGGCTCATTTAGTGAAGTTGCAACCATTGGAGTTGTAATGACTTCTTCCTAGGATTTTCTTGCTTTTTTTAGAGCTTGTACCATGAGTAACCTGATAAGGCCATGGTGAGAGATGAAATATCTTGGTATTTTTTCTTTTTGTGCATGGGCTTCCTTATTTTGCAGGGACTTGAGTAGGAAGTACGACATATTGACATTGTGACAGTGTCTGAGATGGCCAAGGAAACAAACGTGCATATTCCTCTAAGCCAAATGAAGCACCTATACTGTTAGTAACCTAGTGAATTGACTATGGCTCAAAGTTTTTACTAAAAATTAAATATTAGTTTTAGCATTCACTAGATACATAAAGGAACCTCTCAACTGTCTATAAATTCACTAGATAGCATTTTTATAATGTGGAAATGATACCAACAAAGAAATGGTAAGAGGTTACCATGATTTAATGTAGACTCTCTAACCCAAAGCCTACACGATCTCCTTGAGGCTCAGTTTGCATCATCTCAATATTATATGTAGCCTGAAAAGTAGAAACCAAAGTTAATAAAAAAATTTGCGAAAAGAAATATAATAAACATAATAAATATGCTTAAAGAAAAGTATCGATACCTGTATCATGACTAGAAGCTGAGAAGGAATAATCTCTTCAGGCAACCCTTCATGTGTAGCACCAACCTGAAAATTCCATAATGTTAAGACTCAAGATATAAAATTATGTGACATAAATTCATTTTCAATTTGACGTACAAAAATATAGATAGATAGTAATGAATGTGGCACATGTACATGATCATGTCCATGATCTACAGAATGAGGATTAGGGGCAAGGAAATGTTGTTCTAAGAATGTTGTAAACTGCATAAGTTAAATAAATATATTGTAGAAATTTGTTGAATAATGAGTAATTATCCACCGAGACTATCCTGATCACATATCAATTCGAATTCATATGCAACACATAATCTCTTCCACTTAGATCATCACACATGCGGAAATAAAACAAGCGATAGCACATCAAATCATCATACACATTAACACAGTATGTATGGGGAAAGCTTATAGCTGAAAACCCCGCAGCTATTGTGTATATTATAATGGAGAAATCATGTAACAAACTCAGTACAATACTTCTCACAAGTACTCAGTACTTTCTCATAAAGTTACACACAAACTAGCTTGGTTTTGAACAGGTTACTGGTTCAAAACTCACCACTAATTGCCTTGCCTCTATTGCGCAATCATGGCATGTCTAAATAGAGATCCAAGGTTCGAATCTCCTTGGCTTGACAGCGCAATCATCATGGGAAATTCCTCCAAGTGTGGTACAAATCTCATGCACAACTGATGTCGCCACTGATAGCTATCTCCACCCTTTCATCTACCTCTTTCACTGGTCTCCACTGAACTGTCCATGCACTGTAGTGAACTGATGTGTTCTTGAGTTGAATAATGAGTTACTAATTAATGAATTAAACAATATTTAATTCACTCCACTCATTACTAGTTGATTAGCTAGTTAAACTAATCTCAACTAGTTCAACTAAGTTAAACCGAACACAACTCCACCAACTGTCTCATCAACTCCACCAAACTTCTGCCACTGAAGTCCTAACTGAAGTCAACCATGCATGATCTCACCAAACCCTTAGGAATAGCGAATTCCTCTGTCAGATGCATGAGCCACTTCTGTAGCTCTAACTGAAGTGCTCCAAGAGAGTAAACTGAAGTTTAGAGTCCAAATATTATTAAGGGTAAATAATATTTGACTTCCCTATTTTTAGGATAGGCAGCCTAAATATAGACTTCGACCTATAGGTCAAAAAATAGAGGTCCATCTATTTTTACCAACATGACCAATACTCCAAGAATAACATACTGCAACCCCTCGACCATGCTCCATATGTCTAAAAATAGACATAGTCTAAAAATAGACTTTGCGCCAGAATTTGCCTGCGGGCCCACTTAGTGAAGGCGACTTCATTTCACTAAGATCCATCATCTTGCTGCATTTTCAACACTCCCTCTCAACAAGATATGGATTATATGCAACCCCTATCCTGCCTCTGTGGAATTCGAACTTGCTCCTGGTGAGCGCCTTCGTCAGGATGTCGGCATCCTGATCCTCCGTGGGAACATATGAAAGCATCATGATTCTCCGCCGAACACAATCTCTGATATGATGGTACCTGATGTCGATGTGTTTGGATCTATCATGAAATACTGGATTAGCCGAGAGTTTAATGCAACTCTGGTTATCACAGTAGATCACTGTAGGCTCCAAATGCAACCTGAACAATCCTGCGAGGATCTTCCTCATCCAAATAGCCTTGCATGCAGCCAAGCTAGCTGGCCATGTACTCGGCCTCTGCTGAACTGAGTGCCACGGATCTCTGCTTCCTGCTGTACCAGGATACTGCTGTCGACCCAATGCTGAAAACTCCTCCAGAAGTGCTCTTCCGGTCCGTTGGGCTCCCTGCCCAATCTGCATCAGTGAAGCCAGAAAGCTTCGCTCCATCCTCCTGTCTGTACCATAGACCATATCCCGATGTGCCTCTAATATAATGCAATACATGCTTGCCTGCCTTCCAAAAGAGCTTGGTAGGCTTAACCATAGCTTGTGAAAGCTGGTTAACAGCATAGCATATATCGGGTCGTGTATTGACCAGATACATAAGCGACCCCACCAACTGTCGATAGACAGTGGCATCCACTACCTCCGCTGAAGTAGCATCCTCCTTCCTCCAACCACCAAGAAGAGGAGTGTCAACAGGCTTGCAGCCTTGCATGTTGAACCTCTCCAGAATCTCCCGGGCATACTTGCCCTGAGAAACAAACAGTCCTCCACTGCGCCGCCAAATCTCCAATCCCAGGAAATAATGAAGGATGCCCAGGTCCTTCATCTCAAACTCTCGTGCAAGATCCTCCTTGCATGAAAGTATCAACCGCTCATCACCCGTCAAAATCATATCATCTACATACAGTACGATGATCAACAGCTTCCCCTCCACCACAATCTGGTACAGGTTAGGATCCGCCTCACTCTTGGAGAATCCAAGCCCGGTGAAGTAGCTGTCTATCCGAGTGTACCAAGCACGAGGTGCTTGCTTCGGCCCGTACAGTGCTCTCTTGAGTCGGCACACATGCGACTCACTGCTGAAGATCTCAAAACCTTCAGGCTGCTCTATGTACACCTCTTCCTCAATAACTCCATTGAGGAACGCAGTCTTCACATCCATCTGATGAATGTGCCACCCCATCTGCGCCGAGAGAGCAAGGATCGTCCGTATGGAAGAGTACCTTGCGACAGGTGCAAAAGTCTCCTCATAGTCAATCCCCTCGATCTGTGAGAAGCCACGGGCGACAAATCTCGCCTTGTACTTCTCCACACTCCCGTCAACCGCCTGCTTCACTTTGTAGATCCATCGCGAACCCACCACTGATTTCCCCTCCGGTCTTGGGACAATCTCCCATGCACTGTTCCTGACGATCGAACCATATTCTTCGATCATGGCATCAACCCATGCGGGTTCCTCCACAGCTTCCTCAAAAGAGGATGGCTCTGTCACAACACATTGACTCACAAGATCCATGTATCCAGTGTACCGATCCGGTGACTGCCTCTGTCTACGCTGTGCTGTAGGTGGTCCTACAACCTTCTCTGCATCCCGAGCCAGTCGCTCAGCTTCTGTAGTGCGCATGCGTCCTCTGATGGTTGGCGCTGCCTGGGTGGTTTCTTCCACTTCCTGAACCTCCTCTTGTGGCTGATCCACATCCGGAAGCTCCTCCTTAGGAACTAACAGCTCCTCATCTGCATGCAAGTGTAGCTCCCTCTCAAGCGAACACTGCATGGCTTTCTCCTCCTGAAATTTTATATCCCATCGCACAACAGTCTTGCGACTGTCTGACAAATACACCCGGTAGTTGTGAGGTGTATCAGTGTACCCCACAAATATTCCAACCTCAGCAGTTGGATCCAGTTTCCTTCTCGCATCCTTCGTCACATGCATGTAGACAGGAGAACCAAAAATCCGCAAATGGGAAATATCAGGCCTCTTGCCAGAATAAGCCTCCTCCGGTGTACTCATGCCAAGAACCTTGTGAGGACACCGGTTCTGCACATACACTGCTGTATTGCATGCCTCAGCCCACAAGTGAAGGGGTAGGCCCTGATCATGCAACATCGCCCGTGCAGCACCCACGATCGTTCCGTTCTTCCGCTCAGCCACCCCGTTCTGCTGTGGGTTATGGGGTGCGATGAGCTCTCTCCGAATCCCTTCTGCGCTGCAGAACTCCTTGAATTCATCCGAGATGAATTCACCACCGTTATCACTCCTTAGAGCAATCACCTTCTTCCCCGACTCCTTCTCGACCAGTGCTTTAAACTCACAGAACTTCGCGAATGTATCGCTCTTCTTCTGCATGAAGAAGATCCAGCACTTTCTAGAGAAATCATCAACAAAGATCACATAATACTTGTGCTTTGTTGTCGAAGCAACTGAGAAAGGACCACACACGTCTTTGTGAACTCTCTCAAGGATCGTCATGGCGCGACTATCCTTCTCGTGAAAGGTGGCTTTCACATACTTCCCCAAGGTACACCCCTTGCACTGATCTGACTGCGCAAGAGTGCCCTTAGGAAGCCCAGTAGAAATCTGCTGCAGGATCTTCAAAGCTCCATGGTGAAGGTGGCCCAATCTTTTGTGCCACAGTTCGCCCTCATCATCCCGGCTCACCACTTCTCCCGCCTTGCATGCCATTGCTGCGCAGCCATCTACCTGCAACTGATAAAGGTTCTTGGTTCAAACCCCTATCTTCCAGGTCTCTCCAGTAGTCTTACTGCGCAGGAAGGCTTTTCCTTCGCTGAAGACCACATCATACCCCTTATCCTCCAACATCACTACTGAAATCAGGTTCTTCTTCAATCTAGGTACATGCATGACATCCTTCAGTACAAAGGGTTTACCAGACTCCCTCTGAAAGGATATGGTACCGATACCAGTCGCACTGTATCTACCATCATCGCCCATCTCGATGTGCACACCCAAATATTTGTCCTCCAGATTTGAGAACAAATCCCGATCTCCCGTCATATGAAATGACGCACTGCTGTCCAAGAACCACACCGATCC
Organism: Pinus albicaulis; assembly: GCA_034641835.2. Taxonomy (NCBI): domain Eukaryota; kingdom Viridiplantae; phylum Streptophyta; class Pinopsida; order Pinales; family Pinaceae; genus Pinus; species Pinus albicaulis. Next base: position 1,263,002,294 of record CM076577.1, read on the forward strand.
CATCACACTTGAAACCAAGCATGCGATCAGTGAAAATTCAAGCTCGAACTGTGAGGCCAAAGCCTCTCCATCTACAGATCTTCTCGCTTGCTTGTTTTTCTTCTTCTTTGGACAATTGGTAGCATAATGTCCGTGATCATGGCAGTGAAAACACTTCACTTTCACCATATCCTGCTTCTTTCCCTTTGCACTGGAATGAGAAGTTTTCTTACCCTTCCCCTTCTTTGCTTTGGCAACCAAAGTGCAGTTTTCTTCATCAGCTCCCTTTGATGAAGATCCATCCCGAGTAGTCCTCCTTATCTCCTCCTGCATGAGATCCGCCCAAAGGCGCTCCCATCTCGGCAGCTTCTCCTGACCATTGAAACTATCTTGATATGAGTGCCAAGCCTTCGGAAGACCAAGGAGAGCTAGGTCAACCATGTCCTCGTCTTCGACAGTCACCCCCACACTTTTTAGCTCATCTCTGCATTGAGTGAACTTCATGAGGTATTTGGCGATACTGTCGCCTTTCTCCATCTTGATGTTCCTGAGCTTATCTTTGAGTGCCAGCTTCCTTTGGTCGCTCTTACTCTGGAATAGATCCGTCAAATATTTCCACATTAAATATGGAGAAGCATTTCCATGTAGGCTGGATACAATATGATCCTTGACGCCCTCCAACAGGATCCTTCGACATTTCGCCATCTTCTTTTGCCATGCTTCTACTTCAGCAGGATCAGTGGGCCTTTGGAAATCCGTATCCACGAACTCCTTCAGACCATTATCTTCTAATACTGCCTCCATGCGATCCTTCTATGCAACATAATTCAAACTGCCTTCAAGAGCATATTCGAGTCGCAAACCATTGAAATGCATTTTCAACACCAGCACCAAGAAAACAAAATTGCTGCAAAATTCGAATTCCACCTCAAAGCTTAACCGCTCTAGATCTATGAGAACAAATTATTTCTAGCACAGAGATTGACTGCAAGGGGCGTTTACTGGATATATCACCTTTCAAAGAAAGGATGCAGCCAGAGGCTACCTGGCCCGCATGCAGACTCTGTCTACCGAAATAAGTTTGTAATCACTGTGATGATCAATCTCTGCTTCAATAGCTCCGATACCATGTAGAAATTTGCTGAATAATGAATAATTATCCACCGAGATTATCCTGATCACATATCAATTCGAATTCATATGCAACACATAATCTCTTCCACTGAGATCATCACACATGCGGAAATAAAACAAGCAGTATGCGATCAAACAATCATCAAAACATCACACACATTACACAGTATGTATGGGGAAAGCTTATAGCTGAAAACCCCCAGCTATTCTGTATATTATAATGGAGAAAACATGTAACAGTACATAGCACAATACTCCTCACAAGTACTCAGTACTATCTCATAAAGTTACACACAAACTAACTTGGTTTTGAACAAGTCACAGGTTCAAAACTCATCCACTAATTGCCTGCCTCTATTGCGCAATCTTGCTTTTTTTAATGACTAAATAAAGATCAGTTTGAATCACCCGCCCGGCCGCGGTCTGCGATCACATCTTGAGAAATTCACTCCAGAGTGTGGTGCAAATCTCATCACAACTTGATGTACAACTGATAGTAACTCCACCCTTTCATCTACCTCTTTCACTGGTCTCCAACGGAAGTATCCATACCTTGCTGGTGAGCGGTGGTATGCCGGGTTGAATAATGAGTTGCTAATTTATGAATAAATAATATTTAATTCACTCCACTCATTACTAGTTGATTAGCTAGTTAAACTAATCTCAACTAGTTCAACTAAGTTAAATCGAACACAACTCCACTAGCTGTCTCATTAACTCCACCAAACTTCTGCCACTGAAGTCCTAACTGATGTCAACCATGCATGTGCTCACCAAACCGTTAGGAATAGTGTAATTCCTCTGTCAGATGCATGAGCCACTTCCAAGGCTCGAACTAAAGTGCTCCAAGAGAGTAAACTGATGTTTAGAGTCCAAATATTATTAAGGGTAAATAATATTTGACTTCCCTATTTTTAGGATAGGCAGTCTAAAAATAGACATCGACCTATAGGTACAAAAAATAGAGGTCTATCTATTTTTACCAACATGACCAATACTCCAAGAATAACATACTGCAATCCCCGGACCATGCTCCATATGTCTAAAAATAGACATAGTCTAAAAATAGACTTTGCGCCAGAATTTGCCTGCGGGCCCACTTAGTGAAGGCGACTTCATTTCACTAAGCTCCATCATCTTGCTGCATTTTCAACATTACCTTCATCCTCAGGGAATTCTTTTGGTGAAGAAATTTCCTCAAATTCATCAAAATCAAAAGGATCTCCTAGAAGGGAGGATGACTATAGAAATCTTGAAAATGATAAAAAATATCATCATAATCCATGGATTGACCAGGATACTACAACTGTACTAGGTATACAACACCCCCTCCCAAAGAATCCTAAAAAGCATCTTTCCTAAGTATGATCCTGATTCAAGGCAACGTGATGAGGATCGTGTGAAAGATTTTATACTTGCTATAAGGCAAAAGATAGTTCACCATGAGGACATAGTATGCAATATGCCTTAATATAGATTAGAGGTAAAGGCCACTACCTCATCGGCATAATTTGAGTCAATATTCTTGGAGAAATTCGAGGATGGAAAACCACCTGCAGTCTTGGTTGATGAATTTTCTAATATGAAAATGTAAAAAAGGAAAAATTTAAGGAGTTTAATGTTAGAATATTTTCATTAAAAAAAAAATATTCCTGTTGAGTTCTTACATCCTCCAGACCTCATTATTTCATACTATGTCAAATATCTACATCATGATATTTCTTTATGGGTAAAGAGGGATAAAAATTCCATTTTGTAGGAAAAATTTCAATAAGCCTTGACGATTGAGAAAGACATTCTCATATTTAAGCCAAAAATTGATAAACATTCTAAGTATGCTTCCACATTGTGTAATAAAGTAGAACCCCCAAATCAGTATACCAGTAAAAAGGACCAATCAACCTTAGATGTAGAAATCCTTCAGAAGGTTATTAATAAATTATCTAATGAAATAATTAACCTCAAGAAAGGTAAATCTGAAAGGACATCTAATAGAGTAAATTTTAGACAGTATTTTAAGAAACCACCTACCCATAAACTACCTCCTCTTAATGAAGGTATGAAACCTGAGGGATTGGAAAATATATTATAGGGCTTGAAAAAATATTTAGGTCATAATTCTAAAGATGTTGAATAAAAGAAGCTGAAATTGATTTAAAAAAATGAGAAGAAATTCACCCTCTTGATTTTTCACTTAATGTTTTTGATGAAGATATTGGTTATGTATGTGCATAAATTTTAAGTAAAGCTTCAACGAATATCCAAACCAAACTTGCAACATATAATAATAGAAAAAAACTCACATCTCAAAAAACCACAGTTTTAGATATTGAGTATGACCCAATAGATGATCTTAAAAAGCCAAAAGCTAATATATCCTTGTATGAGATTTGGAAAATCCTTATAATTCAGATAAAATTATAGCAACATATTTCTAGCTTAAAAGCTCTTACTAGCTTAAAATTTGTTTTGGAGAATGTTCAAATTTTGAAAGATTACTCAAAAGACCCTATTACTCAAAAAAGGAAACCCTGAACATTTCTTTTAACTTTGTATATTTTCATTCGAAATGCTCACAATTGTATGATTAATACAGGTGTATCTTCTAATATAATTCCTTTATATATATTTGTATGAATATTAATGCACAAATGAAACATTCAAATAAAAAAATTGTACAATTGTATAGAAATTTTGTACAGGTAGCAGGCGAATTGAATGATGTCTTGATCATATTTTCAGAAGCTTCATGGATCCATCAGGTCATAGATATTGTAGTAGCTGACATCCCTAAAGTGTATGGATTATTTTTGAGTAGGTACTTTCTTCAACACCTAAAAGGCTTAGTGGACACTAATTTAACTCAATTATGGTTGCCCCAGAAAGGGGAACCCAATAAAATAAAAATTAATAGGGAGCCATACGCGAAACAAATAATCACTAATTTTAACGATACAAATTAACTAGTTAAAGCCAGTGATTTTCAAGCTCTTAATTCTTTCTTTTGTAATTTTATTGTTGACTTGTCTCAAAATTTTGATTTAAAACAAAAGTGTGATTCATAAAGCGTTAAAATAGTAGTCACAATTGATCATAAAATTGAGGATATCCGTAATATGATAAATTTTAATGAAACTAAAATATGTTCGATTTATTTTGATGGTTTGTTGTTGCTGCGACAACCACCCTCCAAAATTTTTTCCTATGTCTAATTTGGAGCCTACACTAACTATCGTTTCTAGCCTCCTTGCATTGTCATGTGGTCTGATTTTTTATGTGCATGTTTTCACATAGTCACACCCTTTTAAGTAAATGTTTCCTAAGTTTTGTCACTTAACCATCAAAAGCATTTGAGTTAGTAAGTTGATGATTAGGTGAATTCACAATATTTCTTGAACTAAAAACTTTCCTTCTTACCATGCACACACTCAAAAAGCACACAAAAGTGGAAAAATTAAACAAAAATCAAGAAAATAACTCACAAAATAAAAAGCATAGTTTTAGTTGACGAAGACATCCACTTGAGTTGAGGGCACTCCTTCGAGCTGAGGGAGTGCTCCATCCTTGAGCGCATTCCTTCAAGCTGAACAAGTGCACCCTACCTAGGTGCAATCCTTTGTGTTGAAGACATGCGCCCTATATAGTTGCATGTATGAGAAAACTTATTTCATGAGGGTGCACTCCTAGAAAATAAGATCCCTCTTTACTCCCATTAACTAACCTTTTCATGTGATGACAAGTGGGACTCATGCATGAATCAATTTTTCATGTTAATTTCCTTAAGTAAAATGATTTAATCATTCTTTTCATAATCATTTCATCTGAGTTGAGTGCACAACTGGGGAATCAAGAAGCTCTTAATCAACTAGTGAAACAAGTAAGTTCATATACTAAATATTTTCACTATATTTCATGATTTCACTGTCAAATCTTGCTTTTATTGTTGTCGATCTCTTGTTTTGTAGTTTTTTTGATGGTGTTTTTGCTGAATCTTCATCTTGCAAGTATTAATCCACTGTCGCATGAAAAATACTTTTCACATTCTTGAAACCTTTCATATTCCACCATGCATGCAACTCAATCTATAAAAGCCTTGCAGATCATCCGCCTCCTTATCTGATCATAAATTTCTACCATTTAATTTTTTTTGTGAGATTCTAATAGGTAGAGTGCACTCTTTGAGCTCGAAGCTCCATCAACCTCGAAAGTTGTCTTGTGTGACCAAGTTTTCTTCCTGAGCGCCTCAGCGCATCATGAAGGCATTAATCCTTTCCCTTCGACTCTTTTGAATGCTACAATGCACCCACTTTAAGTTAGAGTGCATGAGTGCATCACGAACGCACAAAGGATCAACCATTCATCCTTGTGGAATGAGATGATGTGCCCCCCTTTTCCTTGAGTGCATGTGTGCATTGTGAAGGCCTAAAGATTTGTTTTTCCTAATCCTTCATTCCTTAAGAGTATGAAAATGCACCCTCCTTGTCTCCTTGAGCACATGGATGCACAGGGAAGACTCGAAGGCCCATTTTCCATATATTCGAACCTTCAGTGTGCGACAATGCCCTGTTGTTTATTTTTCTTCATTTATTAAGTGCATGAGTGCACTATGAAGCCATGAATGACCATGCATGCTCCCTTTGTTCTTTTAAAGAGAAACCTCCTAGTTTTATTGTGAATTTTCTCTTGAATTTGAGTTATTCTATGATTTCATTCATATTTTTTCATGATCTATCAACCATGATGGATCTTTGAACGTGATTTACAAGTATTTCTACATAGTTAGTTTTTCAAGTTGCTATTGTCGTCATGAGTGTGATTCCACAAATAGGTGCTCATGCTACAAGTGTTGCCACTATGTAATCATTTTCTGGAGACATGACATCTCATAGATTATCCTCTAAATAACTTTTAGAAGAATGTGACGATGAACCTATGGAAGTTACAAGGCCTAATGTTCCCATATACACAAAAAATCAGTGTTTTATTGACAAGACTACAAAGGTCCCATAGAGAAAGATTTATAACACATTCACATAGGAGAAGTTTAATAAGAATTAGAAGATGTGCATGCATAAATCAACATTAAAACATCCATGATACAAATGATCACATGAATATTCCCAGTCATGCAATGTGCATAAGATTTTGAATGGATCATCACACATATGGATGACTCTCACCTTGTGCTTCGCAGTAAGAGTGGTGGTCAACTCGCCACCTATTTTGGTGATGATATGAAAATGAAAACTTCCACATGATATGGATACACTCAACACAACTGATGTTATCAAATGAACCTACAAGTTTGACAATTGCCCATCCATTGTTTATGGACAAATATTATCTGGGGTGTATATAAGTTTTTGGTAGATATGTGTTGTCAGATGTTTGGGCACAAGAATTTTGATGTGTTCCAAGAGAATAGGATATAGAAACGAAATCTGGGAGTGAAATGTGGTAGATATTTCAACTGGGAAGATATATATTATCATATGAATTTCACCGTCATATGGGGAAAGCCAAAGAATCTTTATAGGCGAACCAAGAACCCTAGTTTTACATGTCTACATTTCCCCTGGATGGAATTTGTGCATGATATGCATTGCCAAAATTATATTGGAACTGGACTCCTGAAAAAAGGTTCCAATTTTATTTCCACTGCAGAGTGTTACCATAAGGAGGATAAGAGGCATATATGATAGGTTGGCCTACCATTTTATTTGCAATCACATTCCGTCTGATATTACAGATCAATCAATTGTGCACGATGAAGTGAAGGATTCAATTCAATATATTTCCAAATATTTTGAAGCTCCTGAGAGTAAATACGTAAAATATTTTCGATCTTAAAAAAACCCTCATCTTATGCCACAATATGTGACAAACAAGGTGGTCATGCAAGAAGTGGAAAATCAGTTGGACAAGGGATTGTCGGGAATTCTTCATAGAGGAAGAAATACCCTTGTACCATATTTCCATTTAGGATTAAATTGTATGAATGAAAGAGTCACAAGGCAAGATCGGTCGAGATAAAATATCTAGATCACCTACACTTTGTCACCAAATACTTCCATGGATATGATCCCAAGAAAATTGTTAGCGAGCATTGTCAGAGGATTGGTCATAACACACAGTATTCATCAATGAAAAAAGAAAAATATTAAAATTTAAGTAAATATTACAATGCCATAATGAAGGCACATATAGCTATGAATACTAGTTCACCCACGATCCACTAGCTCAAGACTTGTAGGAGCAGGAGGAGGAGGAAATAACACCCTAAGAAAAGAAGATAGCTCCCTGGAGAAGGATCAGGTATTAATTAGGCAAGAACAACAAGAAATGGAAGGTTTATCCTTTAAACACAACCCCATACTCAAAGAAAGTCTTTAGAAGTAACATGAATAGGAAGAAGAGAGAAGGATAGAAGAAGAGTAATAGAGGAAGTCCCAGGAAAGGGAAGCAACACAAAGGATAGAAGAAGAAAAATTGAATCAAGAGATGGAAGAGGAACATTTTGAGGAAGAAGGCACCATCTAACCCATGGATGATGAGCCAGGTACCCCAGAAGAACAAATACTCATAGGAGACCATCTTCCATTTGGAGAGATGGGTATGACACCCACAAAAATATACAAAGTCATAGATGTTTTCATCATAACATTTGATAAAATAAGTAAGAGGATTGTGCAACAAAGGAATATATACTTTCCCAATGGTCCTGAGAACCCAATCTCAGTCATTACAGAGAAGGTGATAACCTCTAATACTAGAAGTAATCCAAGGGTAGTCGTGGTGACAAATGTTGCATTTTCTACAATGGCACATGATAACTCAAAGTACTTATTGAATGAGAATTCCATGTTAAGAAGAGAAATTGTTGTAGTGAAGCAACAAGTAGAAAACCTTGTGACAAAAAACCAACAGGTGTCATCATAGAAATTTAATATCACAAAATGGCAGTGAACTATGCAAGAAGAATTGGGACAAATAGAGGATACTATGGCGTGACTATATGATGAGATGATACTTATACAGGAGGTCATGGATCCTCTCAATGACATTATGAAGAATGTAAAGGAAGTGTTGAAACTCCTGAAGATGGAAAATAGAGTATTTTATCAGATGCAGGAGTGGGCTACCAAATATCTAGATGCTCCACAACATTTGGAAAGTAAAGACAAGGTTTTCGATTAAATGGAAAAAATTATTTGAGACTCCACATACAAAATTACTCTCATCTTGGAGCACAATAGTTTAGTACTATTAGCGTGTACAATCGACTACATTATGGGTTTGAGTCTCTAACACATAAGCATGGAATGTCTTCCATCAGAACTCTTGAAGCAATCATAGGCAGTGAGGTCATCTTCCAAGAGATCAGGGATTACATTGAACAAAGAACATACTAACTGATGAATTGGAGGTGAAGATGTGCTAAAAAGGGGACTTTCTAGACTAGAAAAAAGACATCACAAAGGAGTTCAAAGCATGGAATAGTTACATGACAAATTAAATCCATGAAGAAGAAAATTATTTATCAATTTGATGAGTCATTTTCCTTTTATCAAATTTTTCTTATTAGGCCACTATCCCATTTGCAAAATTGTCTTATGTAATAAATTTTATGTAATGATTTCCAAGGGACACATGTGGAATATGAAAAGACACACAATGGAATGTAATGAGTCATGTTAGAATATAAATAGTCATAGAAGTAAAAGAGTCATGGGGAAGCTCAAAGGTCATTGTAACTATTATAAATAGCTCCTCATAACACAAGCAAAAGGCTTTTGGGTCAATATTTTTTGGGGGCTTAACCTTGGGTTCTCTTGTATTACATAGGAAATATATTATTCTTTGGAGAAGCTATGGATTCATGTTCCACTAGTGGATACAATGTTTCATTCATGTAATAGTTTACATAGGATCTTATACTCATAATCATAATCTCAACGAGTCGATATTCCTTCATACATGTATCATAGATATAATTGAACTATTATGGTCATGTTTCTTTATTGACATACTAAGTTAATTAACTAATTCATTGCTTAGCTATGGATTTTATTGAATGAATGTTGTTATGTTTTAATGTTTGTTTTTTATTATGTGGACTAATATGCAGGTACTCAACAAGTATTTATTTTTATCCCTGGGTCCCCATTTAGGATGGTACTATTACTTTACTAACTGATGGCTCATTTCCCTCACCAACCATGTAAGTCTTCCCTGTACAACTTACAATGGGTCTCTCACAAAGCTCACATTATTGTTGACCCAAAGAGGCATTGTGTTCTATTATTTATGATTATAAACAAGGCATATCCTAGAAACCCACTTTAACAGTGGTCAAAATGCATGATGATATGGGACTCCTACACCAAACGTTGTGAGGTATAATTAGGACTTCACATCAAGGATATTCCATTACAATGTTGGTGGAATCTAGCACCATCAACATTTTTGGTGCTATAAGGAGGGCAAGATGACAATTTGATCTTGTGAAGCTTGTTTGAATCCCTTACCTTCAATGGCTCCATACAAAATCATAATCCCAAGGTGTTTTTCTAAATCTTTAGATCTTTCAATGCCCATGGAATTTTTACATACCTTGAAATTATTTAAATTTGATGGAAATAGTACAAAATCCATCCCTGATTGCGTTATTGAATTTGTTCAATTTTGTTTCTTGAATGGTTTCTATTAAGAAGAAATCCTTGCAAAAGTGTTTACCCTTACATTCAATGTTCATTTGAAACAATGGTGCTATTCTCTACCCACTATTTCTATCACATCTTTCAATCAATTGGTTAACGAGATTCATCAAGTTTTTGATAAATATGAATATCAGGATGTTATTGATGAAATTAATCAAATTTGACTGAAATTGAATGAAACTCTTTAGAATTTTTCTATTCTTTTCCTCCACCTTTATTATCGGTTTCTGGATGAGGATGTGGACTAGCACCGAATGTTAATTTTGTCCCATGTCCTCCCCCCTTTGATGTTTCATATGTTGGACCTAGACCAATCATTGAATCAGAAGACCATCTTGCAAATAGATAACTTATCTTTCTTCCACCTCTCTCCTATATCGGTGGTTCATTTTACCTTATTAATCAACTGTCTTCAAATATTGATATTCCCCACATTGATTTTTCACCTATTAATCAAGATGAACCCTTAGATGATCATGACCCCAATGATTTTATTCTCTCTGAATTATATGGTAATGGTTATTTCAGTAATCTGGATGGATATTTGTGCCTACATGAATATTTAGATTTGAAATAATTTCAAAAGGAGTCCGACACAATTATCAAATATTTTCTATCAAGTATACCTCCTTTCGATCAATAAGATGACATGCTTGTCATTGAATATTATTGCAGTAATCTTAAACGTATTTCCTCTATTGAATCTCATGAGTTAAATGTTGAATCCTATTTTGATAAGAAGCTGAACGTGTTGTCTCATAATTCAAAGTCAAGGCAGGTGATTAGGATACTTCAATTAAGGCGGATGGTTATGTCAAGTTCTTGTCACCATGACGAAATTTGTGATTTTGAATAGTTTTTTATTTTCTGCACAACTTTTTCATTGATTTCATCACATGGGATGTTGACTCCCTCCTGAGAGATGCTAATTTTCTTCACGTAAAAATTTTCAAATCTCAGGGAAGGAAATTTAATTTGACTCTTGAGCTTCCACCACTTCATCCCATTTCGACCAAATCCATAATATGCAATGTAGAAATAAAGAATAATCTTAATGAATCTCTTACATCATCCATTAAATAATCTTACATGCACGACAATTTGGATTTTAGTCAACCTAATGACATGGAATTTTCTTTGTGCAGTCTTCTTTGTATATATTTCCCAAAAGATGCTATCCATGATATTGTTACAGATTCATGAGAAGATTATTTTTAGTCTGGGCCCATGTCTCATGGCTTATACATCCATGCACTCTATCGAGTAATATATGGTCATAGGCCCAGTAATTATAGCTATTGTGAATTTCCCCATTTTCTAGGGCAGTCAAGTGTAATACACTGTTGTGGTTGCACTTCCTATTTCTGTTAGTCAGTGCAGATGCTTGCACAATACACTGCTTTTTATTTTTACTTTTCACGTTCACATATTTTTGTCTAAAGGTTGAGAGCAACTTCTATGGTTGTATTGGAAGTTCCACTTTACATGATATGACCTTGAATTGTTTATTTGAGGTTAGGTTAGGTCACATATAGTTAGATGCATTACACTATTATTTTGTCTTTCATGTCGCATTTTCATTATTTTGGTTTGATTTTTAATGAATAAGTGAAATTTGAGCTTCGAGATGATGTGGCTAATATTTTTTGAAAGGAAAGTTGTAGAAGCATGCAACCATTGGTTCATATGTCACCCTCTTCTTTGATTTTTTTTATGCATTTCGAATCAATGATTTTTCGAAGGAAAATATGATCCTTCAAATGGGTAGCTGTAAGAAAACCATGAAACTAGTATCTACTTAGGATTCTCATTCCCACACTTGGTATTATTATGAATATTGCGTTCTTGATTATCTATTTGTGTAGAATAAGATAAGGGGAAAATTTTTAGCAAACAAAGCATCAGAGGTATAATTCCTATCTTTGAAGGAACAACCTCATCTACTCTTAGTAATTTAGGATTCCTTTCCCACCCATTTGAAACAATAAGTGCCTATGCACAATCCTATGAAATTAAAGAAAAATAAAAGGGTGAAAAAAAAGAAATGCTTCCTCTGTAGGGAGGTGTTGTAGTATTACAACAACTCCCCATTATTCAAGATAGTAAATTAAAAATAAAAATGGGGAACTTTTAAAAATTTTAGAATTAATATTCAATTCTTAGAAACAAAACCCAAATTAGTAATTTCTTAGGTTAATATTTTATTTTTATTTTATAAGAAAGTCAATAAAAACACTTAAAAAACTAAAACTTCAAAGCAAAAGCATATATCTGAATAAAATTTGTGATGAAGAGAATAAGCAACATACTAAATTGCAAAACCGTGAAGAGCTGAAATGTTGAAACACTAAATTGAAAAATAAGTGAATTCCTATAGTGCCGAAATACCGAAAGCTATTATCAAATATCAATATCGCATCATGTCAACTAAAAAATATTGATATCACATTATGTTTATCTCTATTGCGCAATCACAATTTCGCATTTCACATTTCACAAAGTTCTAAAAAACACTAAAGCATGTCTTCTATCAAATCGCCGATGTAACGTCCAGATATAGTGACACTTGTCAGAATCACGTGGATCCATACTTTCAAATTTAATTTTCGCTCATGCGAGTTTATAATCTCGAGGTTTTAAATTGATTTATAGTTTCAAAATTAAATACTAAAGGATTTAAATTATGCATGAATTCAATTGATAATATTGTTAACAAAGTTTCAATGTGACTTGAGCTTATCATCTCTGGTTTGTTTGAACAGGATAATTCTAAAAATCAAGGCATAAAATCATGTCATGATTGATTAAATCACGAAGGAAATTTTCCAGCCCGCCATATCTAGCTATGAAGCAAGAGAAGAACAACGAAATGGCTCCCTTAATCTCAGATACCAAATGCAATCCAAACATTTTTTTATCAGGTTGGGAAGGGTTATACCAACTCTTCGAGAAAGAGAAACCTCTAGTAACTCCAGACGAGAAAGCCATAGCTAATGATACTTATTCCAATGATTCAGAATCCTGGTTAGACGCGGCTAATTCATTTGTTCACAGAATTGCTTCTCGACCCAAAATACTTCCATACACTGAATTATTGAGATGGATGTTAGAAAATGTGGATATAAGGGATAGACAATTTTTTACCAAGAAAAAAATGTCACTGGTTCTATCAAACCAACCGATTTACAGAAGATGTGCAAATTACCAGAGCTACAGAAGAGATATGACTCACAATTTATTCAGAAGTTCATGTAGGAGAATGAAAATCCTGCAGCAGTAATTAAAGAGTGGAGAAATGACCCTAATCGACATAAGCATGATAATAAGGGTATGTATTCAGTTGCTTCTCTTAAAATTCCTTACTCTCAAATAGATGTAATGATGTGTCATTTGTTTGGGTCTGTAAACACTAGTAAGTTTAAAGAGAATTGGAAACCCTTGATAAAAACAACCTCTGATGGGTATATCCTAAATTGGGCAACCATTATTTCTAATAATTTTATTAGACTCATCACAACCTATAGGAAAAATTGGAATGTTAAAACCAATACAACCCCTCCTTTTTACATGAGCTCTTATATCATGGATGCAATTTGTTTTTCTTGTGAATTCCCCTCCTTTGGATGGAAGTGGACTGAGGAAGTAGTAACCCCCATCTTTGTCCAGTTATATTTCTTGTGCGAATCAAAATAATACTCCCATATGTTCAAAATCTATAATGAAATCATGCTCCTGATCTACCAAATCAATTTTGAAGTTAAAATCCCTAGAATTACCCCTGAAACTGATAATTGGTGAAGAGTAATTTACGTACATCCATGTTTTTGGAAGCTATTCCCCTCCATATATCGTACCTCTATATGTACCATACAAATTACTAGCTAAAGAAATTGCCTATCAGACTGTTGGTAATGGATTGACAAAAGTATTGAAAGATGTTAAAAATACCATTTGGTCAAATTTCCCTTTTTCATGTGGCCCATATGCATTGAAAAATTTCAAGCATGCATGTCTTGAAATTGATCGATTAAAATCATTGAAATTCCCAGTTTTGGCCAATAGAAATTATGATGCCTATGGTGTTGCTAGAGAAATAAGAAATCAAGTCAAGCTTCGAGCATTCCCAAGCGAGCTTGATAAGTTTGAGGATATGTTCGAGCTAGCTCCTGAATTTTAGATTTTAGCAAATAACATAAGAAAGAATCAGTCGTGAAGACCTGCTAAGATTCACATAATATCGAGAACAAATAAATGCTCATTTGGTGAAATTTTTGTTCCAAATATCAACACTGGAAACAGAAAATATTGCAATTTCAATGACTTCATCTCAGGTAAAAATTCTATATAGAAAAATTTCAAATATTGAGAAGAATGACAAAATCACCCAAGGCTGGGATGAGTTTGAAAGGGTACTATCTACAACTGATATTCCAACCACTCATGATCCTATTCAATTAGATGTTGCACTTATTTTTGACACTATAAATTCAATAGATTCTACATTAGAACCAAGTGCACATCACATACCTACTGATGATGATAATTTGAAGAGTCATTAAGAAAAGAAAGAAATCTTATTCACTGTAGAGGTTTCTACAAAAAGTGCTGAGCAAAGTGAAATCCAAAGAAACAATGATATGGAAGAAAAAAAAGAAGCCACATCTGCCCAAGACATGGAAATCATCCTAGCTTTTCCTATCGATGAAATAATCCTCAACATTAGAGAAGTACTTCCATTGGACGTATTCTATATTCCAAGACATAAATTTTTCATGACCAAATCAAAGAAGAGGCGAAGGATGGAGAAATATCCAGAACTAGCTCCAAACATAACACCAATGCAAGTCCTTTGGAAAGATATTGAATCAGCTCTAGAATAAGAACTTCATAAATGATCTCAATTTTCAGGTGCTTACACAGATGCAAATTTTGTGAAACCAACTCCAAAAAGAGAAGAAAAGAGATATCAACGCCTTATAAATAAGACACTTAGAGGGGGCAACCTCCAATACATTACATTAATGAACAATTCTTGGATGATACAAATGACCAAAACCTCCTTCTATATATAGGAGTCCATGGGGCCACAATGTAATCCTAGCCGACCTAAAAATAATAATTTAAGGGCACAATAATAACAATATTGGGTTACAGGGGTACAACAATAACAATAAGGGGGCCTAAACTAACATAATAAGGGACTACACTATTAATATAGGGACCTAACATGCCCCTCTCCTTCAAACAAGTGTTGTCCTCAATGCTTCAGTAGCTCCGGGTGCTTGTGCATAAAATTCTCATCATCCCATGTAGAATATTTAGTGGGTAAGTTCTTCCATTTGATGAGATACTCTGAAATTGATCGATTTCGTAGTTGTCGAGTTCTTGTTTCTATGACTGCTTCAAGTTTGAATATGGTTTTTCCTTCCTCATCAAGTTCTGGAAATATTGTTTGAACTGGAATTTTGTCCCCTATAACCTTTTTGAAGCATGAAACATGGAAAACTAGATGCACTTGCGAAGAAGCAGGAAGCTCCAATTTGTATGCCATAGTACCTATATTTTGAAAAACCTTTTAAGGACCATAGTACTTTGGCGATAATTTATTATCCTTCTTAGCTTGCTTGAGGGACATTTGTTTGTATGGTTTTAGCCATAAAAATACCCAGTCTCCCACATCAAAAATTCTCTCACTGCGATGTTGATCTGCCTGTTGTTTCATTCAATTTTGTGCCAAATTTAGGTTATCCTTTAATAGTTGGAGAACTTCTTGTTGATGCTCGATGTGATCCTCCATTTCTTGAACCCTAGAATTTTCCCTTAAATAAGATGTGATGGATGGTGGATGATATCCATAAAGTGCCATAAATGGGGTCATTTTTGCTGCAGTGTGGAAGGAAGTGTTATACCACCATTCAGTGAGAGGTAACCACTTGACCCATTGTGCTTGCTTATCAAATACAAAACAACGAAGATATCCTTCCAAACATTTATTCAGTATATCTGTTTGACCATCGGATTAAGGATGATAAGATGAGCTATGAGCTAGTTGAGTACCCAAACAAGAAAATAATTCCATCCAACAATTTCCTGTAAAAATGGGATCTCTGTCACTTACAATAATCTTTGGGTTTCCATGTAGCTTTTGAATTGTTTCCATAAATGCAGTAGCAGTTGTAATCACTTTAAATGGATGAGATAATGCACAAAAGTGTGAATACTTGGTAAGTCTATCAACTACCACCATGATGACACTCCTTCCTTTAGACTTAGGTAAACCTGTGATAAAATCCATTGAAATCTCCTCCCAACGTTGACTTGGAATGGACAAAGGTTGTAGAAGACCCAGAGTCTTAATTGTCTCAACTTTATTTTGTTGGAAAACCAAACATTCTGCCACAAAATTTTGAATATCATATTTAAGGCCATCCCAAAAAAAATATTTCTTCACCCTGTGGTAAGTTTTTAAAAATCCCGAGTGTCCTCCTAAACGAGAAGTGTGCAATTCCAAAAAAATCTATTGTTTTAGTTTGGAATGCTTGCAAATATATAAGCAATATTTGTACCATAAGGAATCATTTTTCAAACTAAATGTATCAGATGTAATAGGATATTGCTGCAACTTTTGAATGAGAGTCCACACTTCTTCATCCTTCTTCCATTCACCCCTTTCTTTGGTTATCCAATCTGGTTGGATAATTTAAATGGCACAAAGCAATGCTTCCATCTCTTCATCCTTTCTTGAGAGTGCATCTGCAACAAAATTTAGCTTCCCTTTTTTGTAGAAAATTTCAAAGTCATAACCCAACATCTTTGTGACTCATTTTTGCTGCTCTTTTGAAGATAGTCTTTGTTCCAAAAAGTGTTTAAGACTATCATGATAAGTTTTTACCTTGAAGTGTTTTTCCATTAGGTAAGGTCTCCATTTTTTTAGTGCATGTAGTATTGCCAACATTTCCTTCTCATAAATAGCCTTTTGTAAATACTTTCCTTTGATTGAAAAACTTTCAAAAGCAATGGGTCTTCCTTCTTGCATTAAAACAACACCAATTGCATTTCCTAAGGAATCACATTCCACAATAAAGGTTTTTGTGAAGTCTGGCGTAGCTAAGACTGGTGCTAGGCACATTGCCTCTTTAAGATTTTCAGAGGCCTTAGTTGCTTCAGGAGTCCATGAAAATGCATCTTTCTTCAATAGTGTTGTTAGAGGTGCTACTATTCTTCCATAATTCTTAACATACTTGTGATAATACCCTGTTAACCCGAGAAATCCGTGCAACTGCTTTATGGTTGTGGGGACTTTCTATTCCTTAATGGATTTAATTTTTTTAGGGTCTACCTTAACACCCTTGTGAGATATAATATGACCCAAAAAATTCCACCTCTTGTACTCGAAAGAAACATTTGGATGTTTTTTCATATAATTGTTTCTCCTCCAATAGTTTGAGCACCCTATCAACATGTTGAACATGATCCTTCTAAGACCTGCTGTAGATTAGTATATCATCAAAAAATACTAGCGCAAATTTTCTAAGGAAGGGTTTGAAAATTGAATTCATCAACTCTTGAAATGTAGAAGGTGCATTGGTAAGGCCAAAAGGCATGACTAAAAATTCATAATGACCCTCATGAGTTCGAAATGCTGTTTTCAGAATATCTTTAGTCTTCATTCTAATTTGATGACATCCTGAACGAAGATCCAACTTGGTAAAATAAGTTTCTCTATGTAATTCATCCAATAATTCATCAATCAAAGGAATGGGAAATTTATCTTTAATAATGAGCTTATTGAGCTCCCTATAATTCGGACACATGCGCCATGATCCATCTTCTTTCTGCACCAATACTACTGGAGCAGAGAAAGAACTTTGACTAGGTTGAATTATACCAGCCTCTAACATTTCTGCAATCATACGTTCAATTTCACTCTTTTGGACATAAGGATATCTGTAAGGCCTAATTTTTGGAGGAACACTTCCTGGAATCAAATGAATAGCATGATCATGATCACGAATAGGTGGGAGTCCTTTGGGATTGTTAGCCCCCTATGATTTTTTTTTGACAAGCAAATAGGGGGCTAAAATGTTTTCTGAGCCTTCAAGGAATCCATTCCCTCTGAAAACACATCATCCTTGAAGCATCCTAGTGCATTTTTCCTTTTGATAAATCCTCACTGATGTTTCCATGAGAAAAGCCTCTCTGTTCGTGAAGAAAAATGCCCAAAGGGCCTTCCATTTCCCCATATTTCTTTCCCACTAAACCTCTGTTTTCATCACCTTCTTCCCTTCTGCGAAGTCCTCCAAATTACCTCTTTACCATTAAAATCATCCCCAATCCCATTTTAAACCCTTCAAATACCCTTTTTTTGGTTTAATAGCCCCTTTTTCTCCCTACCGAATGCCTCCTTTTGGCCTTAAAATGCAATAAAATTAGGCCAAAATCACTCATTTTACTTTATAACAGGCTAGCCCCCTTTGGCCTAGCCCCCAACCACTTCCCCTCCATACAATCGAGTGCTAAGACCAAGCACTAAGTCAAAGGGTGCTATCGCATCGAAGAGTTGGAGCGGAGCACTTTGCCTTTGTAAGACATAAAAGTTATGAGGCGAGAGTGTTAGGTCTGTCGGCCTTTTGAAGCAATCTCTGCCGTTGATCTGAAAATATCTAACAGCCCACACCTGTTCCATCATGTCCCAATCACATTTCTTTGTAAAAACTCTGATGATCTTCTCCACCGTCGATTCATATTTATATTCGACGACCATCGCTGCACCGCCTCCATCACCAATCGGAGATTTTGAATTATGCCACCCTGCCGATGCCCCAATTGGCCGATCCCCAATTAAATTTGAGCCGTCCGCTCATTTTGATCATACGACCTAGATCTCTTCTCATTCTGCCCTGTGTTCCCCAATTGGTCACCCTCTGACCCAATCGCAGCCATCGATCACTCATAGATCCAACAATCTAGAGCCAATCGCTTCACCGCCCATCAGAGATATGGCCCCTGCCTCCTCCGCTTCTAATTAGATCCTGACCGTCCATCCTATATGATCTAATGGCTCATATCACTCGCACCCACTAACCATGTCCTCCGCCTGTGCCTCTCTCTCTCTCCAAATCTCAGCCATTCATTCCTAGATCAGACGACCCACCATGAAACCGCCTTTGATTGGCCCCCACCTTAATTGTCTACGCACGTTCCTTGTATCACACTCCTCCACCGCCGTCGGATCTCACGGGAATTTTTTGTGTCCAGGTTTCAACTATTAGAAATCACGCAATATGGGCAGTTTTCTAGAGCCACGTGTCAGCTGAAGACCCATATCGCGTTCAAAAAGCAAAAACTGCCTTCCCACCTTTTCACCGCACGATATCGGTGGTTTTACCATCCAAAACCACTTTTCCTCCTGTGTCCTCGCAACCTCCACATTTGATCACAGTCGTCCATCTCAGCTAGATCAACGACCCATATTTCATCTCGCGTTCCTTCCAAGTTTTCCATCGTGTGACCTTAACATCTCATCGAGTCTTCATAGCCATTGATCTCCTCCTGAGATCTGACGATATAGGTTAAATCACCCTCCGCCCATGACCGGGTCCCACATCAAGCCCTGTTTCATTTCATTTCCATAATTTTCTTTGTAATAAGGCCAAACCTTATACCTTTATGTTTTACATTGAAGGCCTATTTCTCTGCCTAATTGCATATTAACACCTCTGTTAGCCAATATCGATCATTGATCATCATTGCCAGATTTGATCGAACGGCCCATAATTTTTCTTCCACCTAAATTCCATCAGAGCATCTTTTCACCATCTGCAGTGTTTTTCACCATTTCCTCCACTACAGCCACTATTTCCACAGTTGCGCCACCGTTCCTCCAGGCCTTCAAAGCATTCCTCTGTCACCTCCGTGGATTTTATAATTGGTTTATTTTATTGTGCAGGGTTTCATAGAGTGATGAATTCTCTCCATTTCCCATAATCATGGACACTGTGATTCAGAACACAGAGAGGCCATTACAGTAGCAGCTAGTGTATCAGCAATAGAAATTAAGGTGTTAAAGCCCGTAATTGAAGATTAAATGCTTTAATCCTTATTCAAAGAATAAAGGTGCATTTCGAAGATTGAAGAGCGCATGAAATAAGCTATACCTGCTTTTCAGCATCAGCAGTACATTTCTCAAATAGTGCACCTCCGACAGAAGTTTACATGCCTCCCTGAGCTCCCAAAGGCCATTTCACTGACAGAAAGCTTCCAAATACTGTCAGGACAACAATAATGGAGGTATGGATGCCCAGAAGACCTTCAGTCACCTTACTTGCTTCAGAGGACAGAAAAGAGTGCCTTACATCTAGAAAGGACTCCAAAGAAACATCTGAGGTCGATATCGACCTGACAAAGACTCCGAACTAGACTACAGAGTACAACATAGAGTTGTTGAGCAGAGTGGGCATGGATACTTCCTCCACTCTGTCTTAATGAATCCATTAAATTCACATCTATTCTTGCTATTATCCATTCTCCTATAAGAACCCCTGAAGAACATATTGTAAAGGTTGTTTTGTTGTTGTTTCTGTAGTTGTTGTTAGAGGGATTCATTTTTTACTGTTAGAATAGTTTTGGGGGGAGAGTAGTTGAGTAGTTTGTAATGTAGTAGGCTGGGAGGAGAAATTTTGGATTGTATTTTCCATTGAGCTCAGTGTAGGTGACTGGTTTTGCACATCAATTAATCAAGAGGATTTCACAGGATCCCGGTATATTATTATGGGTGATGTTTCTCTTATTACATTGTTTTATTACATTTTTCATGTTGTTCATTGGTCTTCTGGTACGCATTAGAAATCTGGCATAGGATATACCCTTGCATGGTACCCTATGTTTCTGCTCTCCCTATCTTTGATTTTTTCTGCTAATAGTGAATCTAAGGGAAAATTCATGTAATTTAACGAGTGTAGTAGTTGTTATTCACTGCTAGCTAATGTGTGAATTTGGGGTTTGCTGCTTAGTTTTTCTTGTTGGGTTTGAGCTGCAAGAATTGGGATACCAGGGATTTAGTGTGACCCCTGTCCACTAGGGTCCTTTTCAGACAGATTGGCCTTTCTAATATCTCATGAGCTGGTGTCGAAGCATTGAATGTTAAAATTCATTCTATGATCTCGGGCCTAGTTCTGTGTTTAAATCTTAAGTGTTTTCTCTTGGACTATGCTGAAGCAGATCTGGAGTTAGATGACCTCTAGTCTGATCTCAAGCTGCCCTTTGTGCCTCTCCTTCACTCCTTAATGTTCCATTCCACCATCTATCTAGAAGATCCTTTAGTATAGATGACTTTTCCTCAGAAAGCCTTGGCCAGTTGTTTGCAAGTAATTCCCTTTCATGACTCCATAGCCCAATGGATGGCACATTCCTAACCTATCCTCTTTTACTGAAACGTCCTATTTCTCTGCTCCTTTCCTTCCATTACCTTCTCATTCAATGATCTCATGACCTACCCAACAACCAACCAAATCATTAAAACCCCCCTCTTGTGCTTCATACCTAGCCTAATACCTCATTTTGAGCCTCAGAGATATATCATTCTTTGCTTTATTGGAGAGATCCCTCTCCAGGTCCAAGAGGGCTAGATCCTAGGGCCCCAAAGTGGTTTTTATGTTGTCTCATATTTTGGTCCTGCCAATCTGGCCAAAATATGGGAACCCCAACATAATGGCGACTCCACTGGGGACAACTCAGATTAATGCCTTTAGATTGGTATTTCAATGCTGATAGTGGATAGAAGCCTGTTTCAAATATCCAAATTCATCCACCCGGTGACTCCACACCCTATAATTCCTAATAGACCTTATGAATCCACTGGTAGAAGACTCTGAACTGGTTGAGAAGTTATAGTGACCTTCTTTTCAGAAACATGGATCCAAATATGGATAGAGATGCAAAGCTAGATGCTTTGGCAGACCAATTAGACATAATAAAAAACATGTTTGGTGAAGTGGTGGAAATGTATACGACTAATATAAATGCAAATGTTGATTATTTAGAATAGCCCGTGCATTTTCCAGAGCAAGGACCAACTCCAAACCTAGACAATGAGCAAGAAATGTATGATGATCTAGGTCTAGATTTTTCTCTTGCTCTAGAAAACACTCAAGAAGAGGCTCAAGAAGATATCCAGCCTCCAGATCAGTTTGTACAAGAAGTAGAGGACTAATGTTGTTATGTCTGTGTTAAAAAAGAAATTTCTCCGCTGACATAAGAAGAGATGGACCAAATATTAGACACACAGTCCACCTCTGAAATCTTTTACAGAACTGTTACAGATCCAGAAGACTCCTCTATGGATCAGAATGAAGAAAGACCTGCTGAGAATCCGACAGGTTTGATTGGTGACATTGCTTACAAATATGATTTTCCTAGTTATGATTTGTTTGATGATGATTGTTTTGAAAGGGAAGCCGAGCATGTAGGACCATCATCAGTAGATTCATGGGAGGAAAAACAGGACCAGAAATTTCAGAGAGGCAATGAACCAAGTCAGCCTATCTATGACATTGATGAAGAAAGTTATGAAAGCCTAGTAATAGGGGAAGAGTCATGGA
This sequence comes from Pinus albicaulis, assembly GCA_034641835.2. Taxonomy (NCBI): domain Eukaryota; kingdom Viridiplantae; phylum Streptophyta; class Pinopsida; order Pinales; family Pinaceae; genus Pinus; species Pinus albicaulis. The sequence goes on from CM076577.1 coordinate 1,263,024,726, forward strand.
ATTTTTTCTCTGTTACACCTCAGATCATTGGTGATGGTTTTCATGCGATCGAATACCAGAAGTATTTATTTTTAGAGAATGAGGAGGAAAGGAAAGAAGATATTTTTGAGCAGACCGAAATTAAGGAACCTTCTCCTGAAAAAGAGGAAGCAATGGATCATACTCCTGCTCAAGAATACATAGATATTTTCACAGAGCTTAGCCCATCAGAGCAGAATATATCAGAGCTCCGAGAGGGCACAAATGCAATATACGATGAGTCCTCCAGTTCATAAAATGAAGAAGATGAAGGAGATTATCTTTCTTAAGAGAGTCTTGTTCTTGATCCAGTGGTAGAAGAAGCAATCCTGGTTGAAGCCTGCCTGCCAAATATTCATAACCAGGTATCATTTCATGATCCTTATGTTGATTTCCTGCAAAAATTTGAAGAAGGATTGAAGGTATTTTTGAGCATCATGCTGCAGACTGCAAGAAATTTTTTAAAGGCTGATGTTCAGGAACAAAAGGAGTGGGAGCAGCCCTGCCTATCCAACATGCTCAAAGAGCTAAGCAAGAAAGACCAGCCATGGGATCACTTGATGGACTGGTTGCATTGAAAGAGAATGTTTGTAAGCTAGACTTGTAAATATTCCAGTTAGAGTAGGGTAGGTAGGAAAATCTCAAATAAATATCAGCCTGTGAGCATTTAGTCAGTTGTTTTTAAAATTTCTACAAATTTTTCAGTCCATGAGTAGTTTTTTCACTATGCCATGGTCCACAGCAAGCTAGACAGTCTAATCCTGGCTTGACTGTTTTTCAATTTCTGTCTTAGAATGTAGAGAAGAAGTCTTCTAGACAATTTAATCCTAGCAGACATTAGTTTAGGTAGAGAAACTATGAGGCCAACAGTTTAATCTGGTCTCATGGAGTAATAAGGGTAGAAGTAGAATAGGTTTATTTTTCCTGTTTGTAAAAATTAATGATGTAAAGGGTCTGCTAGTCCAAATGCACCCAGAAGAAAAAATGTTAGGACTATAGTCATCACTCTGTGAAACCCGTCATCACTTACTTATTTCATTGTCTAGGGTTTCACAGAGTGAAAAAATTGACCAAGTGACAATTTTTTTATGGGAGCAAAGCCATCGATACCATACAAATGTATTTTTTTCTAAATGTAAAGTTGCAATGCGTACCTTTTGTGTGTTTTGCACATTATGGAGATCAAAATATTGCTCCATCTGTAGTATCCATGTTACAGGATCCTTTCCATCAAACTTCCTCATATCCATTTTTTGAATATGGTGGTTCTTCCCGCCAACATTAGAGTTTATGAAATCATGATTAACATTTATTTTGTTCTCATCATGAGTTTCCTCTACTATATTTTCACCATTAGGAAAAATTTCTTGTATCAACTTTTTCAAACCTTCCATGTCTGATTTTAGATGATTCTTCATGTTTTCCATTTTTTCATCGATCTTGGCTTCCATGTCATACATCTCAGATTCCATGCCAGCTTCCATGCCATCTATCATAGATTCCACGCCTTTCTTCAAACCATCCATCTTCGCTTCCACACCTTTCTTAAAAACTTACATTTCATTTTTTGCTGCTCTTTGCGAGAGTGAAACTTGGTGCACTTGCTCTTGTAATTTTGATACATCATGTTTCAATTCTTGATCTTCATGAGTCATAGTAGAGCCTTCTGAAGGCTTAATGGGTGTTGAATTATTTTTATGGGGCATTTTTTAGAACCCAATACTGATATCTATTCTACAATACACCCTTGTAATCAATTCAAATTTATTCTTCAAACAAGACTTATGCAATTCGGAAAAAATACACACCTTTTTCTTGCTTTTGAGGAGCTCGATATTGAAATTGGATTATCTCTATGATTGTGGCTCTTCAATATCTGAAATTTGGCACTGAGGTATCCCTCTAAATTCTCTTTTGAATTCCACAGGTCTAACCTGATTTGGATTCTCCAAGTCAAAGTTATATCCAATCTCCCACAATGACCTAATTATGGACTGGTTCAGTAGAGCGAACTTGTACGACTTTCCACGTGTCACTGTTTTGTCCTTCGGCTCTGAAATTGATAAAAAAGAAACTAAAGTCTATTTAATTGTGACCACATCTTACGACACTCCAATTTTATGCTCAAGAGAGAGCTATGAATATTTTCCCACGATCACCTCTTTGAGATGAAATTCGGGAGCCTGAAAAAGCACTACCTTCCACAGATCATATCTCCGAAAATATTGTGAACCAAGCTCTGAAATTTTGCGAGGAGTTTCCTCAGGATTTCAAATTTGCAACCTAAAAATTTCATATTCTTAACCTTTGTAGAAAAAAATTTATACCGAAAATTCCACGACGACCTGTTTAGAGCAGCGAAACCCTAGAATCCAAAGCTCTGATACCAAATGTTGTGAAACTAGCTCCAAAAAGAGAAGAAAGGAGATATCAACGCCTTAGAAATAAGCCACTTCGAGGGGGAAACCTCCAATACGTTACATTAATGAACAATTCCTGGATGATACAAATGACCAAAACCTCCTTCTATATATAGGAGCCCATGGGGCCACAATGTAATCCTAGTGGGGCCACAATGTAATCCTAGCTGACCTAATAATAATAAGTTAAGGGCACAATAATAAAAATATTGGGGTTACAGGGGTACAAAAATAACAATAAGCGGGGCTACACTAACATAATAAGGGACTACACTAATAATATACATAAATAATCTGAAATTAAATCCATAATCAGAGAAAAGGACCAGAAAATTTCTCAAATGGAGCAAGTTTTCTTAAATAAAAAACAAAATATTGAACATGAGCTGCAATTAAATATCACTACTCTTCAACAAGAGTTTGAGGGTATTAAAGTCAAACTTGGAAATGAGCTTGATGAAAAGGATCAACTGATCCATTAGTTAAAATAGAAAATTGAAAAGTTACAGGAGAATCTTGAACCCAATGCAGTCAAGAAGGAATCAATAGAGTTAGAGACATCATTATCGAAGCAACAAGTAAATTTCTATCATAAGCTAAATCAAGTTCAAGAGATAGTTAAAGGTAGTGATAAATTAGTCACTTAGATATCTGATCTGAGGACTTATTATGATGGGCTTGATGATAAAGTGTCTAAGTATATAGATTGGCATGACACTACACAGGGTAAAGTGGCCAACCTCCCTCGCCTTGAAGAATCAGTCAAAGACATAGTATTTGGAGACTGGAACATTAAAATGAAAAGTCTTGAATTAGTTATTATCAGAGCTAAGAATCTGTCTTCCAGCATTTTCGAGTACATAAAATATTCTCCTTTTCAAGTCAGCCTAGTTCAGGATTCTCCAAAAGACACTTTACTAGATATCAAATTACTAAGGCAATCTTGGCAAGAAACATCTAGGAAAGAAGCTCTTGACATTCAAATCCTGACCAAACCAAATATGGAAATTTACTGGTATTTTTTGATTAAACCACATAGCTAATGGCTAATGTTGAGATGTCTCTCCAATGCAACAAATCGACTTCTTCCAGCACTAAAGGATGTAGTATTCACAGACAAGATGAGAATGAAACCAATTCATCCCCCCCAACTTGAACATATGGTGAAAGCGTGCCAACTCAAAGATCAATTAGAGAATGGATCTAGGAAATAGTCGTGAAACTGTTCCAACCAATGCAATTTATTTTCCTAGTTTTTAATTATATAGTTTTAGAGTAATAGTTTTAGAGACTTGTTTCACAAGTATTATATTTTTGTAATAGTAATTAGCATTTAAACCCCTTTCATGCATTTATAAAGGGGTCCAAAACTTTGAGAAGACTGCTTTTGAAACTTGCACTATTGTTGAACATAAGTTATCTAATTGGAAATCTGAACCCATAAGCTATCTTTTTTCAGATCTAAAGCTATGATGCAATGGGTACTATTATCTGTGTATTAATTGTTTTACGTTTATGATATTTATAGAAAACCTATTTTTTTCTACTTGTTTCCTTCTGATAAGCATTGAAGTGATATGTGTTCTTATTACTATTGATATAATGTATTGAACGATATGATGTTAGATGTGAAATTAATAAGTTTTTTATGTGATTGATGTTCTTCATAAACTAAATCAATTACATTGACTTAGTTTCTTATATGTGCTTATATTCATTAAGTATGTATTGATCTATATTGTTTCATGCTTGTGAAATCTTTATTTATAATCATATAAAAGAGTCAAATCCTGAGAAGTAGTTAGATTTAATTTATGTTATCATTAGAAATAAATCACCTCATTAGTGTTGTTTTTATTCCCTTTTGTTATTCATATAAAATATTTTCATATGGGAAATTGGTCCCTATATCCCTAGACAGACCCACCATTTCAACGGAAAATGAGTTGCTTTAAGTTCCCAATCAGGTGGAATCCCCAATGTTGAGGTAGTCACCTTCTAGCCTTCAACAAGAGGTTAAGCAAGTGACTTCGTAGGGGTACTATTCAGGATTGCTAAAGCGACTCCATTGGGGTACTTTATATGTCTGTTGGTAGGGGAGAAATTCCAGAGATGTAAAACTCATACTCTGATTACTTTTATTTCACCATACTACATTATCATTACTTACATCGACAAAATATTGATATGGCTTCTTTAAATGAATGAGCTACACCAATTAATGGAACATAGAAGAATATATCTTTAACCGAGTAGAGTGGGGAGATGAAGGTAACTCATTGATCGAATCAATACTTCCTAGAGAAATAAGGATTTTCGCTTACAATGAAACCATTTCAGAGAAGTTGGGGTTCTCCCAGTGTGTCTTGAATGTTGTCCTTGTGACAATGACCCTCCAATTTTTTTTTTTTGTCTATTTTGGAGCATACACTAACTTTCGTTTCAATCCCCCTTGCATCATCATGTGGTTTGATTTGTTATTTGTGTGTTTTATCCTTCTGTTTCACCCTCCTAAGTCAATGTTTCCTAAGTGTCATCACTTAAGGATTTGAAGCATTAAGTTAGTAAGTTGATCATTATGTGAAATAAAAAACTTTGTTTACTTAAAAAATTTCCTTCTTTCCATCAACACACTAAAAAAACACAAAAAGTTGGAAGAAGAAAACAAAAATCAATAAAATCATCCACAAATTAAAAATCACAGTTTGAGTTGATGAATAAATCCACTTGAGTTGAGTGCACTCCTTTGGGCTAAAGGAGTGCACCCTCATTGAGCACATTCCTTCAGGCTGAACAAGTGTGCCATACTTGGGCATACTCCTTTGTGTTAAATAAATGTGCCTTGTCTAGTTGCATGCATGAGCCAACCTGTTGCATGAGGGTGAACTCCTAGAAAATAGAATCCCTCTTAACTCCCATTAACTAACCCTTTCATGCAGCGATAAGAGGTACTCATGTATGAATCAATTTTGCATGTTAATTTATTTAAATAAACTCAGTTAATCATTATTTGCATAATAATTTCATTTGAGTTGAGTGCATAGCTAGGGAATCAAGAATATCTTCATCAACTAATGCAACAAGTAATTTTTCATACTCAATATTTTCACTATATTTCATGATTTCACTGCCAAGTCTTGCTCTTATTTTTGTCCATCTCTTGTTTGTAGCTTTTTTGTTGGTGTTTTTGCTGAATATTCATCTTGAAACTGTTATTCCACTATCGTATGCCATAGACTTTTCACATTATCAAAACATTTCATCTTCCACCAGCATGTGACACCAACTATAAAAGGCTTATAGATCATCCTCCTCCTCATGTGAACATTGAATTCTACTATTTAAACTTGTTCCCGAGATTCTAAAATGTAGAGCACACTCTTTGAGATTAAAGATCCATCAACCTTGAAAATTGTGCCCTGTGTGACCAAGTTTTATTCCCGAGTGCATAAATGCACCATGAAGGGATAAATCCTTTCCCTTGAAACTTTTAGAGTGCTACAATACACCCTATTTTGCTTAGAGTGCATGAGTGCATCGCAAAGGCACAAAGCATGAACCATTCAACCCTTCAGCATGCGACAATGTGTCCTCCTTTTCCTTGAGTGCATGGGTGCATTGTGAAGTCCTGAAGCTTTGTTTTTCTTCACATTTCATCCCTTCAGAGTGCAATAGTGCACCCTCCTTGTCTCCTTGAGCGCATGGGCGCACAGGGAATACTTAAAGGCCCCTTTTCCACCCCTTCAATCCTTCAGGGTGTGACAATGTGCCCTTGTTGATTTTTATTCCTTTTTGGAGTGCATGAGCGCACTATGAAGCCCCAAATGACCATGCATGTTCCCTTTGTGCTTTGAAAGTCCAGCCTCCTACTTTGCAGGTGTATTTTCTCTTGCATGCTAGTAATTTTATGTTACCGTTCATATTTTTTCATGATCTATCACTAATGATGGCTCTTTGAACGCGATTTAAAATTATTGGTGCATAGTTAGTTGTTTTAAGATGATATTTTCATTATGAGTGTGATTCCACAAACAAGCTCTCAAGATACAAGTGTTGCCACTGTGTCATCATCTGTTGGAGACATGTCACCTCATAAAGTAGCCTCTAAAGAAATTTTCAGAAAGGATTGATGAAACTGTGCAATTTGCGAGGCCTAATGTTCCCATATAGACACATACTCATTGTTTTATTGACAATAATACAAAGGTCACATGGATAAATATCTATAAAACATTCATGTAGGAGATGTTTCTTGTAGACATAGAAGATGTGCATACATGCATCAACATTAAGAAGTCTAGGATAAACATGATCACATAAAAATTCCTTGTCATGCCGTGTGCAGAATATTTTGAATGGATCATCACACATATGCATGACTCTCACCTTGTGCTTCACAGTAAGAGTTGTAGTCAACTCGCCATCTACTATGGTGAGGATATGCAGACATATTATAAGATTCTCAAGCCCAATGAATAGGCAAAAGACAAATTATACATAAGATGGGATGCCCTCGACACAACCAATGTTATCAAATCATGGTGTCAAGAATATGCCAATTTTCACGATAGCCCATCCACAGTTTATTCGTCAAATATTCTCAGTGACATATATCAATATTTGGTATCTATGTATTGTTAGATGTTTGGGCACAAGAATGCTGAGGTGTTCCAAGATAATTGTATATATATGCTCAATATAGTGGTGACACATGATAGATATTTCAAATGGGAAGATATATTATCACATGAGTTGTAGTGTTAGGTGGGGTAGGCCAAAGCATCTTTACATGTGAACCAAGCACTTGAATTTTACATGTCTGCATTTATCCTAGATGGAATATGTGCATGATATGTGTTCCAAAAATTATATTAACTAGACTTTTGAAGAGAAATTCTCAGTTTATTTCCAATGTGGGGTGTTATCAAAAGGAAGCTTCAGAGGCAGATATGATAGATTGGCCAACCATTTATTTGAAGTCATATTTCATTTGATATTCGAGATTGATCCACTATGCATGGATGATCAAGTGAAGGATTCATGTAAAGGTATGTCAGACTAGTTTGTATCTCTTGAGGGTACATACATAAGATGCTTTGAATTTCAAACAACCCCTCATATTATGCTGAAATATGTTTCAAGGTGTTCATGCAAGAAGTGGAAAATTATCTCAACAATGGATGGTCAGGAATTACTTCACAGGAGGAAGAAATCCCCTTGGCATATATTTCCATTGAGGAACATATTGTATGAATTAAATGGCCATAAGGAAACATCAACCGAGATAAAAGAGCTGGATCGCTTACACTTTGCCACCAAATATTTCCATAGGTATGATCCCAAGTGAATTGCTAGGAAACATTGTTAGAGGATAGATCATAACAACATGTATTCATCAATGGCCAAAGCCAAAGATGAAAAGATAAATAACTAGTACAATTATAGAATGAAGACACATCCAACTATGAATACTAGTTCACCCCATGATCTTCCAGCCTAGGACTTGAAAGAACTACAACAAGAGGAAATAACATCTCAATCAAAGAAGATAGCTCCCAAGAAAATGATAAGGTATTCATTAGGCAAGAGCAACAATAAATGGAAGGTTGATCCTTTAAACACAAGAGCTACTCAAACCATGTCAAAGAGGAGGAAAGAGGAAGAAGAAGAAGAAGAAGAGGAGAGAAGGAAGTAGGATGAATAGAGGCAGTTTGAGGAGGAGGAAGCAACACATTGGATGTAAGAAGAAAAATTGACTTAAGAGCTGGAAGAGGAACATTTTAAGAAAGAAGACACCATCCAACCCATGGATGAGGAGCCAGATACCCTAGAAGAACAACCACTCATAGAAGGCCATCTTCCATTCAGAGAGATGGGGATCACACCCCAACCAACAGATATAGTCATAGATCTTTGCAACATAACATTTGATCAATTAAAGAAGAGGATCGTGCAACAAAAACATAGATACTTTCTCAATGATCCTCAGAACCCAGTATCAGTCACTACAAAGAAGGTGATAACCTATAACACTAGAAGTAATACAAGGGTAGTCATGGTGAAAAATGTTACATTTTCTACAATGAAACAAGATAAATTAGAGTAATTATTGAATGAGAATGCCTGGTTAAGAAGAGAAATTGTTGCAGTGAAGCAAGATGTAGAACACCATGCACTGAAAAACCAATGAATGTCATCACAAAAATTCAATAACGGAGAATGGTATTCAACCACGTGAGAAGAATTGGGACCAATGGAGGATACTATGGCATGACTATATGACAAGATGATACTTATATAATAGGTCATGTCACCTCTCATTGACATTTAGAAGAATGCACAAGAAGTGGTGAAACTCATGAAAATAGAAAATAGAGTAGTTGATCAGATGTTGGAGTGGGCCGCCAAATATTCAAATGCTCTGTATCATTTGGAAAGGAAAGACAAGGTTTCTACTGAAATAGATAGAGTTCAGTTCAGACTCCACCTACATAATTACTCTCATCTTGTAGCAGATTCAGTTAGTATTATGGCTGCATACAATTGACGACATAATGGGTTTGAGTGTCTAACACAGTGACGCAGGGCCAACCCTGCAATACCCAGAATCACACTTCAGATGCATATAAAATGACAATTCTTGTTTCATGTCAAGAAAGTCCACTTTCTGGCAATTTCAACTCATGCGGAAGCCTTACTTTTATAAAATAAAACAATGGTTACAAAACCATTGGCATTCCCACTTCATGAACATTCCAATTTCTGGTAATTAAAATCCCACTTCAAATTGATATTCCAATAAAAATTCCCATCTGGCAATTCATAATAATATGGAAGCTAATCTTTAATAAATTAAAAAACCCAAATTTCAATTAACTCTCAAGCGGAAGCTTTTACCCCAATCAAAGGAAACCTTAATCTCAACTCATGAGTTTTCATTTTGAAAGCCATAATGTTAGTTCAAACATTTCACCCTTACCAATCTTAATCCGAAGGATAAACTTAGCTCTTGGGTGTATTATCAAACATACTTCAATTTCAATTAACATACCTTGTGATCTCTGCGCCTTCAACCAGAATTTATGGATTTTGCTTCATTCTACTGCTCTTTATTTCACAGTTCCGCACTCACTTTCATTTGTGGAGATACAAAACCGACATCGATTATTTTTTCAAATCGATCTCTCCTCCCTTAAACATCGATCCTCTCTAATCAGAAGCTACTTCTTTACTCAAAGTTTTTGTCTTCAACTTCAATCTTTGCCATTTTAATTCTCATACTAATTCCCTTGCAGTTTTAGAAATCGCCCAATTGAAGTTCCACTTTCTCTAATTGCAATTTCGTCGACCTTCGCTCTTTCAGCATCCGATTTCCATTGCCAACTCATTATCCTCATTTAAATTTGGATCCAAAATTAATTGAATGTGCTTTGCCTTTAGATTTTATCATTCCTTAATCCGTTCGATGATTAAACCTTCCACCCCGTTTCAGGAACCGGCATCCATCTGTAATAAAATCGACCTCAATTACCAATCGAATCCATCTGGCAATTTTGCAGCGCAATTCAGGTTTCAATGTTTAATTTTAATATCCAGCAAAAAAACTCTGCGTCCATCACTCTGTGTCCATGCTACCATATCCATCTGAAGCACTCTGCGTCCTTGAATTAAATCAGTCTCCAACTCGGCTTCTAATTAACCGCATTCTCTGCATCGACTCTCAATATCGATTTATATAAATCAAGTTCTCTTTTTTTTCAAACTCGGTCCTCTTGAGTGTATCCAGATTTGCATCAACCTCTGCTCATCGACTTAATCAACAGGTTAATGTACATTCAGCAATTCAATGCCATTCTAGCACTCCTTCGTCAAATTTCTTTAATGCCTATTGAAATTTTTGCACATGATAATATCACATTAAACATTCAATGATTCTCATTAGCGCATTCAACATTCATCTATTTTGGATTGAGTTTATAGTAATAACATGGAATTATAAATTGATTCTTCCCCAATCTATTAATAGCAATAGAATTCCTAAGGAACAAAGTCTTAAAATGGTTCTAACACAAACATTTGATTCAAAACGCATGAAATACAACTACTTTTTCATCGTTAACAAAGATGAAAGTGGTCAACACCAATTATCACAATGGAATTTGAATCGATCCCTAATTTGGATCTGGAATTGCATATTTCCATAAACACATCGACTTTCAAATTCCAACATGATATCACCATATGCAGATTTATTATATTAGAATTGAAAGTTCAATTTCCATCTTTCTCATGGGATAATTGATCTCACTCAGATTCATCAAATTGACTTTAAATCTAATTACACCAATAATTCATATGCGCATAATTCAACTCTCAATTACAGAATCTAACAATAAATTTCCCAATAAACCAATATATATATAATTTGAAATGATACCTCCATATAAACAAAACAAAATTACTTACAAACTCTTGTTTTGGCTAGATTTTCGAGATCTATGGCCCTTTACCATTGCCCGAAGGCTTCCAAGTAGAAATAACCCTTGTTCTACCATACTTATTCAATGCCTTTGAGGCTTGATAATTTATACAATTTAAAAATGATCTAATTTAATGCTCAATCCCTTCAATCACTCAACAAACCCTCAAATAGCTCAACAAATCTTAAAATCACTCTTGAATCCCTAAGGATCCTCTCTCACCCAAATTTTATGAAACTAATTTCTAAATTAATATTTAGAAAAATCTCTCATCCCTTTACATCCTCAACTAATCAATCCTCTCCTATTCTCAAGTATTTACAATATTTAATTAAAAATATTTAAAACCCACTCAAATCATCCATAAAAACCTAACCCCTCTAGAAACTTAAAAACCCCTAAGTTTAAAATACAAAGTATTTTCCTCTTCGTCTAATGTTCCTGCATTAGACTACAAGGTTGAAAATGATCATGATCTCCTGATCATGCATTTTAAGTATTTTTCCTTGTCTTCCCGGATCCCATACTTTGTTCTGCAAGTCATCATCTGTTGTTGCTTGCTGCTTTTCTCCAGGTTTCCATATCTTGTTCTGCATCCTGCCTCCAGCTATACTTTCATACTCTGATTTTGTCTTTCCCTTGCTTAAATTCTTCTGCTTTCTTGATGTTGTTTTCTGCCTCTGAGACACCTTCATCATCAGTCTTCTGATTCTTTCAATTTCTATTTCCAACCTTTCCTCTGTCTGGAAATTTCTTTGTCTACTGTTGCTTCCTCCAAATTCTGTTGTTTCAGCTGTTGTAGCTACTTCTGCTGTTACTTCTCTTCTTGTTGCCAAAATTGATGTTGCTGCTGTCAATGTTGCCTCAATTGCCTCAATTTTTACTCCTGCAGATGTAACCCTACATGTTGCTTCATCTGCCACCATAGATGTTGTTGCCTCCCAAACTTCCTGTCCCTCTGCAACATTCTTTTGCTCATCATCTGTAACTTCTTTCTCTGGTTCAAATGTCTCCAACAAACATTTCAGCCGTTTCTTCTCGAGCATTACATCAACATGCTGCAAATTAGTTCCAGCATAATCTTCGTCTTCCCCTTTGAAAATCTTCAGTAAATGTCCATCATCATCTTGATTGATCAAATCAAGTTCTTCAAACACTATAGCCTCATCCTCTATCACTGTAGCAATTTCAAAAATTTTCCCCACAGTCTTCTCTTGGCTATACAGACAAGCCAACTCTTTCTTGTCACCCATGGTAACAAGCCTCTGTATATGAGACATGCTTGTCTCATCTTCTTTCTGCAATAATGCTTTTTCCAAGACAATTCCGAGTAATGGACTGTCCTCTGTATCACCTGTAAACACAATCAAATTTTCAGCTTCAAAATCACAAAACCCAATGGTCTCACTTGTTGATTCAGTCACCAAGTTTCCTCTCTATAGCTCCAACTCTTCTTCAGGACTCAGAAAATATTTACTGGCTTTCTCCTCAGCTTTCTCTGGCAACACTTCAGTATGTTGCTCTGAGTTCCTTTCCAACTCCTTTGTCAGCATATTAGTATGTTGATTTTCATTGAGACTGTCAGCTAGTCTCTCTTTCTTTCCAATCTCTACTTCATGACTGTCATTCATGAAAAATTTCTTACCTTGCTTCTTTAGCAAATTATCCTATGTGTAAGTCCTCTCCCTCTCCAATTCTCTTCTATGAAGATCTAATTTCCTATACAATTCAACAATTTCATTAGGAGTGGAACTTGGAAACTTTACATAATTTTCTATACCTTCACCGGTTCTTGAAAAATCATCAGCTGGTCCTTCTCTCTGTGCACCAACATTCTGATTAAACTTCTCTGTCTTCATTTCCTCCTGAGATCTTGCTATCTCAGCATCGATCTGAACAGACTTCAGATTCAACCCTTCTTGAACAAAATCTAAAGCTTTCTCATCTCCCTATGCTGTACCTACAAACATACACAACTTATTAGGTTTAAAACCACGAGGATTTTCAGTCTTGACTGCTTCCTCAAGCACTCCCTTTTGAACAAATCTGTTTGTGGAATCTTCAAATTCCATCTCTGGCTCAAGAATTCTAAGTTCCTCCTTCAATAAGGCAATCACACTTTGCCTCAAATTCATCTAAAATGGTTGCCAAATCACTCTCTTTCCCTTCAGTGGAAAGATCCATCCTCCTTTCTGGTTTTCTTGCTCTTGCAGCCATTCCTGCAGTACCTGCAATTGTACCTTCATTATTGCAATCTATCTTTCTTTGACTTTATCAGTCATCTCACCTCTGTGGCATTTCTCTGAACCTTTTCTATGATCATCCATGATCATATTCTCTATGAATTTCTCACTCACCATGAGTTGCACTAGCCTCTGCAATAGTCAAGCTCTCCTGCTGCCCCTTACCTCACCAATCCGCTTCACTGGATCTGGTCTTTTGGTAAGTACTGGTTCACTGCCTCTGGAACCTCTTGAGCACTCTCCTCTACTCTCTCTAGGCTATCTCTTCAACTCACTTCCTCTTCAGGACATTGCAATTGTCCTCCCTATCCAGCCTTTAGCGGAATGTCAGGTTCAATGCCATCATCTTGTTTGCAACCATAATCTTTAATCACAAATTTCAAATTAGAAAATAATCTCACCTTTAAGATCCTACATGATCTTGTCCTCCATTCACATGTGCAATCATGTTCACTGCAATTATGTAGCTTGCATATCAGATTTAGAATCATATTCAAATAAAAAACTCTTCAGTTCTCAACAAAACCTTCTTGCACTCATTCAGAAAAAACAAACATCTTCCATTTCAACAGAGCCTTCCTGCTTTGATACCAAAATGACGTAGGGGCAACCCTGCAATACCCAGAATCACACTTCAGATGCATATAAAAATGACAATTCTGGTTTCATGTCAAGAAAGTCCACTTTCTGGCAATTTCAACTCATGCGGAAGCCTTACTTTTATAAAATAAAACAATGGTTACAAAACCATTGGCATTCCCACTTCATGAACATTCCAATTTCTGGTAATTAAAATCCCACTTCAAATTGATACTCCAATAAAAATTCCCATCTGGAAATTCATAATAATATGGAAGCTAATCTCTATTAAATTCAAACACCCAGATTTCAATTAACTCTCAAGCGGAAGATTTTACCCCAATCAAAGGAAACTTTAATCTCAACTCATGAGTTTTCATTTTGAAATTCATAATGTGAGTTCAAACATTTCACCCTTACCAATCTTAATCTAAAGGATAAACTTAGCTCGTGGGTGTATTATCAAACATACTTCAATTTCAATTAACATACCTTGTGATCTCTGCGCCTTCAACCAGAAGTTATGGATTTTTCTTCATTCTACTTCTCTTTATTTCACAGTTCTGCCCTCACTTTCATTTGTGGAGTTACAAAACCAACATCGATTTTTTTTCAAATCGATCTCTCCTTCTCTCTTAAACTTCGATCCTCTCCAATCATAAGCTACTTCTTTACTCGAAGTTTCTGTCTTCGACTTCAATCTTTGCCATCCTAATTCTCATACTAATTCCCTTGCAGCTTTAGAAATCACCCAATTGAAGTTCTGTTTTCTCTAATTGCAATTTCGTTGACCTTCGCTCTTTCAGCATCTGATTGCCATCGCCAACTCATGATCATCATTTCAATTTGGATCCAAAATTAATTGAATGTGCTTTGCCTTCAAATTTGATCATTCCTTAATCCGTTCGATGATTAAACCTTCCACCCCGTTTCATGAACCGACATCCATCTGTAATAAAATCGACTTCAATTACCAATCAAATCAGTCTGGCAATTCTGCAGCGCAATTCAGGTTTCACTATTTAATTTTAATATCCAGCAAAAAAACTCTGCGTCCATCGCTCTGCACCATGCTACCATCGCCATCTGAAGCACTCTGCGTCCTTGAATTAACTTAGTCTCCAACTCGCCTTCTAATTAATTGCATTCTATGCATCGACTCTCAATATTGATTTATATAAATCGAGTTCTCTTTTTTTTCAAACTCGGTCCTCTTCAGCATATCCAGATTTGGATCAACCTCTGCTCATCGACTTAATCAATAGGTTAATGTACATTTAGCAATTCAATTCCATTCTAGCGCTCCTTCATCAAATTTATTTAATTCCTATTGAACTGTTTGCACATGATAATATCACATTCAACATTCAATGATTCTGATTAGGGCATTCAACATTCATCTATTCTGGATTGAGTTTATAGTAATAACATGGAATTATAAAGTGATTCTTCCCCAATCTATTAATAGAAATGGAATTCTAAGGAACAGAGTCTTGTATAATGGTTCAACTCAAACCACGAATTCAAACGCATGGAAATACAACCCTTCACTTTCTTTCACTGGTTAACAGAGATTAGCGCACAACACCAATTATCACAATGGAATGGGAATCATCCTTTAATTGGATCTGAATGGCGTATTTCTATAAACACATTGACTTTCAAATTCAAGCATAATATTACCGTATGCATATTTATTATATCAGAAGTGAAAGTTCGATTCCATCTTTCTCATGGGATAATTAATCTCACTCAGATTGACTTTAAAACTATAATTACACCAATAATTCATATGCGCATTTTCATTTGAAATATCAAGTACAACAATTATTCAATCAATCAACACATATAATTTTGAAAATATGCTCTCACATAACCAACAAAATTACTTACAAACATTCTTGGTTTTGGCCTGATTTTCAACCATTGGCCCTTTACAATTGCCCGAAGGCTTCGAAGTAGAACCCTTGTTCTCTACTCACACTCTCTCTGATCTCAATGCCCTTTGAGGCTTGATAATTTATACAAATTTAATAGAACAAATTTTGGTTCTCATCCCTTTAATCACTCAACAAACCCTCAAATAGCTCAACAAATCCTAAAATCACTCTTGAATCCCTAAGGATCCTCTCTCACCCAAAATTTATGAAACTAATTTCTAAATTAATATTTAGAAAAATATCTCATCCCTTTACATCCTCAACTAATCAATCCTCTCCTATTCTCAAGTATTTACAATATTTAATTAAAAATATTTAAACCCACTCAAATCATCCATAAAAATCTAACCCCTCTAGAAACTTAAAAACCCCTAAGTTTAAAATACAAAGTATTTTCCTCTTCGTCTAATGCTCCTACATCACACAGAAGCATGGAATTCCTGCCATCAGGCCTCTTGAAGCAATTAGAAGCATGGAGGTCATCTTTAGGGAGATCAGGGATTACATTGAGCAAATAAAGCAAGCAATTGAATGAGAAGGATTAGAGGTAACCAAAGGCATTATTTAGCAGTATGCCTTTGCACCAGTCAAAGTGAACATGAAGCTTTCATGGCTATGGAATAATGTACAGTCAAGCTCCAAGAACATATTGATAAATTAATTGGAGGTGAAGATGCGCTACAAAGGGGACTTTCTAGACCAGACTGAAGACATGATAAGGGAGTTCAGAGCATGGCACACTTACATCACAAATGAACTCCATGAAGAATAAAATGATTTATCCATTTGATGAGTCTTTGTCCTTTTTGCAGTTTTGTCTTATTAGGTCACTGTTTCATTTGTAAATTGTCTTATGTAATAAATGTTATGTAATGTAGTCCAAGGGACACATGTGGAATATGAAAACCCACACATTGGAATATAATTAGCCATGTTACCTACCAATTTATGGGTGATATCCCTAGGAGAAAATTTTCTCCAATTATATGGTCCTCAGCCAGAATCCAGCAACCCCTTGCAGCCACCATCTAACCTTTTGTTCAATTTCTCCACCACCTGAGCTATCCATTTGGTCCCTCAACCATCTATCATGATCGTATGTTTGAAGGTGGGCCCCCTGAACCTAAATGTATGCCTTGTCATTTTTTAATTGAGTATTGGATTTTCTTATTATGGACACTTTTGGGCATGGATTAATGGGGGGATTCGACAGAAAGAGTGGGCTAGGTCTATGATTTTTTCCCCTAGACCTCTTTTGGATGTTAGCTTTGGATTCTAGTTCCATGGAATAACCTTTACTATCCATTGGTTTTTAGGGTGGTACTACATGGGAAACCTTAGTTTTGCATGGTCCCGCCCCTTCATCCATATATATCACTCCCTTTCCATTTATTATAACCCGCTTCATCATATTTACCACCTGGGTCCACATTTCTCCACTGGGTCACATAGGGTTAGTCTCCCCTTCCCCTTTCCCACTCCTTGGTTATGGTTTGGAACGATGCCCCAAAGGTTGATGTAGCTGAAAATAAAAATTAAAAGAATAATTAGTTACATTCAATAGGAAAATGCACCACAATATGCAAAAGGTGGCCAAGACAAAACATATTTAGCACGTGGGAAAAATCCAATGCATGAGCTCTACCCCATAACCATGGTCATCACCCTAGTTCCATAGGCCCTAGACAAGCCTCTTTTATCATTCAAGAACCCATGATTGTCCCAACCCCTGGTTGGAAACGAACAACCCTACCTTAAGGGGGTTATCCACTGTTATACCTTACACATCATGCTCTTATCCTTTGAGCCCCGAGAAGTTAATCAAAGAAAAAATCATCAAATGAAAAAGGCATATAACGAAGGGTGGAAAAATCAAGGCGGGGGTATCTCATGCACCACAATTCATCCCTCCTATACATTATATACCAAATTGTGGGTTTCCCTTTTACTATCTACCCTTGTACCCCGAAATGTGGCACATGATTTCCCCTTTCATTCCCTCTTCCCTCCATGTCTTTATAACATGCCACCACCATTTGAATGATGTACCTTCGGAATACTATCCCCTCTGAAGGTAGAAACCACCTAATAGGGTACTTGGTTAACCCCCTTTGGAGCTTGGAGACATTAGGACATGCCAAAGCTCACTATGGAAGGGTATGCCATTATGAAGTGCCCACCTTTTGTCCATGGTTTTTAATTTGTTTAAATTGATTACTTTAAATTACTTGTTGTGCTGAAAGGCTAGGGGATGCATTGGATCTTATGTAGGATTGCAGATGGTATCCATTTTGGGTTTGGTCTCCCTATACAGGGTCCTAACCCTCCATAGGGCTACACTGGAACATGTAGGGTGTGTTTATAGAGTCATGGGCCTTCAAAATAGTATAAAGCATTCCATAAATCCCCAAACATGTTCATATATTTCTCAAGATTCACCTATTAGATGAGGAAGATGCACCTGGCTCACCATGCCCAGCTGGACCCACAATTGTACCATGAATGTTTCAGATGACCTAGGACTTGTATGATGATGTGGCATCACTTACATCATCATATGAGCCCTTCCATATGGTCTGCATGCATCTTCAATCTACTTGGAGACCCATGAGGTGACTTGTGTGCCCCTACACCCATTGGGAGCACCACATCTTTATTTTTCAAGAAAAAAGGGCCAACCCCTTGTCCACTACTTTTGGGAGTCCTATTCCTCATTGTGGCACTTATGGACTTCATCAGGCCTCCTAGAAGGTCCAATTACATGTATTATTCATCATTTTACCTCTTGATAGGTATATTATTTTGTTTATTGGCTAGTTTGGTGGGCTTATCACCAAAAGTTAGTTATTTTGCGCATTGTCTTCTCTTAGGGGCTAATGTAGGCTCAATTAACTAAATTTAACTCATTAGAAGTGTATAAATGCAAGTGGTGAGGATTCATTTTAGGATAATCACTTAGTTAGATTGGTAACTCTTTAGAGAACTTCACTATCCTTATTAGAGGACGAATTTTTGGAGCATGGAATGGATTTTGATATTTGAATTATTTTCATTTGTATTGGAGCTTCTTGATTGGAAAGTTTTTGATGGTTGAATATACTCTCAATACATGTAAATACATTTAATTATATTTTATTATTTATTTTGTCACATACATTGTTGCTATATTTTCACTATAATAGGGCTAATTTTCTTCATCAATTTATTCGAAGTTGTGGAAATTCGGTTTTTAGTTAGTGATGCATCATGTATGGGCCATGTATTAATTAAAGAATATTCCTAAAGATGCTTATTTACTGAATTTCATATTGATAAGACATCAATATTGCAAAACAAAGTATAAAGTTCATGAAGTTTCTTTTGCTGCTACCATAGTGTCATACGAATATGTCTTTGAGGCCTCCTTGACATATAAAATTGAATGTCCATAGTTATTATTACTCTTGACTCTAAAATATCCTCAAAGGACAAGGAATTGGTCCACAAAAAAAGTGATCATTCCAAATTATTCTCTTCTCTCACCTTCCATTTTTTAGGTCTAGCCCCATAGGTCTCCTAGGGAATCATTTATCTTCCAAACCATCCACTAGAAAATTTTAATCTCTGGACATAATTTTCTTTATATTTTCTCCTAGGAACCTTCCAATTTTGAAGCAATTCCCATGGTGGGAATGGGAGATACCTCAAGCCCTAGTCACAAGATCAATTTTCCCTTAGTTTCCTTAAGTCGTAGAACTCATTGGGATCCTCATCTTGTGTTATATTAGAAATTAATTTTTGGTCCCTTTCCCCTTTGGAATAGGTCAAGTACATCATTGGTTGCTAGAACCCACCCCCTTGACCTACCCTGTGGGTCCACTTAGTCCCATGTGGTCCCATAATCCATTAAGAGTAATTCTTCAATGACTACTTGGAATCCGAGCCTCTACAAGAATTTTAGGGTTTAAGGGCCTCAAAAATAAGATACATTCCCTAAACCTACACCTTGAAATTCCTCTTGAGCCCTTCCTACAAAGCCTGCAAAATTTCCTTCCAAAGAATAGGCCCCTTGGATCACCCCTTGCCCTAACATTTTCTACTTATTTAGGGGTCCTTATCACATTAGGTCTCTTCCCATTGGTGAAAGTTTGTAAAGGGTAGGGAAACTTAGCTGAGAGATAGTGGGATATTTCTCCATTTTCTTCCCTTGATCTAGTATTAGCCCTTGAAAGACCCCTCTTTTAGAGCCCATACTAGTTTGAGTGGTAACATTTCTGGCGCCATTGCTGGGGAAGAAGTAGGTTTAATAGCCCTGGTGAAAATTCCATGTGATAAAAGTTAATATGGGAAAAATAATAACCATGGTTGATAGGACACATATTCGAAGATGAATGTTGGGAAAAAAATCCTCATGGTTGTTCATTTTGGTTAATATGGCTAAGGAAATTGGCAAAGGAAATGGAAAAGGCTTTGGAAAGGAAAGAGACATTAATTGAAAATTTATTCATGAAAATAACTAAAATAGGAGAAAAGGAAGGTGAAAGGTCACATGTTTCAATGTGAGGAGGAAAATGAATGAAACTAATGGAAAATGAAGAAAATAGAGGCCTCATTGATAAAAATGCTTCTCAGGATCAATTGGCAAGATTTTTCTCACACTTATGGCTCAATCTATTCTCCCTCTCTCTCTCACACTCTTGGTCACTTAGAGTTTATTTGAGAAATTTGGCTTTGGTCCACGAAAGGAAAGAAATAAAGAAGAAGGAGGAAGAAAGAAAGGAGGAGAAGAAATCAAGAATCTACAACAAGATTATTTGCAAGTATTAATTTGCATGTATGATTTCCTTGCTAGATTTTACATTAATGTTATTGCATGTGGTTCTTTTATGCCTTGGCACGATTTTTTGCTAGGTGTGACTGTGTATTCAGCCTAGCCTTTCCATTTCCAGATATTCATGGTGTTGTGGAGTTATCATGTTTTGGTTTAGCTATATTACCGAATTATGATTGCCCTGTTGTTATTTATAATCTTTGAAATTTTCATGAAGTTCTGGGAAAAACACTAGGTTTTGTGCCTAAAAAGGTGTCTTAAATCCTGGGGACGTTGGCACATAACTGAGAAATTCAGGCCCTGAACGATGGCATGCAATGTTATACCTGGGTCTATAGCCTCATGGATGTTGGATTGTAAGCCTATGCCAACGTATATGGCTCAAAGAGGTCAAAAGGCTAGTGTGACCCTGCGGTAAGAGGCTTGAAAGGTTGGGTTACCTCTTGGGGGTATTATTTTTGTTGTACAAGGTCTGTATGTTGTGTTTCTATTGGTTCCACTTCCTTAAGGTCACATAGGAGGTTGAATCTCATTATAGTAGCCTCTCATCGCATGTTTACCCCGGATGGTTGGTTACATGGGTAGATGTGGGATGAGGGTGTTACAATGTGGTACCAGAGCATGGTTCAACCCTTTGACTAGATGGGCGATGTGTTGGTCATGCTTTTATATTGGTTTAATATGTGTTTCTCATACCTAGTGTGTATGTTCTTTTTGCATCCATGTTGTGTTTCCCATGGTGGCAGTGGTGTCACCATGGAAGGATTGATGTTGTTTTTGTAAGCATGTTTTCATGAGTGTATGATTGGTTATGTGTTGCTCATGTTTTTGTAGTGTTCATGCACACTTGCTCACATATTGTTACATATTGTACATGCATTTCTTGCTTATTATAGGGTTACATATTGGTCATGCTTTAGTGTTATCTATGTATGCTTTCTTCTGTAATGTCATATGTTGAACATGCATTAGTCATTCATGATTTTTTATACATGTTAAGTGGGTGCATATGGTCAAGTTTTCATTGGTTTGATTGAGGTTGTTGTGCATAATGTCATTGTATGTAATTAAGTCATAATGATGATATTGGTATGTTATGATTCTAATGTGTTGGCTGAGATATAGTAGGAGATGCAAATCATTAAAGTGAAGTTGCAACAATGGACTGTGGGGTAAGAGTAGATCGTCATACAAGTTTGTACTCTTGGCATGGAGGTATTTTATTCATGGTTTTTGTAAGAATTAGGGTTACTTATATGTTTTTCATTCTATTATTATGGTTACATGAATGATATATGCTAGCTTATTAGTGTATTCATATGTAGTATGGTTATGTGTATGCCTTTCATTCTATTGATTTTATGGTTACATGAAAATATATGTTAGTTAATTAATGTGATCATATGTACATGCATTGGTTATTCAAGCATGATATAAACTGGTGATCCCTGGTATTGCACCAAGAGTGTTGTAACTCCTAAGGGCTACTCAAATTTACTTATCAACCCGGGGTTTGTACAAACTTAGAGGTGATAGTGCTATATGCACTGTTGTCCTCTGAGATAGTTTGGGTCAATTAATTATGCCAAAGCATCTATAGTATTTTGTTTGTTTTAAGTTTGGGTTTTTGGATGACCAATGTATGAAGAAATTTCATACAAATGTGCTTAAACTTTAGATAATATAAATTAATAAGGAAAGGGTTGTTTCTTTACTTCAAACAGTGATTTGAGATTGCATGTGTGAAAGCAGAAAATGTAAGAAAGTATGATGAATTAAATATTCAAATTGAATGTTTAATAATCATAAGTGTGAAATACTACCAAACAATGTTAAACAACTTAACAAAATAGATTTAACTTTATGAAAATGATGATAATTAATTGATATAAAGGGACTTATAAAAACATATATTTCAATACATCATTCTCTAATATAGATAACAACCTTAGAGGATTTAAGATAGAATGAAACACAAATTTTTCTTACCTGATTATCTTCATAAACATTAAACATATTTAAAAAACAAGATGTAATGAAAACTAGAAAACATACAAGATAACAAACTGATTGAAACAAATCTAAAATCCTTTTAATATTATCAATGATCAAAGCCCATACACTTTTGTGTACAAATGCTAATCCAAGGGTGAAACCCTTAATAACTCAAATGGAGAGTTACTTATAATAGTTTCTATCACTTAGAAATGTCTAAAAATGATGACAATAATAATATCAAATAATAGGAAAACAAAACTAATAAGTTATCTGTCACTATTTTTTAGGAAACAATTGATGATGTGGCCCAAAAATGTTGTTGAGTTGGCATGCTATTGGAGTCAGAAATTACTCGATGGTTTCACATAGCTTATCCAATCTTTCTTCACTCGGAATTTCCATATTTACCACCTTTATGAACACTTCATCCACCTCTGTGTATCTTTCAAATGTTGGCTTGTTGAGAAACATATGTTTGATTTCAGGTTTTATAATTAAATAAAACTCCAAAGCTTCAAGAAAGGCTTTGCGTGTTATATTTCCTTTAATCCCTACAAAATTTTCCTTTTCAATTACAATGTTATACAAATTTTTGCAATATTCCTCCAAATTTATCATTTTTTCATTTGGAGCTACCAATCCAGGTAGTCCCTTCTAGTTCAACATATTAAATTTTGAATGAAACCTTTGGACAACAATGTCGAAATTCCAACACTTTGTCTCCAATTGATTAAGTAAATTATTCTTTTGTAGAACCTTTTTGATCTTCAGGATGGTGGTTGTTCTGTCTGAAATATTAATCTGCTCCAACTCTGCTTTTCTCTTTGAATTGAACACTTTAATAATAATTGATGCTTTTGATGGTTTGGTCTTCAGTGCTGTCTTTTCCTTCTCTATGACTATCCTGCATATGTTAATTAGTTCTTGTTGTTAAAAAATGATTTGTATGGATGGACATACATCTATAATTTCTTGACTGATCTTTGTCCATATACTTTCCTTGGCTTGGGCCAAGGTGTCTGCCATTAACAATTCACTTTCTAACTTCATAATTTTAATTCCCAACCCATGAGACTTCTGCATTTCCTCCATATATAAAGCATTAAGGGAATTTTGAGGTCTAAAATGGGCTTCCTAAGGAAATTATAAAATAATAGTGGAAATAATAAAATAATATTTGATTACATCATCAAATTTTTGAGGGAAAAAAGAAAAAAACTACTTTTTCAACTTATCTCCCAAAATTTTTACTCAAATTTTGAGTGGGAGTACTCGTTGGATGAAAAATTTAATTCCTCATCCAAGGAGTACCTATGTTGCATACTTTTGATGGAATCTACAACACAAAAAATGATAAATACATGAAAAAATTGATTGCAATCACACTTTTTCATGTATTTTTCATTTTTTGTGTAGCAGGGTCCATCGAAAGTTTGAAACATGGGTACTCCTTGGATGAAGAATTAAAATTTTCATCCAACGAGTACTCCCACTCAAAATCTGAGTAAAAAATTTTGAAGATAAGTTGAAAATACGGGTTGAAAAAATAGTTTTATTATTTTATTATTTTTAATATTTTTACCCTTTTAATTAAAAAATGGTGAATCATCCCCCATGGTTGACATCATCATCTTGAATCATATTTGTTCTTATAAAGTTTATTTTGGTTGTACATTTTTCTTAGAAGGCCTATTTTAGACCTCAAAATTTCCCTAATGGTGTCATTTTTAATCTTATGAGTTTATAAATTCTTAAATTTCTCTAGTAGCTCTCATTTTCTTGTTTTTGTATGGCCAATTCTTGCACTATCCTGGCTAAATAACCTACTATTGATGTAGATTCAATGAATATTGATGAAAAAATGGGTTATGTACCTGCAATTGCTATGGGAACTGTTGTAACTGGAACCATAGCAAGTTGAACTGATTCTTTCTCCTTGAGCAGTCCTTCAATCTGCTCCTCCATCTTCTTAATATGAATATTTTCTCAGTGATTAACTTGAGCATATCTTCTTTGTTTTTTTCACTTTCTTCAATCTCCTTTATCTACGAATATTCTATAGAAGGTAGCTTAAGTTGTTTTCGTAGAGCTGCATTTTTCTTCTTGAGGATTTCTACTACAACCTTACAATCTTTTGGATCATATCCAATTTTAACCTCAAGTTCTTCTAAAGATTTTAATTTGTTGTCTTTAGCTAGAGAATATAATTTTTTGATTTTAATTTGAGAGTGTACATTTGATAAGGAAGTTCTAAGCTTATAAAAATACATGGTTGTATTAGTCATAGTAGAGAACAACATCTCACTATACTGACTATGCATATCCATTTGATCTATTGGATGAATTTGATTAGTATCAATTGAAAATATTGTCTTCTTGTAATTTGATGGAGACTTTGGAAAAGGAAATTGATTATGTAAGAAATCCATTTTCATCTTGCCTTTTTCACTGTCAAAGAAGAGATAAGTCTATGTTGTGAAGTGGAGGTCTGCTTCTAGAATTGACTGTAAACATTTGATTTTACTCTCATTCTTCTACTTTATCTCCAAGAATTTTGAGAATATATTATGGTCATTAGGTGAGTTGGTTCCCACATTCTGAATGATCTCTATAGGCTCTTGATAATGTGAAGATGTTGTAGGAGTATTAGGAAGACTCCTTCCTACTGATGTAGAGACTTTTAGATCTCCAAGATTAATGCTTTCTGGTTGCTATTGATTCTCCTATGTAGAGACTGACAAGTTAGTCTTTAGTTTCTTTTTTTGAATTATAAATTCCTTGACCAGATCCATAATAGTTGAAGTTTCTTCCCTTGTTATTTTATGTTGTTTTCTTTGAGCAACTGGAGTCTGCAAGGTGAAAGTAGACAATATATATTCTTTTTCTTCCTCTAGTGTAATCCTGGTCCATTGCTCCTGATTCATGAATTTCTCAATTTCTAGCCTTGGTGTATGATTATAAGGAGTTGCTTTTAATTCAACCCTTAGATTTGAAATGGTGCCAAAGGAGTCATAAGACCAGGTGAAGTTGGGCTATAAATTCATATTATTTAAAATACTATATTCTTTAACACCAACTGATTTGGTATTGCAGATAAATGAACCAATTTTAGATTTAATCTTGAATTGTGAGTTTGTTTTAACTGAGACAAAGTGAAGATAATCCATGTTGATCATCTACCTAATATATTCCAAAGGGAAAATTCTCATTAGAACATATTTTTGTAGCTTATATGGTGCTAGCTCACAACCATATACCCTAATTTCATTATAATTATGGTATAAATACCAGTCTCTAGTTTTAACTTGGCCACTTAAGTGCAGAATCATTTTGATAAGGCTTCACCAATTCTGAGCTCAGTTTGGGTGTTGAGAAACTGTGCTACTGGATGAATAAATGAGTCAATGAAGTATGAGAAGGTGAATTTAGCTAAAACATATCTGACCATCTCTGTCCAATGATTGACTTATTGATTGATCTCCTATTCATATTGTTTGTTGAGTGTCATTGGAAATGAGTCTCCTTGTTGAAACAAAAACATGTATACAAGTACAGAGGTGTACTTGAACATCCCTTGTGTTGTTAAATTCATAAGTTTCTCATGCATATTATCAGCCAAAAAATTGACTATAATTATACAGGAAGGTAGGTTGTTGATCTTTCGAAAAAATAGAAAATAATCCAAGGATGGATTCATCCACTATCTTATCATTTGGATATCCTAGTAGATAGGACAGTAAGGAGATGATATGTCTAGTGGCTTCAGGGAATATTGAAGATGGATAGGGTTAATTTCTTTTGGGTAATTCAGCATCACATGGTAAGAATGTATCAAATATTTGAGCTCTCTAGGGAAAATTCAGCTTATGGTATAGCTCCATAAGGGCTTCTTGGTAAAAAATGCTCAAGGAATCAGTTTAGGGAATAAGAATAATGTTTTTAATCATTTTTGCAGTGATGGATATCAAAATGTCACCATTCTAAGCCATCACTGCTCTTTTCACATGGTCATATCTGGTTGGGCACCAGATAACCAGGTCTGGAAAATCATAGGTGTGAGGAAAAGAAAAGATGGGAAGAATGGATTCCCATAATTTAATCTCATCTTTCTTATCAAAATATTTTTTCTTCAACCACAGGTGTAGTTCATAGAAATCGAACTTGCACTTTGCCTCAAAAATATTATAATATGAATCAGCGAGTGGAACATGGTTGAGGTCGATAGGGGTAGAAGTGGAAGGGTTCTCCTTTGAAATTCCTTTGGGGCCCTATTGACACAGGAAAGAAATAGGAAAGGAAAAGGATAACAGAGGGAAAAAATTATGATCCTCTATGGTAGTGATAACAACTGATGAGAATAGTGCACAATGATCTCTTTATACCTGCAATGAAATAGTAAAATGATTAAGAAAAAGTGGTAAACTAGCGATCTTGGCTTTATTTATAGAGCTATAGAAATGGATATGGTAACTGTTTTATATGTAACTGTAGTGGTTGAATGCTAACGACATGGGAGTGTGATGGTAAATGGCTAATAAACGGCTGGGGAGTGGGATCATAATGGGCCAATGAGGTGTAATGGTAAGGGGTGCAGTGGCAACAGATAGGTGAGGTGGTAACATGTAACTTGATGTCAGGAAATGGTCAAAGCACAGGGTCATCCGACTGTTGGTAGGAGAAAAAACCACGAATAAGGGAGAAGTGGATTTCGGGGGAGGGGGGTAGGCGGTGGTTTGTGGTTTTGAGCCGGGGGCGTGCGAATGATGTGGAGGTGAGACATAGGGAGGGCTCGCCATCCAGGGAACAAATTTTCAGACACCTCCCGTCCCCACCGTTGACGGGAAATGGATGATGGGGGTGTGAAAAGCTTCCCCGTTGTTGATCTAGGTGGGGAAGAGATATTTCGTCAAAATGTGCCCAAGCGATATTACAAAATGAAAAATTATTTTGTCCTTTAGCGACCTTGGGATACAAATATACACCAGTTGTTACAATAAGTATTATGTCGATTATTACAATAAGGATTAATTCTTAATGAAGAAGATTAATAAAAAATTAATAATAATTAAAAATTTATGGCCCATTTAAACAAGACGCCTTTGAAAAATTTATTTTTTAAAGCCAAGCACTCATTTTTATTGCTTTTCCTAACATTTTATTTTTCCTTCAATCTTTATGGAAATCTAATTCTATCATTTTCTTGATATGAATAATCGAATTACTAAAACCCGAACATTTTTTTATTTTTTTATTTTTCTGTTCATATCCAAACTTAGCATTTTATTTTTTTAATTTTTCTAATGTTCTAACTTATCAAAACCAAATAAGGTTACAACATCGACTCTAATTCGGGACTACTTCCTCCTGTAGGATGGAGAGAACAAGCAGCTCCAAGTTCCTTCTCCTCGGGCTATGAAGTCCTTGTTGTGAAAACAAATCAGACCTGAATTTTTTTAAACAAAATGGTAATGTACAATGATTATTTTGAATATTCTTCTGCATCTTCAATAATGGATATAATGCTTCAGAAATATTCCATTGATAGGCAATGAAGAAACTTGTCCTTCCAAATTCTGTAAAATGAAGGTATTGTTACCCTTTACTTCAGCAATGTTGAAAGGTCCAAACCAGAGGTTATCAAATTTCCCATGTTTTCCTCTGTCCTCCCTCTTGGCATCCCATCTCAAAACTAGATCTCCTTCCCTAAAATCTCTTTCCCTTTCCTTCCTATCAAAAATAATTTTCATATTACTATGATATTTTCATAGCTTATATTGAATTTCATCCTTGTTTTCATTTAATTCAATAATATGATTTATCCTTCTAGAAAAATCATGAGGTTCTTCATTGACCTCTTGTAAAAATTTAATTACAGGGAAAGCTAATTGGTAGGAAATATGGCCTCTTTACTATAGACCAGCTGAAATGGACATTTACTTGTTTACCTCTTAGGATATATTCTATTAGCCCAAACTCCATAGATAAGGTGATTGTCCTTTTAATTACCTTGACCATGATCCTGTTCGATGAATATGCAAGACCATTTCCTTGTGGATTTTAAGGAGTAGAATGACTTATTAAAATTTGATACTTATGATAGAACTCAATCATTTTTAAACTACTAAATGTTGTTGCATTATCAGTTACTATCTTTGTAGGACATCCAAATCTAGACAAAATGTTTTCTTCTATAAATTTAATCACTATTGTATCTATAGCATTTATGATTGGAATGGCCTCCACCCATTTGGTGAAGTAGTCTGTGGAAGTTAAAATCCATCTATGGTGATTACTTGATGTTGGGAGAATCTCTCATATAAAATATAATCCCCAATGTAAGAATGGTGCTGAAACCAACACTAGAAGTAGTGGAAGGGCTGCAATTTTTTTTCTTTCCAGCAAATATTTGACACAAAATGCATCTTTTAACCTTTTATAATACTTTTGAAAACATATTAAGCCAATAGAATCTTGCCCTTAGTATTTTGTATGTTGTGGCTCTCTAGGCATAGTGTCCTCCACATATCCCTGCATGAAACTGCTCAATGATTTTTTCTGCTTCACTTTCTGTCAAGAAAAGAAAAATGATGTTGAGAGGATTCTTCTAGTACAAGTTTTCATTTATAATATAGTACTTTACAAATTTCAAGTTAAGTGTCTTACATTTATTTCTTGAAAACTGACTAGGAATCTCAAAGTTGATCAGAAAATGTATAATATCTGAATACCAATTTGATAGTAAAAAAAATTCATGAATATGAACATGGATTGATTGGTTTGAATATGAAGGTTATTGTGTGTTCTTCCCTTCATAGTCCTGGGGAGGTTCTTGTGGATTCTACCCTTCTGCATTTAAGGAAGGTTCTTGTGGATTCTCCCCATGAGAGTTGGAAGAAGGTTCTTGTGTATTATTTTCTGAAACTTTAGAAACGAAATTTATTCCTAGGACGTTACAATTGGATTTGACTAACAATTTTGCTAAAACTTGACCTTTTACTAGCTTAGTGATTTTAATATTGAGATCAAAATCGAGGATTTGGGTGATCCATCTTCCTCTTCTCCCATCAATTTCTGGTTGAGTGAGAACAATTTTTACAACATTGTTAGGAACATAAGCAATAATGGTTGAGTGGAGGACATAAATTCTAAAATATTTTAGGGCTTGAGCTAGAGAGAAGGATTACTTTTAAATAATTTCATACTTGATTTCTGCATCTCTCATGACTTTACTTAAAAATTCTATGGGTTGATCATCACCATCTTTATTTTTTTGTAAAAGGACAAAAAATAAAGTGGTTTCAGAGGCAAAGATAAATATACCAAAGGGCTCTAAATAATTGGGGCTAGATAAAGTTGGTGCTTCATAGATGGCCTTTTTAATTTGATGAAAAGCATATCTAGCATGAATAGTCCATTTAAATTCATGATTCTTTTTAAACATGTCAGTTATATCTTTAACTATTTCAGCATAGTTAGGAATGAATCTCCTCAATAAGTTTATTTTTCCAAGAAAAGCTTGGATATCCTTTTTATTCCTTAGCAATGAAAGTGATTGGATTGATGATACTCTTTTAGGATCAATGATCACACCTTCATTTGAAATTTTGTGACCAAGAAAATTTCCTTATTTGATAGCAAACAATTATTTCTTGGGGTTGAGAGATATCTCAAATTTTCTACAACTGTCAAAAAATTTCATCAAGTGTTTTAAATGTTTTTGATCTGAGTTAGAAAAGATAGTAATATCATCAAGATGTATAAAAACAAACATGTTTTTCGTACCCACAAAAGCTAAGTCCATATATATTTGAAATGTTTCTCTAACACTTTTTAACCCAAAGGGCATTCTGGCATACATGAATGTGCTCGAGGGAGTGGTAAATACAATCTTCTCTCTGTCTTCTAATTTCACCATTATCTGGTTTTACCTAGAGAAACCATCAAGAATGGAAAGTCTATTAGCACTTGAAACCTTTTGGATCAACTGCTCCATATTGGGTAATGGAGAGTTTTCTTTTAAGGATGACTTATTTAGGTTTCTGAAGTCTACACAAAGTTTTATTTCTCCATTATTCTTCCTAACATGACTTAAATTAGCTACCCAATTTCAGTATCTTAAGGGAACAAGTATTTGGGCGTGAAGCAACTTCTTAAGTTATTTCTCTATAATAGGAAGAAAAAATGGATTAATTATTCTTATTTTTTGTTTGCAAGGTTTTGTTTTAGGTTTCGGTGGAATTTTATGCTCTATGAGAGATGTGTCATAAGTTTTCAATTCAGCATAAGAGAAAGCAAAAACATCTCTATAATTTTTAAGAAGATTAAAATATTCAATTTTAACTTCAAGAGGTAGAGATGCAGAAATTTTAATGTTCTGAATGTCTTCATCTACTCCAATGTTAGACTCTTCGATATCATCCTCGAGTGAAATTGATAGTGGATTTCTAGGGACATCATTTTGGTCAAATAACTTTTCTAAAGGGACTAGACCTTTAGGAATGAATTTGTTTGACAGTTGGATGATATTATTATCAAGCACTTTTGAATTTAATCACAATTTTCATTTTATTTAGCAAGCTCATTCATATCTGGTTGATCTTATTCAATTTGTAAAACAGAGAATTCATCAATGAGTTGAAAAAATTATTTAAACTCATCATCATCTCCAAACATTTGCCAATATTTTAGATTATCAGGAATGGATGGCTTATATTTGACTTTGATCTGATATTGCACTTGCATTTGGTCTGGTATTTTGAAAGAGCTTGTAGAAATAGCTAAGGATTCTACATGAATGTTCTCATTTCTAAGGATGGCAGTGATATTGAATGCATGAAAGAAATTTTCCACTAAATCCCAAACTTCATTTCTGTAAGACCTAAGCCTAGGATGCTTTGTTTTTCAAAGATTCATAACCTGTCTAATTGTGAGTTCAAAATCACTGAAAACACTTAGATTCTGCACTTCGAGGCTTTTGTCTAGCTCTAAACATAGAAGGAAAGCTTCATATTTTGCAATATTATTAGTGACATCAAAATTGAGCTTGCAAGATTGGGTTATGTTTTCTTTTTCTGGCGAAATTAATAAAACACCAACTCCAACTCCATCTTTAGAACAAGATCCATCAAAGTAAAGCTTCCAAATGTTAGCTTGGACATTTTTGGGAGTTTCAACCACATCTTCAATTTTAAGCTGGGAATTTTGTGAATTATTTGAAGATAATTGGAAAAAGAAAAATCCTGGTCAACTACATATATGAAATGGTTTCTGGCTTAGTCTTCTTTACAAACATTATGAATAAATCTAACCTCTCTATGCAACCTAAAATTTTCTCCTCCATATATAGGAATTGTAGTGAAATACATATCCATCTGAAGAATCCCTCCTAGTTTAGCACAACAATATCTTGAAAGGCACATTCCAAACTTAGGGAAATATCAGTGACCAAAATATCTAGGACTACGCGTTTCATTGGTATTTTCATTAGGGTTACTACTAAGTCCTCTATAAGTCCTAAAAATGGTACTCTTTTAGAATCAAAAGTGTATAGGTCATGATAAGATCAAGTGATTTCTAGATTTAATTGATCCATAATAAACTTAGCCATAAGGTTATGTGAATATCCAAAATCTAACATACAATTATACAGTAATGAATCATGTGCTTTCAAAGTTACATAAAATGGTGGTACCATTTCATCTATCATGTCAGAGCTTGGACCAAATACTACTAATGGTTTTTCATCTTGAAGGCTTATAACATTCACTTCAACATCTACACTTGAATTTTGAATCCACTTTGTGACTTGATTCTTATATCCAAGATTCTTTAAAAGTTATGAAAATGGGATGGGGATCTTGGCTCTCTCTAACTCTCTTTGAACATTAAAATTAGTCAAAACACTTCTATCAATTTGAGTAGTATCATTTGGTTGATTCAAAGGTTGAATGGTAGTAGTTTGAGTTTTAGAAGATTTCACGTGTGGTTCAATTATGAAAGGATATTTAGGAGGCCTTCCAGGACCCGTCCTTGGTTTTAAATCATACCTTCCATTAAGTTCAACAACTCAAAATTTTGAGAAGGCTTTATATTTATAGACTTGAGAATTTTCTTGATCCTCTTGGGACATTTGATTTTGGGGGATAGGGACAATAGTAGCTTGAAAAAATGTGTTTTCAAGGTTGTTAATATATTCTGTGATTTAAAGAGTATTATCATCCGGATATTGATCATCAATAAATAGAGGTGGTGGAATTTGTTGATCATTACTTGGTCTTTGAAGAATTTGTATTTAAGGAGTTTTCTTGAATTGACTTTGAGATTGTGTTTGAGGTATAGCAACAGTTTGCTGGACTATTCACGTTGTGTTTCAATTTTAGAAAACCTATTTGAAAGCTTCCTAATTAATGATGTAATATCATCTATTTTTTTACCTTCATTTTTGGATTTAGAAGAAGAAGAGGCTTTCTGATTAGTTTTCATTTTTATTTGAGCCTTTATAGCTTTGGCTTTAAGCTTAGCTAAAGCAAACCTATTTTCTTCAACGTCAATAGCATTTGTTTGCATGTATTCTAAAGTAAATGATGTTCTTTCCCTTAACATGACTGCAAAATCATCTTCAAAGGCTTTGGAGAACCTAACCTTTGTTGATGCTGCTAGTGGTTTACAGTTAGGAGGAATTTTATGATAAAGTTTGTTAAATATTTTAGTGAAATCAGATACTGGTTCACCATAATTTCTCTTAATTTCTTCAAATTATGTCAAGAAATATACAAGATCCTTTTTCAAATCCGATTTATTCTTAAAAACAGTTGTTAATTCTTCCCAATATATAATGGAATTTACTACTAGTTGTCGAAACCAGATCCTAAAATTTCTTTCTAAATATTGCACAAACAATCTCATATATAAATTTTAATTTTCTATGTTCATGTTATCAAAAAAATCTAAAAATGTTGCTAAATGATCTTCGACTGACATACTAGTTTCCCCATTGAATCTTGGAAGATGTTTCAAAAATCTAGCAAGAAAATCATTAAGCATGTTTGGAAGTAATAGGGAAAAATATCTTGCTTGAACAATAGGCCTAAAACCAGCCATACCTTGTGATGAAGATGAATAAGATTCTGTGGTGGTGGTTGTAGAAGATGAAGTAGTGGAAGAAGGAGGTGAAGATGGAGGGGTAAAAGAGGGTGGAGGAAGAAGTGAAGTTGAAGATATTCTTATAGATCTCAAAAATGACGAAATTTTGGACCTATTATTCTCCTTCTTTATGTTCAAATAAAGGGTTTGAATAGAGGGAAAAGAGATATTCTAGTTGTGCAGAAGTGGATGGAAAATAATGTGAGGTAGGATATATGAAATCAGCTGGTTTGAATTCAGGTAAATGTAAATCCAATTCTTTTTATAATGTAGGGGATTAAGAAGGTACTTGAGGTAGTTGATAAGATTCTAATGAATGAACCAACAAAGTAGATTGGAAATCAACACCGTTGGATACTAATTCATGCACTCTAGTTGGTAGATGTTCTAAATTTAGGGGAATAGGTCCAGATCTAAAAGGATCAAGAACTGTTGTGGTCTCCTATTGAGGAATATAATAAGGAACACATATTTCATTAAATTTGGAATTAAATAATGGATATATAATTTCAAAACAACTAAAAACTCAATTTTAGTGATATTTTTGTAATAATGTTTTACCAAATTTAATGAAATATGTGTTAAGGGGTTTGATTTCTTCTTCTGGAAGAGGCTTGCCTTACCAGTCTCTCTGGATCTGATAGAGGTAAAAAAATCTCAGAATTAGAATGAGACCTGGTATGTCTTAAAGGAGAGAGCTTGGGCTCAGTGAGGCTGCTAGGTTAAATATTTTGACCTAACTAGACCTTTATTCACCTTTAAAGGAATAGAAATATCATTGTCTTAGGGAAAAATAAATCAATTTCCTATCTCCGACAACAATGCCAATCTGATGTTGTCCTCTGAGATAATTTGGGTCAATTAATTATGCCAGAGCATCTATAATATTTTGTTTGTTTTAAGTTGAGGTTTTTGGATGACCAATGTATAAATAAATTGCATACAAATGTGCTTAAAATTTATATAATATTAATTAATAAGGAAAGGGTTGTTTTTTTACTTCAAATAATGGTTAGAGATTTCATGTGTGAAAGAAGAAAATGTAAGAAACTATGATGAATTAAATATTCAAATTGAATGCTTAATAATCATAAGTGTGAAAGACTATCAAAATTTTTTTAGCAACTTACCAAAACATATTTAACTTTATGAATATGTTGATAATTAATTGATGTAGAGGGACTTATAAAAACAAACAGTTCAATAATTCATTCTCTAATATAGAGAATAACCTCAGAGGATTTAAGATAGACTAAAACACAATTTTTTCTTACCTAATTATCCTCATAAACATTAAACATATGTAGAAAACACGATGTAATGAAAACTAGAAAACTTACAATAGAACAAACTGATTAAAACAAATCCAGAGTACTTTTATTATCATCGCTGATAAAATCTCATACACTTCTGCTTGCAAATTCTCATCCAAGGGTGCAACCCTTAATAACTTGAATGGAGAGTTATTTATAATAGTTTCTATCACTTAGAAATATGTAAAACTGATTACAAAAATAGTATCAAATAATAGGAAAAGAAAACTAATAAGTGATTTGTCACTGTTTTTGAGGAAACAGTTGATGATGTGGCCCAAAAATGGTGTTGTGCTGGCATGATGTTGGATTAAAAAATTACTCGATGGTTTCACATAGCTTATCCCATCTTTCTTCACTCAGAATTTCTAGATTTACCACCTTTCTGAAAAATTCATCCACATTTGTGTATCTTTCAAATGTTGGCTTGTTGAGAAAATGTGTGATTTCATGTTTTATAATTAAATCAAACTCCAAAGCTTCAACAAAGGCTTTTACTGTTCTATGTCCTTTAATCCATGCAAAATTTTCCTTGTCAATTGCAATGGTATACAAATTTTTTCAATATTCCTCCAGATTTATCATTTTTTCATTTGGAGCTACCAATCCAGGTAGTCCCTTCTGGGTCAACATATTAAACTTTGAATGAAACCTCTGGAAAACAATGTCCAATGTCTGACACTTTTTTTCCAATTGATTAAGTAAATTCTTCTTTTATAGAACCTTTTTGTTCTCCAGGATGGTGGTTGTTCTCTCTAAAATATTAATCTTCTCCAAATCTTCTTTTCTCTTTGAATTGAGCATTTTAATCATATCTGATGCTTCTGATGGTTTGGTCTTCAATGTTTCCTTTTCCTTCTCTATGACTTTCCTGCATCTGTTAATAAATTATTGTTATTAAAAAATGATCTGTATGGATGGCCATACATCTGTCATTGCTTGACTAATATCTGTCCATATACTTCGCTTGGGCTAAGGTGTCTTCCATTAACAATTCACTTTCTAACTTCATAATTTTAAGTCCCAACCTATGGGACTTATTCATTTCCTCCATATATAAAGTGTTTTTTTAATCTTCCGAGTTTATAAATTATTAAATTTCTCTAGTATTTTCTCATTGCCTTTTTTTTTTATGGAAAATTCTTACACTATCCTTACTGAATCACCTGTTGTTGATGTAGATTCAACGCTTTTTAATGAAGAAATGGGTTTTTTACATGCAACTGCTATGAGAACTATTGTAACTGGAACCATATCAAGTTGAATTGATTCTTTCTCCTTTAGTAGTCCTTCAATCTGCTCCTCCATCTTCTTAATCTGAATATTTTTCTCAATTATTAACTTGAGCATCTCTACTCTATTTTATTCACTTTCTTAAATATCCTTTGTCTATAGATCTTCTATAGAAGGTAACTGAAGTTGTTTCGCAGAGCTACAATGTCTACATTTTTATTCTTGAGGATCTCTTCTATAACCTTACAATATTTTTGATCATATCAAATTTTAACCACAAGGCCTTCTAAAGACTTAATTTGTTTTCTTTAGGTAGAGAAGATAATTTCTCAATTTTAAGTTGAGACGGTACATTTGATAAGGTGGTTCTAATCTTAGAGAAATACATGGTTGTATTAGTCATGGTAGAGAACAACATCTCACCAGACTGCATATGAATATCCATTTGATCTATTGGATGAATTTTATTAGTATCAAATGAAAAGATTTTCTTATTGTAATCTGATGGAGACTTTGGAAAGGAACTTCAGCTTGTAAGAAAGCTATTTTAATCCTTAATTTTTCACTGTCAAAAGCATAAACAAGCTTATGTTTTGAAGATGAGGTCTACTTCCGGAATTGACTATAAACATTTGATTTTAGTGTCTCATTCTTTTTCTTTATCTCCAAGAATTTTGAGAATATATTCTGGTCATTGGGTGAGCTAGTTCCCATAGTCTAAATCATCTCTAGAGGCTCTTGAGAAGGTGAAGACATTGTAGTAGTATTAGGAAGACTCCCTCCTGCTAATGTAGAGACTTCTAGATCTCCAAGTTCAATGATTTTTGGTTGCTTTTGATTCTCCTCTATAGAGACTCACAAGTTAATATTCTATTTCTTTTGTTGAATTATAAATTCCTTGTTCAAATCCATAGTAGTTGAAGTTTCCTCCCTTTTTCTTTTCTTTTTTTTTC
The DNA here is from genome assembly GCA_034641835.2 of Pinus albicaulis. Classification (NCBI taxonomy): domain Eukaryota; kingdom Viridiplantae; phylum Streptophyta; class Pinopsida; order Pinales; family Pinaceae; genus Pinus; species Pinus albicaulis. Next base: position 1,263,061,855 of record CM076577.1, read on the forward strand.
TTTGAGCAACTCGAGTCTTCAAGGTGGAAGTAAACAAGACCTGTTCTTCTACTTCATGTAGTGTATTCTTGGTCCACTCCTCCTGATTCATGAATTCCTCAATTTCTGGCCTTGGTATATAATTATAAGGAGTTTTTAAATCAACCCTTAGATTTGAAATGATGCCAAAGAGGTCATAAGACCAAGTGAAGCTGGGCTGTAAATTCATATTCTTTAAAATAGTATCTTCTTCAATACCAACTGATATGGTGATGTATAGAATGAACCAATTTTAGATTTAATATTGAATTGTGACTTTCATTTACCTGAGACAAAGTGAATATCATCCATGTTGATCATCTGCCTAATATATTCCAAAGAGAAATTGGAACATATTTTGGAAGCTTATATGGTGCTAGCTCACAACCATATACCCTAATTTCAGTATAATTCTGGTATAAATACCAAACTCCAGTCTTAACTTGGTCACTTAACTGCAAAATCCTTTTGATATCTTCACCAATTCTGAGCTCATTCTGGTTGTTGAGAAACTGTGCTACTGGATGAAAAAATGAGTCAATGAAATCTAAGAAGGTGAATTTAGCTGAAACAAATCTAACCATCTCTATCCAATGAATGAATGATTGATTGATCTTTTGTTCATCTTGCTTGTTGAGTGTAATTGTAAATGAGTCTCCTTGTTGAAAAAAAAACATGTATATAAGTACATAGGTGTACTTGAACATCCCTTGTATTGTTAAATTCATAAGTTTCTCATGCATGTTATCATCCAAAAATTTACTGTAATTATACACGAAGGCATGCTACTGATATTTTGAAAAAATAGAAAATAATCCAAGGATGGATTCATCTATTGTATTATCATCTGGATATCCTAGTAGAGAGGAAACTAAGGAGATGATATGCCTAGCAACTTCAGGAAACATTGAATATGGATAGGGTGGATTTCGTTTGGGTAATTCAACATCATCTAGTAAGAATGTCTCAAAGAGTTGAACTCTCTTGGTAAAATTCAGCTTATAGTATTGGTCCATAAGGGCTTCTTGTGAAAAAAGGATCAAGGAACCAGTTTGTGGAATAAGCAACATGTTGTTAATGGTTTTCGTAGTGATGGATATCAGAATGTCACCATTCTAAGCCATCACTGCTCTTTTGATAGGGTCATATCTAGTTTGGCACTTGATAACAAGGTCTGGAAAATCATAGGTGTGAGGAAAATAAAAGAGCGGTAGAAGGGATTCCCATAATTTAATCTCATCTTTCTTATCGAAATATTTTTGCTTCAACCACAGGTGCAGTTCATAGAAATCAAACCCGCACTATGTGTCAACAATATTATAATATGAATCGTAAATTTGAATATGGTCGAGGTTGACCGGGGTAGTAGTGGAAGGGTTCTCCTCTGAAACTGTTTTCCTCCTATTTCACTTTGGGGTGATGTTGACAGAGGAAAGAAATAAGAAAGGAAAAGGATAATAGAGGGAAAGAATGGCGATCCTTTGTGGGAGTGATAACAGCTGATAAGAATGATGCACAATGATCTTTGTATACCTGCAATTAAACAATAAAATGACTAAGAAAAAGTGGTAAATTGATGATTTTGTATTTATTTTTAGAGCTGCAGAAATGGATATGGTAACTGCTTGATATGTAATCATAGCATTTGAATGCTAAAGACATGGGATCATGATGGTAAATGGTTATTAAACATCTAGGGAGCATAATCATAATGGGCCAATAAAATGTAACGGTAAGGGGAACAGTGGCAACGGACAGGTGAGGTGGCATCATGTAATTTGATGTCAGACAATGGTAAAAGCACGGGGTCATCCGACTGTGGGCAGGAGAAGAAACCACAAATGAGGTAGAAGTGGATTTTGAGGGGGATAGGCGGTGATTTGTGGTTTTGAGGGGGGGGGGGGGGGGGTTACGAATTGATATGGAGGTGACACATAGGGTGGGCTCCTTGTCAATGAAACCAATTTTCAGGACCACCCCCCCCCCCCTCCCCGGCGTTAATAGGAAATGGATGAGGGGGGTGCAAAAAGCTTCCCTGACGTTGATTTGGGTGCGGAAGAGATCTGTCATCAAAAGGTGCTCAAGCGATATTAGAAAACGAAAAATGCTTTTTTCCTCTAGCAACCTTGGGATAAAAGTATGCACCAGTCATTACAATAAGGATTATGATGATTATTATAATAAGGATTAATGCTTAATGAAGCATATTAATCAAAAATTAATAATAATTAACAATTTATGGTGCATTTAAACAAGCGGCCTTTGTAAAATTTATTTTTAAAGCCAAGTATTCATTTTTTATTTCCTTTCCTAACATTTTATTTTGCCTTCATTTTTTTTGGGAAATCTACTTTATCATTTTCTTGATATGAATAATCAAATTACCAAAGTCCTAACATATTTTGATTTTTTTATTTTTCTATTCATATCCAATCTTAACATTTTTTTTTTAATTTTATAATGTTCTAACTTATCAAAACAAAATAATGTTACAACAACGCACAAAAATTGGATTCTACTCATGCCACCCTCAACTAGGTCTTCTGGTCAGTAGTACTTCTAGGCCATTCCTTCTACTTCTAGTATAAGAGAAAGATAATGTATATCAAAATCCTACTTTCAATTGACACTGAAAGCAAAACATAAACAATTAACCTAGTTGTAGAAAAAGGAAAGTATGCTATGGAAATAATTCATCTAGATATCTACTTGTTTGTATTAAAGAAAATATTCTATCATCACACACTTCATGAAATCATAATCCAAATCCTATCTACTATTTCATTCAAATTGTACTTGCATAATTCAATCTAATTCTGAAATGAAATAAAAACCTAATGCCTACTCAATTTTTGCAACAAGGAAGGAAAGAGATTTGGAGTGGCCTACGAGTCTCTTTGAACCATGAATTCAGAGTTGGGGGTCAAGTGCATCCTATTCTAGGCTAAGAAGGAAAAAATGAGCTAAACTGGAGTGAAGAGGTGAATTACAATGCTGCTAGAGGAAGTTGCTATAGGATGTCCTATAATTTCTATAAGATGTCTTGAAGTGCTATAGGAAATAGGAAAAGAGGGTTTTAAGGATGAAAAAGGTGCAAATAAGGCATGGAAAGGTGAGATATGGAGGAATTAGGTGAGGAAGAGGTGGCCAACACCTCCAACCAACCTCAAAACCCTTGGGAGGACTGCTTTGCACTTGGAAGTCTAGTCATGGTGGTGGTGAAGGTAGTTTCACAAAACAGGGTTTTGGTGGCAGATTTGGAGGTTGGAGAGAAGGAGGATGCGTGTGATGTAGAGGATACTTTCCATCTGAGACTAAATCAATGATGGAACAAGAAAATTCTCATTATCATTGCATAAAAATATCTAGCACATCATATGGTAGTAAAAAATAACACTAATTAGAGCTGAACACATACCTAGATTAATAAAAAGTTCAAATCCTAATGAGATCTTGCATATGCTTATTTATAAAAATAGATATTACCAAAAAATCCCTAAAAAGTAGGAATACATCCTCCTTGATCTTGAGAAGGGTGGGGCTTCACTCCTTATAAATGTCACTTTTCTTGGCCACCTTTGCCTTTGAGCTGTTGGGAGATATATCAATGTGATATTGGATGATTGAGAGAGTTAAGGAGGTGGGAAAACCTCGTACCATATCTCCTTATTGTCTATTATGAGCCCTTAGGAAGAAAATATCTCAAAAATGGGTTTATTTCCTGCAATTAATTCATATCAGGCAACAAGACATGAAAAACATCATACACCCTTCTCATTAAGCATAATAAGAAAAATATGTAAATAAATGTCAGAGACAGATAACTTAATAGATGAAGTATGAAATTTTAGCCCCTTAAAATATACCTGATGATGGGCCTCATCATCATCCCCCTACTGAAATGGTTTCTCATCCTTTGAACAAATAACTCCTCCTTTTGGATTTCTTTCAAAGCCCTGGTGGCCTCTTTGAAATCCCAAGGCAGCAAATAGGGAGTGCCTTCTAGTGTGTAAAATCCTACATTCCTTTCTGGCTCAGCCCACTCATTTTGTTTCTCTGTTTCATCTCTCCCTTCATGCAACCCTAGTAACAAAGGTGGGTTGAGATACAAGCCTAACCATCGTATCTTCATTATCCGCATAGCATGTTTGTAGAAGGGTGCTCTTTCCAATTAATTTCTCATTCTCAGTACAATGATATTCCCTAAATTGTAGGCAAAGTGGTAAGGTGTTCCATCTTATTTGGAATGCCTCCAAACTCTCTTCTCCTAGAAACCTGGATATATCATAAAAGTGAGCAATGACCTAACCTTGTGTCTTAATGTATCTAGGTGATAGCACATCATTATTTGAGATCAATTGATGATTATTAATGAGCCCCTTGGGGATTATTAGTTCTGATATGATCTGTAAAGGTTCTCTTTCTTCTCTTATCATGAATATTTTATTCTTTTCTACTCTCTCTTCTTCATGTGTTAGGAAATATGCTAGAGCCATTAATTTCATATCACCCAACCTGGAATTTGGGTCAAAGTTATTCATATAATCTAAAATGAGGTTGTGAATGTAGAATTATTCCATCCTATCCCTCTCTCCTAAATTAGACTGTTTGCAAAAATAAATGAACTATCTATAGATTTGAAAGGGTAGTGAGCCATATTGAGCTAAGGTTTTGAATTGTAACTGTACCCATTGCTCTTTTAGGTAGAATGCATAGGACTTTGAAGGTTGTCTATACTGCATGGCCTCCTTGCAAAGGCTAGCCATGGTGGAAATTTGGTTGTACTTTTCCTGTAGCTACCCTTGGAGCCTCATATTTTCTTCTTGCACTTATTGTAGTTTCTATTTCACCATAGCTTATTTGAGCCTTGCATTAGCCAATTCTTTTCCCATTTCTAGGACCCTTTCTTCCATCAAAACCATATCCCAAAAATCCTTTGATTTGGATATTTTCATCCACCTATGGGTGTGCCCCCTTTATTTTTACATATCATATAGGAGGAGGATTATGAATTTCCCATGGATCAGTTTTAGTCCCTCAATGAACTTATAATAGGATCCCAAATAATTTTGTGGGGTGAGTTCCTGAAATATTGTGATTTTTTTTTTCAACTGTTTGCGAGGAGGCTACTATATTTTGGACCTGGTGTTCAACTTGTATCCACTCCAACATCTCTTGTCCGTCCATTTGTGATATTTTACCTTCAATATGTGCCCTCTTCTCTTCCTGTTTCCCATCCTTGTCTTCCTGTAGTAGTTTATGAGTTTCCTGTAGCATGCTATGTTTTTCTTATATCAGGCTCTTTCTTTTTTCCTATAGCATGCTATTTCCTTCTTCTTGGATGTCAATGTGTGCCTCTGGTTTCTTTAAGGGTGATGTCGTGGTGGTGTACCTCCTTACATAAGATATGGTAGCCTTAGCTTTTGGCTTTTGAGAGATGACCTCCTCAATCTTGCCCTCATTTCACCCTACCTCTTCTTTTTTTCTTGGGGACCCCTCAGTGGTAATTGGAACTTTTGTGGGAGTTTGGGGTATGCCCTATCCTAATTTTTTTTTTTTCTTGTTTTAATGTAGAGAGAGGTTTTTCAGGGCCTTTTATTCTTTGATTTCATAGGAGTTCCCAAGGTGCAAACCACCTCATCTTCAGTGTTCCCTAGTGAAAAAATAGTCTACTGGGGGGATATATTAATTTCCATTGGTATAGTGGTATGTTTAGGACTTAGGGCCTCCTCTTATATCTTCCCTTACTCTTCTCCATTATCATATGTTTTTGTTTCTTCTTCCACCTCTTCTTATTTTTCTTCCTCTATTTCCATTTATTCTGTCTTCTCCGCCTCTTCTTATTCATTTGATCTAGTGTCTCTATCCCCAATGTTAGATACAGGGGTTTCCCCAAGAGTAATGCTCAAAGTTCCTATGAGTGACTCCATGTCCATATCTCTAAAGTTGGACCATGGGACAAGAATTTTTAAGTGTTTTAGGTCATCTTCCACTATTAGATTAATAAGGCCATGATGGGCTAAGTGTTGATTTTTCCCTTCTTTGACATTTTGGTTCATGTCCCTGATGGACTGGAGGAGGAAGTAAGGTACATTAAATCTCTTGTCAAGAGGAAATTTTTCTTGGTATCTGAGCTCATGCAATAGCCTAAAATGATATCCATTTACTACACTTATTATGCCTTCATAGGATATGTATCTTAATATGTTAAAGGCTACCTCATACCATGGGTAAGGGAAACTTTCCCTCCTAACCTCATTTTTATCTTCCAAAGGTCTCTCCCTAGACCTAAAGGAATTATTATTTGTAGTGGCACTGTTGTCTCTATCTTTCCTATTCCATTTGATTCCTAGGGTCAGTTTGGTTACCTTGCTAATGACTTCAGAACTGATGGTAAAGGATAAACATGTTATTACAGTTGTGGCATTGACATCTGATTGGTAATTCAATGCCATAGAAAAATCAAAGGAAACTTCATCATCATATCCTTTTAATAATTCAAAGAAACTTAACCAATGATGTATCCTACATATGTCTGCTATAGGAGGGTGAAAATGAATCATTTTGGTGTTTTTAGGTTCTCTCCTATTGAACCCACCCATCATGTTCTCCTATTGCCTTTGACTAAGTGTAGGAAAGTTGTTTTTTATGGCCTTATTTGTTGAATTAAAGTGTAGTAGAGGGCCATAAAAACTTATTATCACTCCAACTCTTTATACTGATCCTATGTTACCCTCAGATAGACCCTCCAATTTCACAATTTTATGACCATAGAGTGCAAATTGTTAAGAGAAATTGTGTGAAATTATGATGGATAGGTGAGCCAATGGAAACTTAATTTTCAAACTGATACCCTGAGATGAATAATGGGAGTTTACTGAACCAATTGGGTATTTATTTGCGCACATATACCTCCCTGTTCCTTCTTTGGAACTGCTCGACTCTTCTTGTAGCAATCAAGACTTTCCTATAATAATGACATGACTTCTTGTAGCAGTTACAAGATTTCCTATAGCACTGTTATGTAGAAACAGAGGGTCGATGGTTCGAATATCCTTGGTGGCTTGCAAGATTTTTCCTCTCAAATTGATCTTGGAATGAACAAATGTGCGAGGGAAAGTATGCTTAAGTTCATTTTATGCTATTTTGAGTTGGCTTGGAGCATTGTGTTGAGCTATCCCTTGCACAAGTTTTCTTCATTTTCTTCTCCCTCATAATCAACAACCACTCCTGGTGATCATACTTTAACTGATTTGACAACTAAATGTTGCATGAGGACTCCACCATTCACTTTTTGTTTAACTAACCAAGGGTAGCCAAGTTAACTAGCCACTTTCAGCTTATTAAAGTTCCCCATCTTTGAAACTCATTCATTTAGTCACTTATGCATAAGGAGAGGGTTTTTTTAGGAGATCCATTTTAGACCTCAAAATTTCTATAATAATCCAATTATTTATCTACCCAATTGGTTGAAGAGAAGGTATAAACCATCTAAGCTAAATAAATGGCCTCGTAATCTAGCTCAACGGGGCTAAGAAACATTCAGTTGCCAAAACCTTTGATGTTGGTTTCATCAAGTACAATCCATGGATCAAATGTGATCTTAGATGGTGATATCATGCTGATATAAGAAATCGAAAAAGAGTTGTAGGGAAGGGTAAGAGGTGTTAGGGCTTCTTAGTTTCCCAATGCTGAGAAAGGAAACCAAAGAGGTAACCATAGATCAAATTTTGACTTGGTATCTAGCCCTACCAAATCAGAGAGGGCTTTCTCAAAATAAACCTCACAGCCAATGGAAGTGACTGGAGAGTATTAGTGCTTTAGGCTAGTTATTTTCTGAGTAGGTCTTTTGATTTAGGTTTTTCTAGATAAGAAGCATCAAATTAGGAACTAAGCTAAGTGTTCCAAAGGATCAACTATAGTCATAGAATGAGGCAAGATAAATGTAACTAGTGACACAAATTGAATTTTTCATTGTAGTGTCGTGAGGAAGAAATCATGTAGAAGGAGTAAAATGAGCATACATGTATGAATTCATTTACTTATAAGGTAAAAGCACTTATATGAAAATATCAGATAAAACATATGATATGATGGAATGTATCATGTTTAAAACTTATGAGATTAACTAAAGAAGAATATATATGGTAATCAAATGCATAAAAAAAATGGAGAAAAGCACTGTCACTAACCACATCATAAGAATACCATAAAAATAGCTTCAAATGCCTATATATTATTTCTACAAAGAGTCAAGTAAACCAATTCCAAAAAAGTATGAACTTCAAATATACAACCTTCTCTTTGACTTGATTCTGATTACATATAATAAAAAAAATATTCCACCTAAGCGGTCGAATCCTCATCCATAGAAACTAATTAATTAAGCTAATGACTCATTGCCTAATCCTAGGGAAGTTAGAAACAACTTTCCCCCTTTTTAGCTAACTAATTAAGCTTATCTCTGAAGGAATTAATCACAAGATTATTTACAATGATCACCATTAATAAGACCATTAATCATCAGATATATCATGAGTCAGCTATTACATCAACCAAGTTTGACCTTTGACCTCCACATGTAGTGAAAAACCTTCAAACCCAGAAATGTAGCAAACTGTCCCAGAAACACCACAAACTTTTTTAGTAGAAATACAACAACATTAGATTAATTTTTAGATGAATTCGAGGAGGTTATGAATGATGTTTAAGGTTGGTGAAGAAATATTAGGATGTCTACTATACCTTGGGACCTTTAAGTTGTCAAAAATCATCAGTTTATCTCCCTCAAAATTTATTTTAAAAACAAGTGTCTAGAAACACAACAAATTTTTGAAAAGGTGGTAGAAAGGTGTAAAAAAGGACCCATTTGCTCATTTTCTTCAAAATTATAACCTTACAAGCATCCAAAAGTGTTTTTACCACATCCTTAAGTCATTATCTATCCAACCATGCTTGAATTTGTGGATTTTGACCCTATGAGAAAAATCACAACAACTAGCTGTTGCGTTTCTATAGGATGTTTTTCTCTTGTGTCCACAAAAACTTCAAAATTTAAAATTTTTTCCTCTTTTTCTTTGATTTTTGTTGTTCTTTCATACCACCAGTGATGCATTAACCAATAGTTCTAGTATTTTCTTCATTTTGAGTTTTCTTTGGGTTCCTTTGAATTTCTTCTTCATGTTTTTCACCCTAACCTTCCAAATCATGTTCCTAGCATAATAGTGCCTTGCCATATTGCTTTGCATGGTGGTATCTCTGTTTGATTTTTATAGTAGCTTATCCAAGTGTACATTCACTCTATCAAGCCAATACCCCCTGTTTTTCTCAATCTTAGACCTTATGGAGTCAAATATAGTATCTTGAGCTTGAGCAACAACTATGGTGTCTTGAGCTTGAGGAGGAGATGAATATTTTAGATTCTATTCCTTCATAGCCATTTCTCTTATCTTACATCTCTTGGGCCATGTATGAATGTTATTTTCTTCCAGTTGCTCAAGATAAATAAAGGCATTACCTTTATCCTTTGTTGTCAAAACACATGTTTTACTTGCTGATGGAGGGTCCTCTTATGGCTTTCTCTACTACATTAGAACCCATCTCAACTGTCTATTCTCTTGCTATAAGAAAGCCACCATGAAATTGGCTTTGGATAGGTCATCCTTAAGCTCTCTAATTTGTTCGTCCTTCTCCTTGATGATGTCTTCTACTGCCTTATCTCCATGCTTCCCTCCTAGGTTAGCCATCTCAACTTCTGGAGGTACCTCTTCTTCATTATGCAATGGTGAATCATGTATGCTCATAGGTGGTTCCTTTCTTATGGTTTCCAATTGAACTACCTCTTCAATAAAACCCTCCTTAGGTATCCTTTTTTCTTGAGATCTAGTTTTAGGCCTAGACATAGGCATCTCCTCTATTTCTTCAGGAACAAAGACCAACTTCCTACCTTTCTTGTCTGCTCTTGGAATCTCTATTCTAGGATGAGTTTTTGTCGCTGATGGCATTATTGATGTTTCAAATCCCTATCATCTAGATGATGATGAAGGGGAGCTTTGAATCTTTGACTGGTTGGAGATATGTAAGAGATCATCTTCCTCCAAGCAGGCTTCCCATGACATGTTGATTTGTGTCAGCTGGTGAAGGACTATTATCTTTACTAAAGTATGATGAAAGAGGCTTGCTTTCTAATCTCGTCTTTTGGACCGCACCTTCTATATCATCTTCACCAAACTTCTAAACAAATATTTAGGTAGGTTTACGAGATTTTCAGAAGTGAAATGCATCAATAATATGATATGATATTGGTATAACCTGCTAAACCTTCCCTCACAAGTGAAATACTTCATAATAATCTTGATCAAAGGGTTGTTCTTGTCCAAAAATTTTCTACTAGGAAAAACATAAGAAGGAGACTCCTTATACTGTGGTTTCAAGAACATCTTGTATCAATCTAGGTCTAAATCCATGCCCTTGAACCAAATTTCACCTTGATTAGGGATAGTAGTTGTTGAAGCTATGACCTCTTATGACATTGGAAAACTGATCCCTGCTATAGTTTCCTATTCCTTATTGAAATTTATGGAAAATAAGCTTGTTAAATCGTGATGATATCCTACCTTTTACACTTTTAGAGAAAACCCTAGGAAGCCTACCTGCTTAAATGATCTTTTGATAAATTATGATGCACTAAATTGTTGAATATGATTTGGCTCATATCTTGATATCTATCCTCCCTTATAACCTCTCCTTTCACTGGTCTTCATCATTTTTTTAGTTTCACTTTTGATAAGAAACCCTAGTTTCAAAGAAGAGAGGGCAAGGGACTTTGAGCTACAAATTATGGCTAAAAACACTTCAAATTGAGGGAAGGTAATGTAGGGGACGGAGGGTAGGAAAAGTCTGAAAAAATTATGGGAGGTATAGCCCTATGTGTTAGTAACACACTGAAAGTGGAATTTCCCAAAATGAGTGAGAAATAAGTGGGGAGAAAGGGAAAACCTAGACTTGTGCCAGGAGCACAACAACAAGTTGGGTTTTATAAGGGAAAATATGAAATGAAGTAAATTTAGCGAGGGGAAGGATGGGGAATTTTTGATGAGGATAGTGAAGGATGTGTGAATCTAAAAGCTAGGATAATCCCTCTCAACTAAAGCTATAGACCTTTGGAAGGGAAAACACAACAAACCCTAGGGGTAGATTTTGATCAAATTTCTGAAGAAAATGAATGCATCGAGCATTTGCAAGGTTAGAATTACTTGTTAAAAGATAATTTGAATCACTTAGATGATAATTGAACCCTTTCTTTCTCCATTTGGACTCCAAATAAAAAGTGCAACAAGACCTTCTAAGAACACAACAAACTGATGGAAGAGCACTAGTAGAAACAATTTGAAGTTTTGGTGGCTATGGAAGCTCTTCAAATTGATGAAGAGGAGCTCTTGGAACTTGTGGAAGCATGGAATGAAGTTTTGAGATGCTTTTATGTCCCTTTATAACTTAAAAAGTTGATTTTGGTTTGTTAGTGGAGTGACATCATGTAAATTTAACCAAATGACTTTATGATGTGATTTATTCCCTAAGTGCTAAATCTCACGACATTTTAATAGGTTTTGATGATGATGAAATGAATCCGAATGGAAATATGATGACACTTATGACACTTTCATGATCAAAATTATGACACCATGACTCTTCCTTTTCAAATTTTAAATAATGACACTTAATGAAGGAAAAATGACCTATGGTGACTATATGAATCATGAAACTGATATGATTTGACCTTCATGACCATGACATGAGAGTAAAAATCACACTTAGAAAATGAATTGACTATTTGAAAACCAAGAGAGGTGTCAAATTTTATTTGAAAATATAACAATTTGACCATAAGACTCTAACTACAGTGAAAATACTAAATTTTGATCACTGTGACTATTGAACACTAACATGAGGAGTGAGTGGAAATGGTCCCATAAATGATGAATCCTTCAAGAATCCAACCCTAACATGCTGATAGGATTGTATTGATTCTCCTAAAATATGGACACTTACATTAACATGAGAATCAAAGGCAAAAAAGGTGAGCTGATCTATGGATACAATCCTGCCTTTATGAGGAAAGTTGATCATATGAAAGTAGGTTGAAACAATGACAACCATAGCATAAACCCACATATGTCATAATGGAAGATTGTAATCGAGAGGTCCGCCAATAACTTCTACTTCTATATAGACAATTTTCCCCCTAATTCTCCTTGAAGGGAACTCAAAATACCACAAGGTTCATATGTTCTTCCATCAGAAGCTTTCAATGTAGTGGTTGATTGATTTAGTTAAGGAGAACACATTGCCTTGTAGCAAGACATTGCAATAATGCAGGTTGAGGCTCCCTCATCCATGATAAATTAATGAATGTTCTTACCATGGACGATGACCTGGATTATAAAAGCTAATTGAGATGGAAGCCGAGGGGTATAGTTTTCATGAGAGAAAACCACTAGGTTAGAATCTGACGGATCCACACATCCAATAGTTCAAAATAAGGCTTTCTTTTAGGCAGGGCAGTTTTGAAACACCTTAAGAGTTGACATAGCTGATGGAGATTGAGCCAAGTCTTCAACTATGTTATAATTTTGGGCAGCTCTGAAACAGGGGTTGAAAGTAGTCTTATGAATAATTCCCTTCGATGGTTTGATAGTCAATTACATATGAATCAAAGGTGGAGTAGGATCAGATGAAGGTGATGTCAAACTGAAAATTTAATCATTAGCATGTCCGTTCAGTGGATTCAAATGACCGTAGTCCTTATTTTGAGTGGTCACGATGACATCATATTTCAACTTTGAGGATGAAAGAATCAAAATTTTGTTAGAGGAAGAAGGGTCTCAGGAAACCATATGAGACTCTTGATTTGGAAATGGGCTGGTCAACATAGCATGAGAAGTATAAGATTTAAGGAACTAATTCACTTCAGTGTAGTGTGGAAAATCACGTGCAAAATGATCCTGATTTCAAATTAAGCATGGGTAATGAGGATTTTTATTCTCATCGGAAGAATTTTTTTTTTTTTTATCTTATGGCGAAGGATATTTCTTTATCTTACCTTTTCCTTTATTCTTACTTCCAGGTTTCTGTGGAGTCTTTCCTTTATCAGATGAGATGACATTTATCTTGGAAGAAGAAGCCATAGGAGGATGGGAGTGAGGGTTTTAATCATATGGAGTAAGAGCAACACCATATGGTTTACTCACCAACTACGAAATGGCAGAACCAATCATGCCATAAAAAACATGAGATTCTTTACTAGGTGGATGAGAAAAAATATTTGAATGTATCAAAGCATTCTCTATATTATCATAGATCATGCCTGATTAGATATAAATGATATCCAAATATTGTGCATGTTCAATAAATTGATCTTCGGCCACACCTCTACCTTCAACCACATATTATGTTAACAATTGATCAGGAACATACTTATTGAACAATTGGCATAGACATCTCCACTCATGAATTTGATCTGAGATCGGAGTGGAATTTGATTGTTTGAAATTGGTCAATAGTTCCATTACAGTTTCATATCTGATGGGTAACTGGAAATGTGTGAGGAATCTGGTGGCTAAAGTGTTGAAATCATGGAACGAAGCTCTAGGTAACTCAATATACCATTTAGTTACGGTACCTGTAAGCATTCGTTGGAAAGAAAAAGTCAAATGGAATCATCATTAAGGGTGTTCAATGAAAATAATAGATGATAAGTCATAACATGCATCCACGGTTCTTCCCCTATATTTCCATTGAATTTTGGGATATCTGAAGGAAATTTAGTGGGAATAATCAACCACCATGGTGAATGAGTGATGGGGTCATTACTGTCCCAAGGTAAGTCTGGAAATTCGAGAGTGGCCACAAAAGGAAATTGTTGGTTATATTCTGAAGGAGGATGGCTTGGATATGAATGAATAGCTTGAGCACCAGGAAATTTCATTCTCAAATAAGGGGGGTTCTGATAATAAGGAACCTATGTACCAGGATAAGTAGGACTCTTATAACTAGTATACAAGTAACATTATTTCCCAACACCAGGGTGATGATAAATATGTTAGAATAGTTGGGCTTGAATTTTTTGGCCTTGAAATGGCACTTGATATGGACCATAATGCTACCCAATGGGAGTTTTCATTGTCCCATGATAAGGTGGGTTCAATTGAGATTGCACCATACTATGACTAATATTTCCTATTGAAACTTGAGGATTACCCTATCAAAGCAGTTGAGAATGTGAGGTACCTTATACTGGCTGGGTAAGTGGAACCTGGGAAGTACCAAATACTTTTGTAATATATTGCACTAAAATGACAAATAGTAAATTTCGGATCACATGTATTTGAGTTTGTTGGCTGTACTATCCCAAAATAGGGAAATTCTACAATAAGGAGAATATCTTAAGATATTCCAAAATTGGAGATCCAACAATACATGAACAAAAAATGGAGTAGCAGTGACAAATCAACTCATAAAGGATAAGAATAGCACATAGGCATCATATTAAGTTTCTGTAGTAGAATGTATACAAGATCTTGAATAAATAGTCACTCAAGTTAGGCAATACTAGCCTCAAGAAAGCATGTACATGAAATATGATAAAACACTGCTACAAAAGAATGTCCAAGGCTATGTCAGCGCAGTTTTATAAGGAGAAACTACTGCTAACACATGTGAATACATATATATGCAAATGTATGGCTCATACAACATTGGGAGTGAATATCTAAGCTCCCAAATACTATTTCAAGACAATCCTGGAAGGATTGGCTGAAATATGCAAAACTGCATAAATGCCGGAGTTGCAGTAGCAGCTGCAACTCAAGAACTGGAACTGGATGGAGATGTTTGAATATGCTGCATCAGATAAATAGACCTCCTCCAATGTATCTTTCAAGTGAAAGGCTGATCCTATCACTGAAGATCTCACCCTCCAGTAATCTTGCAGACCCTCAGTGCAATTGCACACTAAAAATAACACAGTCTAGAGAAGGGACTGCGCTGTAGAAGAAAGGAAATGTGTTGGACAAGTGCCAAAATCTGCAATAAGCTCTAGAATATTCCTCAATAATGTTCCAAATGAAATAAATCTTTCTCATTTGAAAAACAAGCCCCGGAAGTGGTGTTGTCAACCCTCCATTGCAACACCCTACAACATAAACCGGCTCTCAACAGAAACTGCGTTGTCGCTGAAGGAGGTAGCTTGGCCTCAAGCCTAGATGTGGAGAAATGAATTGAAAGCTCCTTTAAGAAGCCTCTCTTGAAGGATAAGGAATTCATAAACAGAAAATCCTTGTGCTAAGCAGCATTGCAACTCTGCTAAACAACAGGGGAATGCACAAAGTCTGAACAAACCAAGAAATCAATAATACATAACATGAATAGCAATGGATGCCTTGACCTCCTTTTAAACAAGTGAAATCCCTCTCACCATGGGTCCCACTCATTAGGGTTTCCTTCACCAAAGAAGCCTCCTCCCATTCATACTGTGCCGTCTCTCAAAGTGTTCTCCACCTCTTATCCCATTGTTGTTGACTTGGTCAAACTTGACCTTGTCCACATGCAAATGACCCTTTTCACACATGAGGGTGTGAAATACAGCTCCGGTAATGATCCCTTTTTACATTATGAGGGATTTTATTCATGTTTTTAATATGCATGGGCTTCCTTACCCATTTATTCAGCTACTAGGTGATAAAAACAAAAATCAATATTCCAATTAGTTGCATGCTAATTTTTGAATATTACAGTCCTCCCCTCCTAAATGTTGCTTTTCCTCAAGAAAATGTAAAGATAGAACTGAGAAGCCTCATCTTCTTCCCCTGTAGCATCCTCATATGATAAAATACTCCAAGGATCAAGATGTTGTCTCATCAATATATCTCCAAGTTGTTCCTCCCAAGTGTGCAAGCTAGCTTTTGGTGTGCATCCCAAATAGCTATCATCATGTAAAACATCCATGGAGGAAACAATGGGCTATCTAAAGGCCTTATTGAGGCATGAGGTCTGATATATATTGGTATTTACCAACCTCATATGAATCTCTCATCCCCAAGCTATCATCCATACAAAATTAGCCACCCTCCAAAATGGTAACTCATGCAAATAATCCTCCACCTTGAGCTCCTGCAATGTAGGTGGGCTGAAAATCTGATCATGGTATACAAGATAGCCTACCCCACTCTTTCCTCCTCTCCACTTATGATAAGTGTAGAGTGTTTGCTGATCCTGGGTTACAATAATGTTTGCCTTGAGAGGCAAGATGAAGACTAGATCTTCAAAGATCTCTCCTCTAGCGTTGTGAATCAAGCTGGCCCAAATCATCTCATATATGATGAATAGGACATGATCATCATATGGCATGCAGATGAGAATATAATTGAAGGTTCCATATATTGTTGGAAGGTACCAAAAATCTCCCAAGTGGTTACAACACAATTTTTCTAACTGTTACTTCATAAAATGGCATGGCAAGATGTTTCTTGAGAAATAGCTAGTTGTACATGTCAACACCTCTACTAGTGAATAGTAAATGGTTTGGTGAATCAACTGAGCATACATAAAAGAATAATGAAACATTTTCCCAAGAATAAATAAAATATGGTTGTCTCCATCACAATAGTTGGTCCAAATATGACCATTGAGTCCAAAGAGAAGCTTGCCCTCTTATGGAGCAATGCATCCTATGAAGAGGAATGTACCATGTGTTGCATGAAGTTCCTCCTTCTTATTCTTGGAAACCCAAGTTAAGAAGATCACACCTTGGTAATAAATGTCTCCATTCACTACTCCATCACTCTCATCTCCTCCTTTTCCACCAAGTGCATCATATGTGAAGTGATCTTGGGAACACTCCATCAATAAATCTCAGCTCCAAGGTGATAGTGTTGTTGGCCTATGAACATAAGCTCTAGCCATCACATAAATCCATTATTTGACATGCCTATTGTCAAAGACATCTCTCACAATGATACCATACATAGGAAGCTCCTTCCAAAGTGGAAGCACCTCCTGATCATCTAAGGCTAGGGAGTATCCCCCTTGCACCATGATAGTGACATCTCCTACTCTTGCAATATTATGCAAAGTGTGAGAGAAAATATGCCCTTGCTCTCCCAAGGTCCTCCAAAGAAACCAAATTTTTTGCTGCCTCCCCATACCTCCATCATACAAATCATGAGGTGAAGACATAATGATCATATCATCATAATGCATCCACACTCCTTGCTGCCCAATGATGCAAGTATCCTACCAAGTTCCTTCCTCCCTCATACCCTTTGAAAGAGGATATGTCTCAATATGGCCAAACTCTTTTACGAGTAAACAACACATTCATGCCTCCTGCTACCCAGTGTCATAAATTTGCAAGCTTACCAACTTCTTGCTCTCCATCCACACCCATTAATCCAAATGTGGGTTCCTCCCATCATGATCAATCTTGGTACCCTTCCCATGAAGACTACCATCCTCCCAAATCAGATTTCACTTTTCATTTCATGGGATGTTGAAATGCATTCTCCTCAATGACCAAGTTGATCCCATAATGATCCAAATAGGTGGTAGGCAAAAACCTCCCATGATGATGTGTAGGGCTCATCAAGAAGTATCCAACACAAACATGAGAGATGTTATCCATCCTAAGGTGTCCTCCATCATCTATTTGTTCCCCTTTGGTTATGTATATGGGAAGGTCATTGGAATATTTCAACAATGGTTGGGTCCCCAACTCATCATTGCTGCTAAATGACAGCGTTGTTAATCTTTCCAATGATGTACTTGCTGTCTCATGCTCCAACTCAAGGATGAACATATGGTTTTGTGTAAGTTTGTTTGGAACAATATTCATCCTCTCCTCCAAGTTTTGAAACCCCAACCTCAAGTGTGGCATACAACTCATCAATGTTACATGAGGATGATGGTTCCTCCCTTCCTTGAACAAGCCAAGGTGGCACATTGTAGTGAAAGTCCTTTGCTCTAAATAAGAAACATGAAATGGTATACAACCCCCCATAGAATTTTCTGAAACAATAGGATATAAAAAATCAGGCATACATTGGTGAAGTTTGGAAGAATCTTGTATGGCTGCAAGAGTCTCTTCCTCTAATGTGTTGGCTCCCCCAACTGTTGATGTGGAAGGCTACTCTCCCAAGGTTGTGACAACACTGGTACAAGTCTCCTCCAATGGTGGTGAGGGCTTCTCCTCCTCTGATTCCTCTTTGCCAAACTTTCTAATCAACCTTTGAGTAAACTCCTCAAAATTATGC
Source organism: Pinus albicaulis (assembly GCA_034641835.2). Taxonomy (NCBI): domain Eukaryota; kingdom Viridiplantae; phylum Streptophyta; class Pinopsida; order Pinales; family Pinaceae; genus Pinus; species Pinus albicaulis. The sequence goes on from CM076577.1 coordinate 1,263,080,181, forward strand.
ACTCTTGCATGACCCAAATGGTTGAACCACCAAATATTGGCCTCACCCTCAAGGCGCAGCGCTGTAATTTCTACAACTTCTCTCTTTACCACTGGATGTAGTAAGAAGAATGCATCAAGTTTTCTTACCCAAGCCCTTGCTATAGATGACCCATCAAAGGTAGATAATAGAAACATATTTCCCTTAATTCTTCTTGTGCTACATGGTCTCTTCTCTTCCTCCAATTGAATGAACTGAGGGAAAGCTAGAGTCTCCTTGAAGGCTCTAGGTTGAGATTTGTACTCAATAAGGTATTCAATTAGGATCTTGTCATCCAAGTGTCCTTCATCTTTCTGCAATTTTTCCTCTCTTCAAAAGGAAAGGGCATATTCCCACTACTTCTTCATTGCTTGACATCCTTGTTGAGGTCCTTCTTGCTTTTGAAAAGAGATGAGAGAAGGCTCATTCTCTCCAAAATTCTGATATTCTTCTTTTCTTCTGATAGAATAATGGCTGAAAACTAACAGGCTGAGCCAAGATTATGCTCTGATACCACTCTAATATCCCAAAATAGGGAAATTCTACAATAATGGGAATATCTTAAGATATTCCAAAATTGGAGATCTAGAAATACATGAACACAAACTAGAGTAACAGTGACAAATCAACTCATAAAAGATAAGAAGAGCACATAGCCATCATATTAAGTTGCTGCAAAAAAATGTATACAAGATCTTGAGGAGATAGTCACTCAAGTTAGGAAATACTATCCTCAAGAAAGCATGTACATGAAATATGATAAAACACTGCTACACAAGAATGTCCAAGGTTATGAAAACATAGTTTTATAAGGAGAAACTGTTGCTAACACATGCCAATACATATATATGCAAATTTATGGCTCATACAACATTGGGAGTGAATATCTAAGCTCCCAAATACTATTTCAAGACAATCTTGGAAGGATTAGCTAAAATATGCAAAACTGCAGAAATGTTGGAGTTGCAGTAGTAGCTGCAACTCAAGAACTAGAACTGGATGGAGATGGCTGAAGATGTTGCATCAGATAAATATACCTCCTCCAATGGATATTTCAAGTGAAAGGCTGATCCTATCACTAAATATCTCACCCTCCAGTAATCCTGCAGACCCTCAGTGCAATTGCACACTGAAAATAACGCAGTCTAGAGAAGGGACTACGCTGTAAGAGAAAGGAAATGTGTTGGCCAAGTGCCAAAATATTTAGTAAGCTCCAGAATCTTCCTCACTATTGTTCCAAATGCAAGAAAGCTTTCTCCTTTGAAAAAAAATCCCCGTAAGTGGCGTTGTCAACCCTCCATTACAACACCCTGCAACATAACCTAGCTCTCAACAGAAACTATGTTGTAGCTGAAGGAGGTAGCTTGGCCTCAAGCCTGGATGTGGAGAAATGAAGTGCAAGCTCCTTCAAGAGGCCTCTCTTGAAAGGAGAAGGAATTCCTAAGCAAGAAATCCTTGTGCTAAGTAGCACTGCAACTCTTCTATACAGCACTGCAACTCTGCTAAACAACAAGAGAATGCACAAAGTCTAAACAGACCAAGAAATAAATAATACATAACATGAATAGAAATGGATGCCTTACCCTCCTTTTAAACAAGTGAAATCCCTCTCACCATGGATCCCACTCATTAGGGTTTCCTTCACCACAGAAACATCCTCCCATTAATATTGCACTGTCTCTCAAAGTGTTCTCCACCTCCTATCCCAGCGATGTTGACTTGGTCAAACTTGACCTTGTCCACATGAAAATGACCCTTTTCACACATGAGGGTGTGAAATCTATCTCCAATGATGACCCATTTTTACATTATGAGTGATTCTATTCATGTTTTTAATATGCATGGGCTTCCTTACCCATTTATTCAGCTGCTACGTGATAAAAATAAAAATCAATGTTCCAATTAGCTACATGCTAATTTTGGAATATTACATTAGGGTACTGATGGATGGATAGGAATTTGAGAACACGGTGCAAGTTTAAGATTCAATAATAGGTCCCAGTATGAACTAGGTTGAACGAAAAAAGTAGGTTTCTAAACAATGGAAACTATTCCAGGATAAGGAAGACTATAATGAGAATGATTACCAATTTGAGGTATACCAACAATAGGTTTCCACCCTGCCAAAGGAGGAGGGGATGATGGAGGAAACTATGATCCATACAGAGGATACCCAACATATGGAGAGTTAGTCTATTTAAGGTAAACTTTCCCACACACATAAGGGCCAACTTGATGCTCCACTGTAGGTGTAAGCGGAGGAGGAGGAGGAGGAGGAGGAGGAGGAGGAGTAGATTGTGTGGCACTCATAAGAGAAGTACGACATGATATTATTGGATTGGATGAGATAGGAGAGGTCCAAGGACTAGGAGCCTCACTAGAAAAGGTACTAGATAAATACTGATAACCTTTTAGGTTGGAAGGGCCACCATACAGATGTATTTCTGGTGATGTTTCAAACATAGATGTGGAGGAAACATTTGATGTCTCAACCATAGTGGTGGACATAGGTTGAAAATTTGGATCAATTCCAGCCATGGTTAACAACTTCGGTGAATATTTCTGTGAGAAATCCACGAGTAAGTCCAAAGAATCAGGACAAGGATTTTGTGTTGGAGTTTGAAGAGGAAGAGGGTTGGTTTCATAAAAATGAATTGCTTCCAAATTAATATGAGTAGAAGGATGAGGCTCTTTTTGTGGTATCTCTTCAATAATCATAAGTTTGGGTGGAAGAGGCTCACCTTTTGATCTAAGATATATATGCTCTGTCTAAAATAAAGGAAGAGAAGAGGAAGGTCCTGAACAAATAGGTAAAGATGGCTAAGGCTCCTTAGGATCAACAACCTCACAAATAAAAGTGTATGACTTGGGAAAGTCAGGTTCAACAGCCTCAGGCAATAAAGTTTCAGGGACTTCTGTTTCTATTATGTTAGTGTCACCATCAAGAGTAGATGTAATCTCAGACTCATAACTCAAATGGATAGATGATTCTAGTAAATCAATATCAAGAGGAGTGACAAAAGTGGTTCCCGATGTTCCTGATTTGGTATTTTACATCTTCTTGTGATTCTGTTGACAGCTAGGAGTAGCCTCTGATGGAAGTGGAGGCTTATTTTCCATTCTACGTCAACAGCGAGGTGGGATATTTTGGTCTTCCGTGTTCAATTATAAATTTTATTCACACAAAAAGAGGTAATATAGGCATAAAGGATTAACAAGCAACTATGAGCTACAATATACCCCTTGGAAAACCAAAGACTTAACATATGGTATCCAATCTCCCAAAATGTTTTGTTCGGTGTATCACAACATAAAATGCGGCATAATGGGTTACTTGTGGATGGATAGAAACATATGGGGAACACCCAAAATATACTTTATGGTACATGGGAGTGCAATCCATAGTAGTTTTGTCTAATGCGTAACCATTCAATGAGGGAATTTCCTTATACTTTACGTGCATGGAGTTCAACCCAATATACCCAAATGTACATGGAGAACTATCCTATACACTCACATACGTGGAACCAGATATCACCCTCAGGATGCAACACTAGACATCAACAACAACTCCTACGTTTAACGATGTTGGAACACATATCTGGTCTAAACCTTTATGTGTTTGCGTTAATGTTACAAATTCTCCTTAGGCTGATTCAATAAATTTTACTATTTATCTTTGGTTAAATTTCAGTTTTGCGCTCACCCCAAATGTCAACTAAATATCTTAAAATGAAAATATAACATGAGAAAATGGAAATATTTCTCTTTCAATGAAAATATAGCTAAGGAATGGAAGAAACAAATAGTATGCAACAAACAACATGCAACAAAAAAGATGCAAGATGAAATTTCCCTTTCAATGTGACTTTTCCGACATTGATGCACATACAAAACCCTAAGCGAGAAATGATTTGTTTTCTTTTAAACACACCTAATTTTCAAAAAAAAAAAAAAAATACGATGAAATTTTTTAATAACTCATTCAAATGCACTTTTTAGAATGAGGAGTAGAACAAAAATTCATCCAAGTGATCAATGACCAAACAAAATCGATTTGCACGCGACCAAATGATAAGAGCAAAGAAAAATAAAAACCAATTCTTACTGCTAGGTCCCTATAATACTAGTGTATACCCTTATTGTTATTGTTAGTGTATCCCCATTATTGTTATTGTTGTGCCCTTATAAAAATTTTAGATCATGTTTTCCCAAATTTTTGGAGATTTGATCTATGGAAGTTAGGGTTCTTGCATGCTCCAGAATTTCATGTCAAACAGGTGACCGAGGGAAAATCATCATAAGTATTGTTTCAGATATTAGATTGGAATTTTGTAAAAAGTGGGTGAACGTGTACGGACTTTAGTTTCGTGTGTATCGATTTCAGAGCTGAAGGTTGAAATAGTGACATGTGGCATGCCGTAAAATTCCGCTCTACTGAACCAGACCATAATTACAACATTGTGGGAGATTAGGAATAACTTGGTCTTGAATAATCCAAATTGATATTGAACCATGGCATTGGAAATAAGAATCAGAGGGCTACTGCAAGACTAAATTTCAGATATTGAAGAAATGAAATCGTAGAGATAATTCAGGTTCAATATTGAGCTCCTAAAAAGCAAGAAAAATGTGTGTATTTGTTTTTTAAAATTGCATAACTTTTGTTTGAAAAAGTAGTTTGAAGTTATTCCAAGGGAATATTGAAACATATATATAAGTATTGGATTCTAAAATTCCTCCTAAAATGAATGCAACACCCATTAGTTCCTTATAAAACTCTACTATGATGCATGAAGAGGAAGAAGTGCAACATGATATATCAAAACTATGAGACCAAGTGCAACAAATGTCGCTCTCGCAAAAAGTAACCAAAAATGAAATGGGAGCTAAAATCGATGGTTTGAAGAAAGGGATGGAAGATAAGATGCATGGCGTGGAAGCTAAGATGGATGGTTTGAATAATGGCATGGAAGCTAAGATTGATGGGGTTAGTCTCCATAGTGTCCCAAGGTTGAGAAAGGAGATTGACGGAGGTAACTTTAGACCGCTTTCGACTTGGTAGGAAGCCCTACCAAATAAGAGAGGGATCTCTCTACAACATCACAGCCAAAAAAATTATTGGAGGTATAAATCGATGTTAGACTAGGTATTAATCTCAGTGAGGGTTCGATTTTTAGGGTTTGCTAGATCAGAGTCAAAGGTCTAGGGAACTAGGTCAAGGTTTCAAATGATTCAGTTTCAGGGATATAATTTGGCAAGGTAGGTATGTTCAGTAAAAATTTTGAGTTTCCATTTTGGTATAGTGTAGAAATCGAGAGAGAGAAAAATGCGCATAGGGTTATGAGTTAATTTATCAAAAGAAAAGAGACATAAAAATGAAAACCTCATAAAAACAGAGCATAGAAATTATGAATTATGTCTAACACCTCATCAGACAATAACTAAAAGCATGATAATGGATTAAGGAAAACTAAAAATTCAATATAATGATGAAACAAAAGAAAAACACTGCTACTGAGGGCATACCATATGAATCCCAAGATAATAACTGCAATTGTCTTATATTTCTCCAAAAATATATTGTACACAAGCTCCAAGCCTTCGATTAATTGATGTCCAACATTGAGTTTCAATCAATCAGGGAAACATATATACCAAAAGCCACATTTCCCTCTCTTAAGGCCGAATACATCAATATAGGAACAATTTACATCATTTTCTCTAACCAAACCTAAAACTAGGGAGGTTAAGGACAAACTCCCTATTTAGCTTTGACTGACTTTACCATCATTAATGACCATAAAATTTACATAAAATTGTTATTTACCAGATCTATTACACTTAGTTACATCATGTGAAAACCAAAAATGACTAATTACATCATGAAAAGTAAATTTTGACTGATAAAAATAAAAAAATTATACCGACAAAAGCACAACGAACCGCTTGGAAAGTAATTTTGAGGGGGTTCCTTGATCTATTTGTTGAACTGAAAGATGTTCAGGATATATTAGTGTTTATATTAGCCACCTAAAGCTTCAACCTGAAAAACTCATACTCCATGGCACCCAAAGATAAATTTTCACACAACTACTCCTAGAAGCGCAACCAGGGGTCTGAAACAATGGGAAAACATGTTTTTGAGGGTTTTTTTGGCTTTCGCTTCCAACCTGTGTAGTGACATGGAAACTCAGGTACATATATGACATGTAATCATCAAGATATATAAATCCATGCAATAAATTTCTCATTTGGAGGTCCTGATAAGAAGCGCAGCAAGAGCTCAATGCACTTCTATGCATCACAAAATTGCCAAATTACCCATAATTTCAAAATTTGACCAAAACTTTTTGAAAATTTCCGCCAAATTATGGCTCAAAGATAGATAAATATTTATTTAACCATAAAACATTTTAAAAAATTGAGAGAGGTTTTTTTTCTTTGATATGTTATAACCAAGAACCTCCTCCAGGTTTCAAAAATAATTTCCCATTTATTCAATATCCAAGTTTGAATTTGGTCACTAAACAATTGTAGAAGTGTAGCGTGCTCTCAACAAAAACACAACATGGTATCTGAGAGTGATTTTAGAGGCCTTCCCAGAGGTATTTTTGGCTTCTCGTGGTATGGGTAGAAAGATTATGATGTCTGCTACACATTGGAGACATCAAACACTACAAACCCCTACTCCAAACCCCTCAAAAAGTGACTTGAATACAACTTGTCCAAAGGTGTAGCAAATGACTTGTAGCAACATTATTTTGGGCAGTTCTATCAAATCATAGTTGAAAAAAAACCTCTTTCAATTTTTTCTAATTCATCTTCATTACTTCATAAAGTAAATTTTAAGAAGGATTGTCCCTGTGTGCAATGTAAACCCGAGAAAATAATCACAAAACCCTAAAAATGATGCCAATCACCTCTGCTAATACCATGAAGTCCATCCTTGATATGAATTAGGGGAATCTTTAGGTATAAAATGGGCCTCCTAAGGAAATTATAAAATAATCGTGGAAATAATAAAATAATATTAGATTACATTATCAAATTTTAGAGGGAAAAAAGAAAAAACTATTTTTTCAACTTGTATTTTCATCTTATCTCCCAAAGTTTTTACTCAAATTTTGAGCTGGAGTACTCATTGAATGCAAAATTTTATTCCTCATCCAAGGAGTACACATGTTTCATACTTTTGATGGACCTTTCTACATGGAAAATTATAAATACATGAAAAACATGATTGCAATCATGTGTTTTCATGTATTTCTCACTTTTCATGGAGCAACGTCCATCGAAAGTATGCAACATGGGTACTCCTTGGATGAGAAATTAAATTTTTCATCCAATGAGTACTCCTGCTTGAAATTTGAGTAAAAAAATTGGGAGATAAGTTGAAAATACGAGTTGAAAAAGTATTTTTATTATTTTATTATTTTTTAATTGTTTTACCTTTTTACTTAAAAAATGGCGAATCATCCCCCGTGGTTAACATCATGATCTTCAATCCTATTGGTTCTAATAAAGTTTATTTTCATTACACATATTTCTTAGGAGGCACATTTTAGACCTCAAAATTCCCCTAATGGTGGTGTTATCCCTCTTGAAATTTGTTGCAAAAATACTGGTCAACTTGGCATGGCAGCCTACCTCTTGAATCTTTGTGAAAAAACCTAGGTAGCCGACATCTTCAAAAGACTTATTAATGAATGATGAGGTGATGATCTCCTGGATATGAGTTGGGTCATATCTAGAGATTTTCCCTCCCTTATTATACTTTTTTCTTCTCACTATCCATGGTTTCAGTCTACATGAAAAAACCCTAGCTAGGTAGGAGGGAAGGGATATGGTATGATTGTGAAGATAGTGGAAAAAGGATTGTGGTTTTGAAGGAAATGAATGGAGGGGTTAGGGGTTGGGTAAATTTATGGGAAAATTCTATGGGATATGGATAGATGTTAGGGAGAGTAGGGAAGTGGTAATTCCTTAAAATAGTGAGGGGGAGGTGTGAAAATGTGGAAAACACATTCCTCTCCTAGGAAATTTTCAATGAAGTAGTATAGGTTAGGGTTTTTAGGAAAAATTTAAGAAATGAAGGAAATAGTTGAGGGGAATGCTTTTGGGGAGTATTTGAGGTATAGTTGAGTGTAGGAGAGTAGGAAACTAAGGGTTTTACCACTGAAATGAAACAAATTCACATGGAAATAAAAAGTGTAGTGAAACCCTAGGAGTGGAATTTCAATGAAATTTTTGAGAACATAGATGAATAAGAGAAGTTTCAAATGATACTTTCTTGCCCAGTAGATGTTATAAGCCTTTTAAATGATGAAATAAATCCATTTTAATGGACACTTGTCATCCAATTCAAAAGCATAGCAAGGAAACTAGAAACATAGCATCCATAAGAAAAAGCATAATGTGGGAGAAAATTAGGGTTTTAAAATGGATATTTGAGGTTTCTAAATGCTGAGATGAGGCTTGATAATGGAAGAGAGCTCAATGAAAGTGTAATGAGAAATTGGTATGCTTGGATGGTGCTTTATTGGTTCAAAAATAAATTTTTGCTAGTGATGATGGCTTGACATCATATGATCTTTTTTGGGAAATGATGTAATGTGACTACAACATGATATTTTCACAAGGAGAAATTACCTTTAACTTTATTAGTTTTTTCCCTAAGCTGCTAACTCCCTCTAATGATGACTCAAGTGATGAGCATGACTCTTTTTTCTTTTTATGACATTATAATGTCCAGTCAAGTGAAAGCCTAAACCATGACCTAAATGATGACATATGAAATTTTTCATGTCCTAAAACACTTAAATGAATACACGAACATGATGAGTGATGATAAAATGAACAGGTGGAGGGAGTAGCACTGACCTAGACAATAACGAATGATCAAATTTTATTTGAAAACTTATTTGAAACTATAAAATTTGACCTAGGAACCTATTAAATAACCTTGAAACAGAACATTTGATCACCGGTGACTCAAATACACTAACATTGGCTCCACCTGGGGATGGAAACTCCTTTTAAGAGGTATCAAGAACATCGTAGACCAAGTAGCCTCATCCATTTGGAAATGGAGTCAAAAATAAAAAACAAGACTCGACACTGAAATAACTGACTAACAAACTAAAACAAAAACTGACTTAACTCAAAAATTGATGACTGGCTGAACTTACTTATGGCAGCAGACCATCGGGATATTAGGGCCTTCACTTGAGGCTTCAAATCTTGATGATAACCTCTCAGATGCTGAAGATGCACACACACACACACAATCATGTGATATGATCCCTCCAGTGTAACCAATCTAGCAAATGGCTACTTACTTCAATCACATTCACAATTTCCTTGAGTAGGAAGGAAAAACAAGGGCTAGGCAACTCCAAGTGTCCGCTGAATATGAGATCATGACTCATAAATAAAAGAAAATTCATCTCACTTGTTGACTGTAGAAAATCAGTAAAATAATCCTCAAAAATCTGAAATGTTACATTGTCTTGAAACTTAGTAGAAATACATTCTATCCTTTCATTTTTTGATCCTCGAGGAAGATAATCATGTGAAAGAGGATCTAAAATAACTTATTCTTTATCATTGATATTTTGATATGACTACAAATTATTGGATGAGATTTGTAATGAGACTCTTGCTAAAAAAAACAATGAAGGTGATTTCCTGATCAAATTTTTATCATCTCTGTTTTGAAGCTTATAGCTAGCTAATGGAGAAGGACTTTTACTACAAATATAATCCAAAACATCAGCTATTGGATCATGGAGAAACTAAGAAGATTGATGCAACTTGTTATACATTTATTCCAATGATACTACATGATTTTCTATATGCTTGTCATTCTTTTCTTCAAAGATATTATGAAACTTTTTCCTCAAAAACTAAAATGAATCAAAATTTAATGGTACATAATTATCCTACATCAATTCATAATATGTTTCATGTTCTAATATTTCATCCATGGTTTGAAACTCAATGTAACTCAGTGGCTGTGATTATGGAGTGAAAAGAGCTTCCATATCACAAGTGACATCCTCAAACAATTCATGAGAAAGTTTCCAGTTTATACTATTGAGAACTCACTTATTTGCTTATTTATAGTTTTCTCTTATTTTCGAAAATGAGGAGAAACACAATAGTAAGGAGTTTTGATAAAGAAATTTATTGTCTTCTTCACGCTCAATATCAAAACTAAAAGACAGTTGATTTCTAATCTGAGGAAATTTTTCTCTCAAAAATTCAAATGAAGAGAAACACAAGGGCAAAGAGATTTCACTTTGAAATTTTTTGCAATATATTCGTCGTTGTCATGATTTATATGTATAGGCTGAGTGCTATATTTGATTTGTTGTAATTGAAATTCCTCCTCCCAAAACCATGTTGTTGATTGCCTTGAAAATTCAGCCTCAAATTCAACAACACAGTCAATCTCATACTGATCATACTTGGGTAAATCATCAATATAAGGAGTGTCATCAAGCATGCACATTAGATCAGAATATTTTTTCTCCATGAGCTGATCTACAAATCCATTTTCATGACTGTCCATAAATGAATATATAGAACAATCATTTTCTGATCTACTATAATTGGAATTAGGAGGAAAATGGATAGGGCCAACAACCTCTTATTCTTCTCTAATAAGTAGGACATGGTGTTTTTGAGCAAAAATTTCATCCCTGATGATGATCTTTTGCATCATTTCTTCCATTTTACTTACCAAAATGTCGAACTTCACTTCTGAAGATGTCAGGTACTCCTTCTCTATGTTCTCCCTTTTTTTTTCCTTCAACTTTGGCCTTTTGACTAGCACATTACCTTCCACAGCTGTTGCACTGTCCTGCATTTATTTGAGTGTTATAGTGTTCCTTTCTCTCAATTGAAACACCATTTTGAGATCAAAGGCATTCGGTTAGTGTAAGAGAGCTAAACCAAGAGGTGGTTTTATATCAACAGGCATTGAAAGATATACTTGATTGAATCTCGCTGAAAAATGTTGCATTGTTTCTCCTAGATGTATTTTCAAATGATTATATTCTTCTAAAATCCAAAAAGGATTCCTCTTGATCACCCATTTATCAAGGAAGAATTTCAAAAACTTATGGAAATTGAAAATTCTTGTAGCTGGTAAGTTTTTGAACCATTTCTTGTCTTCACCTTGCAAAGATAGAGAAAAATCCTAATACTGACATGATCTTATTCAACCTCAAAAAGGTCGAGAAAATTTTCAAAATTCTGAATTTGTTTCTCAGCAGTGATTTTAACATATTCTCCATAAAACCTAGGAAGGTATTTGTAATATTTTTCAGAGAAATCATAGAGCATATGAGGTAAGATGAGTGGCTTGTATCTATCTGGAATTTTACAAGGTATAGGAGTATGTACAAAAGTTGTAAGATTAGTCTTGATCTCATGAGGCTTATCAAGGTGAAGATGGTCAAAATAAGTTTCAGAAGAAGGATCTTGAACAAGATCAAAATATTAAGGAGAATATGTATTCACAATATTCAAAGGAAAGTAATCAAATGACGTTCTGTGATCTTTTTTATAATACAATATGCACTAGAAAACATTCTTGAAACTCTCATGAAAAGAGAAGAAATCATGAAAAAAAGCATGATGTGTTGGATGAAAGTCCAAGCTGAATACCTAATATTCCCATGTTGTCCTTTCATGTTTCTATTGGTAAGGTTGATCCTTCAGTGGAGTCTTGGAATTTGTTTTCGAACTGATTTGGAGTTTCCAAGTGGATGATTTCATCGTTCCTATGTTTGATCACTATCCACCATTAGCAATCAGATCTAATACTTGTCATTCACACATAAGGAAAATGCGATCTTTCATTCCTTGACAACAACGCCAAATATGTTATTATCAACAGTGTCCCAAGGATAAGAAAGGGGATCGAAGGAGGTAACCTCAGACCACTTTAGACTTGGTAGATAGCCCTACCAAATCAGAGAGGGCTCTCCCTGGAATCTCAAAACCAAAAAAGTGACTAGAGGGAGAAATTGATGTTAGACTAGGTATTCAGCTCAACGAGGGTTTGATTTTTAGGGCTTTATAGATCAGACTCAAAGATCTAGGGAACTAGGTTAGGGTTTCAAATTATTCAGTTGTAGGGATGTAATGGGGAAAAGTAGGTATGTTCAGTGACACTTTTGAGTTTTCGTTGTGGTATAGGGTAGAAATAGAGAGATATAAAAATGGGCATAGGGTTATGAATTAATTTATCAAAATAAAAAACACATAGAAATGAAAACGTCATAAAAACAAAGCATAGAAATTATCAATTGTGTTTAACACCTCATGAGACAATCACTGAAAGCATGCTAATGGATTAAGGAAAACTAAAAATTCAATGTAATGATGAAGCAGAAGAAAAGAACTGCTACTGAGGGCATACCACATGAATCCCAAGATAATAGCTGCAACTGTCTTGTATTTCTGCAAAAATATACTGTACACAAGCTCCAAGCCTTTGATTAACTGATGTAGAACCTTTATTTTGACTCAATCAGGGCTACATATAGACCAAAAACCACATTCCCCTCCATCAAGATAGGAAAAATTTACATCATTTAGCTCACATCTAGAGATTTTCCCTCCTTTTTAATACTTTTTTCTTCTCACTTTTCATGGTTTCAGGTTGCATGATAAAACCCTAGCCAGGTAAGAGGGAAGTGATAGGGTATGACTGTGAAAAGAGGGAAAAAATGAGTGTGGTATTGAAAGAAAGGATTGAATGGGTTAGGTGTTGGGTAAATTTATGGGATAATTATAATAGATAGGGATAGATGTTAGGGAGTGTAGCAAAGTGGAAATTCTTGAAAACAGTGAGGGGAAGTTGTGAAAATGTGGAAAACACACTCCTAGATGAGGAAATTGTGAATGAAGCAGCATAAGCTAGGGTTTGTAGGAAAAATTGAAGAAATGAAGGGAATAGGTGAGAGGAATGCTTTGGGGGGTTATGTGAGGTACACGTAAGTGTAGTAGAGAAGGAAATTTATGGTTTTACCATTGAAATAAAACAAATTCACATGGAAATGAAAAGCGTAGTGAAACCGTAGGAGAGGAATTTCACTGAAAATTTTGAGAAAATAGATGCATAAGGTAAGTGTCAAATGATACTTACTTGCCCAATAGATGTTTTAAACCTCTGAAATGATGAGATAATCCCTTTCTAATGGTGGTTTTTCCTTCAATTCAAAAGCATAGCAAGGAAACTAGAAGCATAGCGTCCTCAGGAAAAAGCGCAACATGGGAGAAAATTAGGGTTTTCTAATGGATATTTGAGGTTTTTAAATGCTGATATGAGGCTTGATAGTGGCAAAGAGCTGAATGAAAGTGGAATGAGAAATCGACATGTTGGGATGGTGCTTTATTGGTTCAAAAATTGATTTTGCTAGTAATGACGACATGGCATCATATGATTTTCTTTGGGAAATGATGTAATGTAACTGCAACATGATCTTTTCACGTGGAGAAATTACCTTTACCTTTATCCTTTTTGTCCCTAACTTGTGAAATCCCTTTAATGATGACTCAAGTGATGTGCATGAAGTTTTTTTCTTTTTATGACATTATAACATCTAGTAAAGTGAAACTCTAGACCATGAACTAAATTGAAAGTAAAATTATGGTGACAAGGAAGCATACCACTCACAACTATAAAGATGGAAGTTTTTCTACTCGTAGAATTCCACAACCTACAAGTTTGACCCACAAATATTGGAAGAACAAAGAGTAAAAGATATTTTCTATAGTTGTGATAGAAAATACGGTAAAGGTCATAAGTGTGCTGAGAATAAATTAATTTACATAGATTGTGAAGAGGAGGAAGAAAATTAAGAAGAAAATTCAAAATAATAGGATATACACTAGCAACCAACCCTAGAGAAAGAAGAAATGAATCCAACCATATATTGTAATACATTGGAAAGAATTACCACTCCTCAATCTCTCAAGATAGAAGGACATATCAAGAAGAAAAATGTAATAGTGTTGATTGATTTGGGTAGTACCCATAATTTTATTCATTTTAAGGTAGGCAAGGAATTGAATTTATTTCTATACCCAACAACAGAGTGTCAAGTGATGGTTGCAAATGGAGGAGGAACTATAAATTGCTATCGAAATGAAATAATATCAAGCTAACCATGGGGGAATATGTATTTAATAGTCCAATTCTTTCCATTCCAATGGGTGGTGCTTATGTTGTACTAGGAGTACAATGGTTATAATATTTGGGGATGGCAGATTTTAATTTTCAAGAACTTTTCTTGAAATTTTTTTCAGAAGGAAAGGAAGTTGAATTAAGGGATATCGCAAGGAAACAGGAAATATAATAATCTTTAATATCATGAAAAATATTCTTAAGAAAGAAAATGAGGCATAATTGCACAATTATGTTCAGTAGAGGTTCAAACATCAAAATCATATATTTCTCCAGATCTCCAAAATGTCTTGGATAATCATTCCAAGGTGTTTGAAACTCCCAAAGGACTCCCACATATTGTGATCATGATCATGCTATTCATTTGATTCCAGGAATTTTTCCTCCAAACATCAGGCCTTACAGATATCCTTATGCCCAAAAGAGTGAGATTAAACGTATGGTTGCATAAATGCTAGAGGTTAGTATAGTTCAACCTAGTCAAAGTTGTTTCTATGCTCCAGTAGTACTGTTACACAATAAGGATGGATCATGGAATATGTGTTCATAGTATAGGGAGTTAAACAATCTCACTATTAATGATAAATTTCCCATCCCCGTCATTGATGAATTATTGGATGAATTACATGGGGAAATTTACTTCACCAAGTTGGATCTTCATTCTGGATATCATCAAAATATATTTAATACTAAAGAAATTATGAAAACATCATTTAGAACTCATGAGGGTCATTATGAATTTTTTGTCATGCCTTTTTGCCTTACTAATGCATCGTCCACATTTCAAGGTTTGATGAATTCCATATTCAAACCCTTCCTTAGAAACTTTGTGTTAGTATTTTTTGATGATATACTAGTTTACAACAAGTCTTGGAAGGATCATGTTCAACATGTTGACATGGTGCTCAAAATATTGGAGGAGAAAAAATTATATGAGAAAACCTCGAAATGTTTCTTTGAAGTAAACAAGGTGGAATATTTGGTTCATATTGTATCTCATGAGGGTGTTAAGGTAGACCCTAACAAAATTAAATCCATTAAGGAATGGAAAATTCCTACGACCATAAAGCATATCTGAGGATTTCTAGGGTTAACTAGGTATTATCACAAGTCTGTTAAGAATTATGGGAGGATATCGACACCTTTAACATCATTACTAAAGAAAGATGCATTTTATTGGACTCCAGAAGAAACTAAGGCATTTGAACATAATAAAGAGGAAATGTCCCAAGCACCAGTCTTATCTATGTCAAACTTCACAAAAACCTTTATTGTGGAATGTGATGCCTCAAGAATTGGAATTGGTGTGATTTTAATGCAAGAAGGAAGACCAATTTCTTTTGAAATTTGTCCAATCAAAGGAAAGTATTTACTGAAACCTATTTATGAGAAGGAAACGTTGGCAATACAACATGCACTAAAGCAATGACGACTTTACCTAATGGGAAGACACTTCAAGGTAAAAATGGATCATGACAGTCTTAAATAATTTTTAGAACAAATATTATCTTTAGAAGAGCAGAAAAAATGGGTCATGAAGATGCTGGATTATGACTTTGAAATCATCTACAAAAAAGGGAAGCAAAATGTTGTTGGAGAAGCACTCTCAAGAAAGGATGAGGATGTGTAAGCATTTCTTTTTTCCATTTATATTATCCAACCTGAGTGGATAACTGAAGCAAGGGATGAATGGAATAATGATGAAGTGGTGTGGACACATTCAAAAGTTGCAGCAAGATCCTAGTACATATGAAACATTTAGCTATAAAAATGATTCATTATCGTACAAAGATCACTTATATCTTTGTCAGAATTCCCAACTCAAACAAAATATTCTTTGGGAATTGCACACCTCCCCCTTAGGAGGGAACTTGGGATTTTTAAAAACATACCACAGGGTCAAGAAGGAGTTTTTTTGGGATGGCCTTAAATATGATATTCAAAATTCTGTGGCAGAATGTTTGGTTTGCCTACAAAATAAGGTTGAGACAATTAATACCTAGGTCTCTTACAACCTTTATCCATTCCAAGTCAATGATGGGAGGAGGTTTCCATGGATTTTATCACAGGTTTACCCAATTCCAAAGGAAAAACTATCATTATGGTGGTAGTTGTTATACCTACTAAGTATGTACACTTTTGCGCATTATCTCATCCACTTAAAGCAAGTACAGTTGCTACTGCATTTATGGAAACAATTCAAAAGCTACATGGGAACCCAAAGATTATTGTAAGCGACAGATATCCCATTTTTATAGGAAAACATTGGATGGAATTATTTTCTTGTTTGGGTACTTAATTAGCTCATAGCTCATCATGTCATCCTCAATATGATGGGAAAACTGAGATAGTGAAACTTTTTTTGGAAGGATATCTTCCTTGCTTTGTATCTAATAAACATACAAAATGGGTAAAGTGGTTACCTCTGGCTGAATGGTGGTATAACACTTCCTTCCATATTGCAGAAAAAATGACCCCATTTATGGCACTTTATGGATATCATCCACCCTCCATTACATCATCTTTAGGAGAAAATTCTAAGGTTAAAGTAGTGGAATATCACACCAAGAATCAAAAACAAGTTCTCCAACTCTCAAACAATAACCTCACCTTGGCGTAGAATTGAATGAAACAACATGCATATCAACATCACAGTGAAATAAGTTTGATGTAGCCGACTAAGTATTTTTACAGCTACAACCATACAAACAAATGTCCCTAGAGTAATATAAGAAGGATAATAAATTATCACCAAATTATTATGGTCCTTACAAGGTGTTGCAAAATATTGGTACTATGGCATTGGCTTTAGGGGTCTTGACCCAGGTTTGGCTTTAAGGTTTGCAAATAAACCCTGATACTACTAGCCCTTTCGGCAATGGCTTGCTTACGCAGGTTAAGGTCTCACCCCAGGTAGTATGGGAGGGTGTTGGAACCAAGTTTTCACACCCTCAGAGAGAGAGATAATTTAAAGAGGGTCCCTACAAATGTAACAATCTTGCACAGAAGGGGCCAAACAAAGAACCCTTTTAGCAGTATATCAGTTACGCACAGATCATAATTAGCATGTAACTTAAGTAGAGTGTCTTAATTAGAGCTACGCATTCATCATATCGCATCCACATGCGTGGAAGTTTATTTATTAGTGTTCAGTAAGAAACAAAATCTTAGCACATAAACATAGCCAGTAATCAAAACATAGGAATACTACAATATCATCAACAACTTTCTCATTCATTCATATCCAGATCTAACTTACATACTCTATGACCAGCCCGCACACATAGCTAGTGGGGTCCACACATAGCAGGACTTCAGGGTCTCTGCACACACAACTAGCAAGAGCCCTTACCCAGATGTTTGACACAAAAGATCACAAGTTCGTATCCAAGCTTAACTTACTTACTTTTTCTAGACTCGATTTACCTATCTATTTATAGCATCTTAGCCTACGCTAATTATATGATCCACAAACCATGGTTTGCGGACTCCTAGTCTACCCTTTGACCCATTAAAACACATTGGGTCTTCGATCCACCCCAAAGCCCCTGTGCTAGACCAAGTATTACTAAAATATTAAAAAACTAGACCAAAAATGCGGTTAGGGACCCTAGTTCCAATAGTCCCCCAACACAATCTCCTGACTTGTCTCAAGTCACAGCGCCGGTGGGGTATTCATTGAGTCTTCATCGATTCCTTGAGCTGTTCAATAGAGGCAGTAAACGGGGGAAGAATATGGATGCTATGCACAGCTACGGTCTGCACAATTTCAACCAAATTCTGTGAAGTTGGGCCTTCAGTTGTAGTGGCGACATTGTCCAAGGTTTGGTTCAACTGTCGCACAACCCCTTTTAACTCCTCTTAAAGCTTGAGAGATTCATCAATCCAGGGCGTCATATGGTCACTAAGTACCTATTTTTTGCACTGAAGACCCACCATTTCACTTCTGAGCATGTGGCTGGTCCGAAGGTGCGCTAGTCACTAGGCTCGAACAAGAGTGGTCATAGTGGCTTCCATTTGCTCACAATCCTATTCCTTTTGGTGCAACTCCTACTGGATTTGGAAAACAAGAGGGTCATGATGCACCCAGGACCATAATTCCATAGGAGCCTCAAACAGAGTGATTCCTTGACTAATTGTTGTGTAACCAGCTCCAAAAAGAGAAGAACAGAGATATAAAATCCTTAGAAATGAGCCACTTCGAGGGGGCAACCTCCAATACATTACATAAATGAACAATTCTTGGATGATCCAATTTACAAAACCTCCTTTCTATATATAGGATTCCATGGGGCCATAATGTAATCCTAGTGGGCCACAATGTAATCCTAGCTGACCTAACAATAATAATTTAGGGGCACAATAATAATAAAATGGGGGTTACAAGGGTACAATAATAACAATAAGGGGGTTACACTAACAACAATAAGGGACTATACTAGTAATATAGGGACCTAACATGCCCCTCTCCTTCAAAAAAGTGTTGTCCTCGACACTTGAGTAGCTCTGGGTGCTTCTGTATAAAATTCTCATCCTCCCATGTAGAATCTTCAGTGGGTAAGTTCTTCCACTTGATGAGATACTCTGAAATTGATCGATTCCGTAGCTGTCGAGTTCTTGTTTCCATGACCGCTTCAGGTTCCAATATGATTTTCCTTCCTCATCAAGTTCTGGCAATATTGTTTGAACTGGAAGATTTTCACCTATAACCTTCTTTAAGCATGAAACATGGAAAACTGGATGTACTCGCGAAGAAGCAGGAAGCTCCAATTTGTATGCCATAGTACCAATCTTTTGCAACACCTTGTAAGGATCATAGTACTTTGGTGATAATTTATTATCCTTCTTAGCTTGCTTGAGGGACATTTGTTTGTATGGTTGTAGCCGTAAAAATACCCAATCTCCTACATCAAAACTTCTCTCGCTGCGATGTTGATCTGCCTGTTGTTTCATTCGATTTTGTGCCAAATTCAGGTTATCCTTTAAGAGTTGGAGAACTTCTTCTTGATGCTCGATGTGATCTTCCACTGCTTGAACCTTCGAATTTTCTCTTAAATATGATGTGATGGATGGTGGATGATATCCATAAAGTGCCATAAATGGGGTCATTTTTGCTGCGGTATGGAAGGAAGTGTTATACCACCATTCAGCAAGAGGTAACCACTTGACCTATTGTGTTTGTTTATCGGATACAAAACAACGAAGATATCCTTCCAAACATTTATTTACTATCTCAGTTTGACCATCAGATTGAGGATGATAAGATGAGCTATGAGCTAATTGAGTACCCAAACAAGAAAATAACTCCGTCCAAAAATTTCCAGTAAAAATGGGATCTCTGTCACTCACAATAACCCTTGGGCTTCCATGTAACTTTTGAATCTTGTCCATAAATGTAGTAGCAACTGTACTTTCTTTAAATGGATGAGATAATGCACAAAAGTGTGCATACTTGGTAAGTCTATCAACTACCACCATGATGACACTCTTTCCTTTGGACTTAGGTAAACCTATGATAAAATCCATTGAAATCTCCTCCCAACGTTGAATTGGAATGGATAAAGGTTGTAGAAGTCCTAGGGTCTTAATTGTTTCCACTTTATTCTGCTGGCAAACCAAACATTCCGCCACAAAATTTTGAATATCAGATTTAAGGCCATCCCAAAAAAATTCTTTCTTCACCCTGTGGTAAGTTTTTAAAAATCCCGAGTGTCCTCCTAAAAGAGAAGTGTGCAATTCCAAAAGAATCTTTTGTTTTAGTTGGGAATTCTTACAAAGATATAAGCGATCTTTGTACCATAAGGAATCATTTTTCCAACTAAATGTATCGGATGTACTAGGATCTTGCTGCAACTTTTGAATGAGTGTCCATACATCTTTGTCCTTCTTCCATTCATCTCTTGCTTCGGTTATCCAATCTGGTTGGATAATAGAAATGGCACAAAGTAATGCTTCCACCTCTTCATTCTTTCTTGAGAGTGCATCTGCAACAACATTAAGCTTTCCCTTTTTGTACATTATTTCAAATTCATAACCCAACATCTTTGTGACCCATTTTTGTTGTTCTTCTGACGATAGTCTTTGTTCCAAAAAGTGTTTAAGACTATCATGATCAATTTTTACCTTGAAGTGTCTTCCCATTAGGTAAGTTCGCCATTTCTTTAGTGCATGCAATATTGCTAACATTTCCTTCTCATAAATAGGTTTCTTTAAATAATTTCCTTTGATTGGACGACTTTCAAAAGCAATGGGTCTTCCTTCCTGCATTAAAACAGCACCAATTCCATTTCCTGAGGCATCACATTCCACAATAAAGGTTTTTGTGAAGTCTGGTGTAGCTAAGACCGGTGCTAGGCACATTTCCTCTTTAAGACGTTCAAAGGCCTTAGTTGCTTCAGGAGTCCATGAAAATGCATCTTTCTTCAATAATGTTGTTATAGGTGCTGCTATTCTCCCATAATTCTTAACAAACTTGCGATAATACCCTGTTAACTTGAGAAATCCTCGCAACTGCTTTATGGTCGTGGGGACTTTCCATTCCTTAATGGCTTTAATTTTGTTAGGGTCTACTTTAACACCCTCGTGAGATATAATATGACCCAGATATTCCACCTCTTGTACTCCAAATAAAAATTTGGATGTTTTTGCATATAATTGTTTCTCCTGCAATAGTTTGAGCACCCTGTCAACATGTTCAACATGATCCTTCCAAGACCTGCTGTAGATTAGTATATCATCAAATAATACTAGCACAAATTTTCTAAGGAAGGGTTTGAAAATGGAATTCATCAACCCTTGAAATGTAGAAGGTGCATTGGTAAGGCCAAAAGGCATGACCAAAAATTCATAGTGACCCTCATGAGTTCGAAATGTTGTTTTTGGAATATCTTCAGTCTTCATTCTAATTTGATGATATCCTGAACGAAGATCCAACTTGGTAAAAAAAATTGCTCCATGTAATTCATCCAATAATTCATCAATCACAGGAATGGGAAATTTGTCTTTAATGGTGAGCTTATTGAGCTCCCTATAATCAGGACACATTCGCCATGATCCATCCTTCTTGTGTACCAATACTACAGGAGCAGAGAAAGAACTTTGACTAGGTTGAATTATACCCGCCTCTAACATTTCTGCAATCATACGTTCAATTTCGCTCTTTTGGAAATAAGGATATCTATAAGGCCTGATGTTTGGAGGAACACTTCCTGGAATCAAATGAATAGCATGATCATGATCACGAATAGGTGGGAGTCCTTTGGAAGTTTCAAACACCTTGGAATGATTGTCCAAGACTTGTTGGAGATCTGCAGAAATAGATGATTTTGATGTTGGAACTTCTAGTGAGCATAATTGTGCAATTACGCCTCGTTGTTCTTTCTTTATAAGCTTTGTCATGAAATTAGAGCTTATTATCCTTCCTGGCTTCCCCGCAATACCCCGTAATTTGACTTCCTTTCCTTCTGAAAAAAATTTCAAGAAAATTTCTTTAAAATTAAAAGTTACCATCCCCAAAGATTGTAACCATTGTACTCCTAGTACAACATCAGCACCTCCCATAGGAATGGCAAGCATTGGACTAGTCAATACATATTCCCCCATGGTTATCTTGATATTATGGCATTTTCTAGAGCAATTTATAGTTCCTCCATTTGCAACCATCACTTGACATTCTGGTGCTGGGTATAGGAAACAATTTAATTCCTTGGCTACCTTATAATGAATAAAATTATGGGTGCTACCTGAATCAATCAACAATATTACCCTTTTCTTCTTTATATGTCCTTCTATCTTGAGAGTTTGAGGAGTGGTAATTCCTGCCAGTGCATTACACGATATGGTCGGATTCATTTCTTCCTCTTCTAGGGGTGGTTCCTGGTGTATATCCGCTTCTTGTTCATTTTCTTCTTCTTCTTCACAATCTATGTAAAATAATTTCTTCTCAGCACACTTATGACCTTTAGTGTATTTGCTATCACAACTGTAGCAAAACCCTTTTGCTCTTTTTTCTTCCAATTTTTGTGGTGTCAACCTTGTAGGTTGTGGAAATGTAGGCGTAGCAACACTTCCTTCTTTATAGAATTGAGTGGTAGGCTTCCTTGTCGCCATAATTTTACATTCAACTTTTCTTGCCAACCTGAATGCCTTCTCCAATGAATCAGGTTCCAAAACGCAAACTTCATGTTGGATGCTATCCTTTAAAGTGCCTATGAAGAGATCAATCCTTTGTTCCTCTGGAATATCAATTACCCTTATATTCCATTTTTGGAAGTCCTCAATGTGCTGCCCCACTAAACCCTTTTGTTTGAGATTTATCAATTGGCTAAAGAAGGTGTTGCTCTTTGTATCCTCATAATGTGCTATCATTTCCTTCATAAAAATTGACCAAGTGACAATTTTTTTACGGGAGAAAAGCCATCGATATCATACAAATGTATTTTGTTCTAAATGTAAAGTTGCAATGCGTACCTTTTGTGTGTTTTGAACGTTATGGAGATCAAAATATTGCTCCATCTGTAG
Organism: Pinus albicaulis; assembly: GCA_034641835.2. Taxonomy (NCBI): domain Eukaryota; kingdom Viridiplantae; phylum Streptophyta; class Pinopsida; order Pinales; family Pinaceae; genus Pinus; species Pinus albicaulis. Next base: position 1,263,102,922 of record CM076577.1, read on the forward strand.
TATCCATGTTACAGGATCCTTTCCATCAAACTTCCTCATATCCATTTTTGGAATATGGTGGTTCTTCCCGCCAACATTCGAGTTTATGAAATCACGATTAACATTTATTTTGTTCTCATCATGAGGTTCTTCTACTATATTTCCACCATTAGGAGTCATTTCTTGTTTTAAGCTTTTCATCAAGCCTTCCATGTATGATTTTAGATCATTCTTCATGTTTTCCATGTTGTCTTTCATGTCATCCATCTTGGCTTCCATGCCCACTTCCATGCCATCCATCTTAGCTTCCATGCCTTTCTTCAAAACTTCCATCTTCACTTCCATGCCTTTCTTCAAAACTTCCATTTCATTTTTTGTTGCTCTTTGCGAGAGTGAAAACCGTTGCACTTGCTCTTGTAATTTTGATAGATCATGTTGCAATTCTTCATCTTCATGAGTCATAGTAGAACCTTCTGAAGGCTTAATGGGTGTTGAATTATTTTTAGGGGTCATTTTAGAATCCAATATTGATATCTATTCTACAAGATTCCCTTGGAATCAATTCAACTTGATTCTTCAAACAAGACTTATGCAATTCGGAAAAAAAAATACACACCTTTTACTTGCTTTGAGGAGCTCGATATTGAAATTGAATTATCTCTGTAATTGAAAATATTCGATATCTGAAATTCAGCCCTGTAGTAGCCCTCTAAAGCTTCTTTCAAATGCCATAGGTCTGACTTGATTTGAAATCTCCAAGACAAATTTGTGTCCAATCTCCCACAATGACCTAATTCTGGACTGGTTCAGTAGAGCAAAATTGTACGACTTTCCACGTGTCACTGTTTTGTCCTTTGTCTTTGAAATTGATAGCAAAGAAACTATAGTCCGTGTAATTGTGACCACTCTTTACGAAACTCCAATCCGATCCCCAGAGAGAGAGAGTTATTAAACGTTTCCCACGATCACCTCTTTGAGATGAAATTCAGGAGCCTGAAAAAGCACTACCTTCCACAGATCATATTTCCAAAAATATTTCGAACCAAGCTGTGAAAGTTTTTGAAGAATTTCCTCTAGATTTTAGCTTCGCACCATATGAATTTCAGATTCTGAACCTTCGTAGAAAAAAAATTATAGCGAAAATTCCACGATGACCTGTTTAGGAGCCTGAAAAAAGACCTAACTTCCACAGATGATATCTCCAAAAAAATTGCGAACCAAGCTCTGAAAGTTTTAGGCAATCTTCCTCAGTATTTCGGCTTCATACCCTCAAAATTTCAGCTTCTGAAACTTCGTAGAAAAATATTTATAGCGAAAATTCCACGATGACCTGTTTGGAGCAGCGAAACCCTAGAATCCAAAGCTCTGATACCAAATGTTGTGTAACCAGCTCCAAAAAGAGAAGAAAAGAGATATAAATGCCTTAGAAATGAGCCACTTCAAGGGGGAAACCTCCAATACATTACATAAATGAACAATTCTTGGATGATCCAATTTACAAAACCTCCTTTCTATATATAGGAGTCCATGGGGCCATAATGTAATCCTAGTGGGCCACAATGTAATCCTAGCCGACCTAACAATAATAATTTAAGGGCACAATAATTATAAAATGGGGGTTACAAGGGTACAATAATAAGAATAAGGGGGTTACACTAACAACAATAAGGGACTATACTACTAATATAGGGACCTAACACTAATCCATGCAGTAATAATGTTTTTTGCTTCCGTGAATAGTGCATCTCGCTAGGAACGTGATTCTGCGGGGTCTTAGGCTATACCTTGGACTGCAACGAAGCTATCTTGTTAGGTCCCTATATTACTAGCATTGTCCCTTATTGTTGTTAGTGTAACCCCCTTATTGTTATTATTTTACCCTTGTAACCCCATATTTTTATTATTGTGCCGTTAAATTATTATTGTTAGGTTGGCTAGGATTACATTGTGACCCCATGGACTCCTATACATAGAAAGGAGGTTTTGTATTTTGTATCATCCAAGAATTGTTCACTCATGTAATGTTTTGAAGGTTTCCCCCTCAAAGTGGCTTATTTCTAAGGCATTTATATCTCTTTTCTTCTATTTTTGGAGTTGGTTTCACAACATTTGGTATCAAAGCTTTGGATTTTAGGGTTTTGCTGCTCCAAACAGGCCATCATGGAATTTTTGCTATAAAGTTTTTTCTACGAAGTTTAAGATGCTGAAATTTTTAGAGTGGGAAGCCGAAATCCTTAGGAACATCTTTGCACAATTTCAGAGCTTGGTTTGCAACATTTTCAGAGATATGATTTGTGGAAGTTAGGGATTTTTGCAGGCTCGTGAATTTAACTTAAAAAGGTCATCGCAGAAGTTTCACTATAACGTTTTTTCTACAAATTTTTATAAGATTAAATTTTTATAGCACGAAGCTAAAATACAAAGGAACATCATCACAAAATTTTAGAGCTTGTTTCGCAATATTTTCAGAGATATGATCTGTGGAAGTTAGGCCTTTTTCAAGCTCCCGAATTTCATCTCATGGAGGTGAGCATGGGAAAATCTTCATAACTCTCTCTCTAAGCATTGGATTTGAATTCTGTAAATAGTGACTACAGGTACACAGACTGTAGTTTCCTGCCTATAAATGTCAGAGCCAAAGGAGAAAAAAGTGACACGTGGCAAGTTGTACAAGTTCACTCTACTGAACCAGTCCATAATTAGGTCATTGTGGGAGATTGGACATAAATTTGTCTTGAAGAATCCAAATCAAGTTAGACATGTGGAATTTAAAAGAAGATTCAGAGAAATAATAAAGGGCCAAATTTTATATATTGAGGATCTGCAAGTATAGAGATAAGTCAATTTCAATATCGAGCTCCTCAAAAGCAAGTAAAAGGTGTGTATTATTTTTTTCCGAATTGCATAATTCTTGTTTGAAGAATCAAGTTGAATTGATTCAAAGGGAATATTGTAGAATAGATATCCGTATTGGATTCTCAAATGGCCCCTAAAAATAACTCAAAACCCATTAAGCCTTTAGAAGGCTCTACTATGACTCATGAAGACGAAGAATGGCAACATGACATATCAAAATTACAAGAGAAAGTGCAACAAATTTTTCTCTCGCAAATATTGAAAAAAAATGACATGGAAGTTTTGAAGAAAGGCGCGGAAAATAAGATGGATGGTTTGAAGAAAGGCATGGAATCTAAGATGGATGGTTTGAAGAATGACATGGAAGCTAAGATGGATGGCATGGAAGATGGCATGGAATCTAAGATGGATGACATGGAAGCTAAGATGGAAAACATGAAGAATGATCTAAAAGCAGACATGGAAGGTTTGAAAAAGTTGATACAAAAAATGTTTCCTAATGGTGAAAAGATAGTAGAGGAAACTCATGATGAGAACAAAATAAATGTTAATCGTGATTTCATAAACTCTAATGTTGGAGGGAAGAACCACCATATTTCAAAAATGGATATGAGGAAGTTTGATGGAAAGGATCCTGTAACATGGATACTATAGATGGAGCAATATTTTGATCTCAATAATGTGAAAAACACACAAAAGGTATGCATTGCAACTTTAAATTTAGAACAAAATACATTTGTATGGTATTGATGGCTTTGCTTCCGTAAAAAAATTGTCACTTGGTCAATTTTTACGGAGGACATGATAGCACATTATGAGGATAGAAATAGAAACACTTTCTTTAACCAATTGATAAATCTCAAACAAAAGTGTTCACTGGGGGAGCACATTGAGGACTTCCAAAAATTGAATATAAGGGTAACTCATATTCCAGAGGAACACAAAATTGATCTCTTCATAGGTACTTTAAAGGATAACATCCAACATGAAGTTCGCGTTTTGGAACCTGATTCATTGGAGAAGGCATTCAGGTTGGAAAGAAAAATTGAATGTAAAATTATGGCGACAAGGAAGTCTACCAATCACTTCTATAAAGATGGAAGTGTTGCTACTCCTAGATTTCCACAACCTACAAGTTTGACACCACAATAATTGGAAGAAAAAAGAGCAAAATGGCTTTGCTATAGTTTTGATAGAAAATACACTAAAGGTCATAATTGTGCTGAGAAGAAATTATTTTATATAGATTGTGAAGAGGAAGAAGTAAATGAACAAGAATCTTCAAAAGAAGAGGATATACACTAGGAACCAGCCCTAGAAGAGGAAGAAATGAGTCTGAACATATCATGTAATGAATTGGCAAGAATTACCACTCCTCAAACTATCAAGATAGAAGGACATATCAAGAAGAAAAAGGTAATAGTGTTGATTGATTTAGGTAGCACCCATAATTTTATTCATTGTAGGCTAGCCAAGGAGTTTAATTGTTTCCTATACCCAGCACCAGAATTTCAAGTGATGGTTGCAAATGGAAGAACTATAAATTTCTCTGGAAAGTGCCATAATATCAAGCTAACCATGGGGGAATATGTATTGAATAGTCTAATGTTTTCCATTCCTATTGGAGGTGCTGATGTTGTACTAGGACTACAGTGGTTACAATCATTGGGGATAGTAGCTTTTAATTTTCAAGAAATTTTCTTGAAATTTTTTTAGAAGGAAAGGAAGTTGAATTATGGGGTATTGCAGGGAAGCCAGGAAATATAATAAGCTCTAATGTCATGAAAAATCTCCTAGAGAAAGAATAACGAGGCGTAATTGCACAATTATGCTCACTAGAAGTTCCAACATCAAAATCATCTATTTTTGCAGATCTCCATAAAATATTGGACAATCATTCCAAGGTGTTTGAAACTCCCAAAGGACTCCCACCTATTCTTGATCATGATCATGCTATCCATTTTATTCCAGGAAGTGTTCCTCTAAACATCAGGCCTTATAGATATCCTTATGTTCAAAAGAGCGAAATTGAACGTATGATTGCAGAAATGTTAGAGGCGGGTATAATTCAATCTAGTCAAAATTCTTTCTCTGCTCATGTAGTATTGGTACACAAGAAGGATGGATCATGACGGATGTGTCCGGATTATAGGGAGCTCAATAAGCTCACCATTAAAGATAAATTTCCCATTCTTGTGATTGATGAATTATTGGATGAATTACATGGAGAAATTTATTTTACCAAGTTGGATCTTCATTCAAGATATCATCAAATTAGAATGAAGACTGAAGATATTATGAAAATAGCATTTTGAACTCATGAGGGTCATTATGAATTTTTTTTCATGCCTTTTGGCCTTACCAACACACCTTCTACATTTCAAGGGTTGATGAATTCCATTTTCAAACCTTTCCTTAGAGAAATTGTGCTAGTATTTTTTGATGATATACTGATCTACAGTAGGTCTTGGAAGGATCATGTTCAACATGTTGATAGGGTGCTCAAACTATTGTAGGAGAAACAATTATATGCAAAAACACCCAAATGTTTCTTTGGAGTACAAGAGGTGGAATATCTGGGTCATATTGTATCTCACGAGGGTGTTAAGGTAGACCCTAACAAAATTAAAGCCATTAAGGAATGGAAAGTCCCCACAACCATAAAGCAGTTGCGAGGATTTCTCGAGTTAACAGGGTATTATCACAAGTTTGTTAAGAATTATGGGAGAATAACAACACCTCTAACAACATTATTGAAGAAATATGCATTTTCATGGACTCCTGAAGCAACTACGGCCTTTGAACATCTTAAAGAGGCAGTGTGCCTAGCACCAGTCTTTGCTACACCAGACTTCACAAAAACCTTTATTCTAGAATGTCATGCCTCAGGAAATGGAATTGGTGTTGTTTTAATGCAAGAAGGAAGACCCATTTATTTTGAAATTCATGCAATCAAAGGAAAGTATTTGCAGAAACCTATTTATGAGAAGGAAATGTTAGCAATACTGCATGGACTAAAGAAATGGTGAACTTACCTAATGGGAAGACACTTCAAGGTAAAAACTGATCATGATAGTCTTACACAATTTTTGGAACAAAGACTATCTTCAGAAGAGAAGCAAAAATGGGTCACAAAGATGTTGGGTTATGACTTTGAAATAATATACAAAAAAGGGAAGCTAAATGTTGTTGCAGATGCACTCACAAGAAAGAATGAAGAGGTGGAAGCATTGCTTTGTGCCATTAATATTATCCAACCAGTTTGGATAACCGAAGCAAGAGATGAATGGAAGAAGGATGAAGAAGTGTGGACACTCATTCAAAAGTTGCAGCAAGATCCAAGTACATCTGATACATTTAGTTGGAAAAATGATTCCTTATGGTACAAAGATCGCTTATATCTTTGTAATAATTCCCAACTAAAAAAAAATATTCTTTTGGAATTGGAAATTTCTCCTTTAGGAGGACACTCAGGATTTTTAAAAACTTACCATAGGGTGAAGAAAGAATTTTTTTGGGATGGCCTTAAATCCGATATTAAAAATTTTGTGGAAGAATGTTTGGGTTGCTAGCAGAATAAAGTTGAGACAATTAAGACCCCGTTTCTTCTACAACTTTATCCATTCCAAGTCAATGTTGGGATAAGATTTCAATGGATTTTATCACAGTTTTACCTAAGTCCGAAGGAAAAAGTGTCATCATGGTGGCAGTTGATAGACTTACCAAGTATGCACACTTTTGTGCATTATCTCATCCATTTAAAGAAAGTACAATTGCTACTACATTTATGGACACAATTCAAAATCTACATGGAAACCTAAGGGTTATTGTGAGTGAAAGAGATCCCATTTTTATTGGAAATTTTTGGACGGAGTTATTTTCTTGTTTGGGTACTCAATTAGCTCATAGCTCATCTTATCATCCTCAATTCGATGTTCAAATTGAGATAGTAAATAAATGTTTCGAAGGATATCTTCCTTGTTTTGTATATGATAAAAAAAACACAATGGGTCAAGTGGTTACCTGTCGTTGAATGGTTGTATAACACTTCCTTCCATACTGCAGCAAAAATGACCCCATTTATGGCACTTTATGGATATCATCCACCATCCATCACATCATATTTAAGAGAAAATTTGAAGGTTCAAGCAATGGAAGATCACATCGAGCATCAACAAGAAGTTCTCCAACTCTTAAAGGATAACCTGAATTTGGCACAAAATCAAATGAAACAACAGGTAGATCAACATCGTAGTGAGAGAAGTTTTGATATAGGAGACTGGGTATTTTTACCGCTACAACCATACAAACAAATGTCCCTCAAGAAAGCTAAGAAGGATAATAAATTATTGGAAAATTACTATGGTCCTTACAAGGTGTTGCAAAATATTGGTACTATGGCATACAAATTGGAGCTTCCTGCTTCTTCATGAGTGCATCTAGTTTTCCATGTTTCATGCTTAAATAAGGTTATAGGTGAAAATCTTCCAGTTCAAACAATATTTCTAGAACTTGATGAGGAAGGAAAAATCATATTTGAACCTGAAGCGGTCACGGAAACAAGAATTCGACAGCTATGGAATCGATCAGTTTCAGAGTATCTCATCAAGTGGAAGAACTTGCCCACTAAAGATTCTACATGGGAGGATGAGAATTTTATACAGAAGCACCCAGAGCTACTCAAGCGTTGAGGACAACAATTTTTTGAAGGAGAGGGGCATGTTAGGTCCCTATATTAATAGTATAGTCCCTTATTGTTTTCAGTGTAACCCCCTTATTGTTATTATTGTACCCCTGTAACCCCCATATTGTTATTATTGTGCCCTTAAATTATTATTGTTAGGTCGGATAGGATTACATTGTGGCCCAGCTAGGATTATGTTGTGGCCCCATGGACTCCTATATATAGAAAGGATGTTTTTTAATTTGTATCATCCAGGAATTGTTCATTCATGTAATGTATTGGAGGTTGCCCCCTCGAAGTGGCTTATTTCTAAGGCGTTGATATCTCCTTTCTTCTATTTTTGGAGCTAGTTTCACAACATATCTAAAGTTCAAGATCAACGTTAAAAACCTGTACCTTAGTCCAAGATGCCTTCAACGCAGCGACCAAGCTCTCAAACTTGGCCTATGACGCAACAGAGGCAGGAATTACTTCTGGCATATCTTCACAGAGCCGGTCTATCAATTGTTCTAACGCAGCCTGCTGCGTTATGGTGGCAATGTGTGCTGCCTGGGCCTGGGCGAATTCAGTAGCTTGAGTCACAATAGTTTGCTCAGCCAAGCTAAGGTGCTACTATGCTCAGAGCTCTCTGTGTTGAAGTTCACTAGTGACAGAGGTAAATAAATGGTGTAGCTGCGCACTCGTCAAGCACCCAACATCAAGACCGACTAAAGAGAATGCGTAGACTTGGTTGCATAATTCTGTAGGGTCCATTGAAAACACGACACCTAGGAGGGGGTAGATCCAGTTGTTTGTGACGATGGTCAAGGTTGTAACTTTAGCTAGCTGGCCTGCTTGATTCAACCTCGCTTCATCCACGCTCGCTTGACCCTGCCTCACTTGATCCATGCTCGTTTGAAGGGTGTCTGATTTTATCCAGAGAGCCTGTAGCTTTGATTGAAAAAATTATACCGTGGCTTTGTGTTCTTCTTCCAAAGCAGCCCATCAATCCTCGAACGCAATCGTGACGATGTTGGCAATATGATCAATTTCATCCTATGTCAATGTAACCTCTCTATCTGCGTCAAGCTTAATAGCCTTACGCTTCATCCTATATCCCTTGACCAGTTTTCTGGTGAATTTGGGACCATGCAAGGATGACGTGTCTGTGCCATCGAGCCCATTAAGGTTCTGATCTAGCGGGGAATTTGGTTCTAGCTGCACGGTAGCGCTCACATGGGTGGTGGGGGTTGTGCACTGCGTTGAAGTAGGAATCATTGAATCTATGATTGTGGCGAGTGGAGTTGTATATTTTGATGCTGTGCTATGGCTGGATGTGCCCACTATGCCTGGATCAATCATCAGGGTTGCAATTTTTCCACTTAGGTGGCCAAGTGGAAATTACGTGATCAATCTCTGCTTCAGTGGTCATATCCGGAAGGTTATACCAGGTAGGATCTTTGTGGGCATGAATCTACACATTATGTATGGTCACTTGAGATGTTGCGATATGCTTTTATTTATTTTTAGACCGTCAGGAATAGGCACGGCTGGGAATGAATTTCCGCAACCACGGTTTTATCATAGAGTACCCAAAAGGTCTTATTCTCCTCGAACTAGTTGGGATCCTTTGAATCCCAGAGATTAGCAAACTGTGCTCCTTCACACATGACTGCCTCGAGAGGGGGGAATACTAGTTCTTTAGGTGTCTCCCACACAACTAAGGAAATTATCAGTATCAACCATGAGTAGTAGAAATATTTTCCTTGATCCTGGGCCTCGTGCACATTGTCGAGAAAATTTTCAACAAGGTACTACGACCAGTTGAAATATACTCCCTTTTCGCATCTGCCAATGAGTTGAATTACATGGGTGGGGGAAGTTGTCACCTAGAATTTGTGCATCAATTTGCATGCAAGTAGAAGGGTACCCATGAGCGTCCCTGGGTTGCTGATTTTATCGATCTAAAATCCTCGTTTATTGCATGTGACATGGTATCTTTCTCGGACATCTTCAGCAATCTGGTGCTCAAACTTCTTGCCAGTGCCTTCCTTAGGATTTGGCCCGTGCATGGGGAGGCTGGTTATTCAGTGAATTAAAGCAGCATCAATCGGTATGAGACCTTGGAGCCATAAGCACCCATCGTGGATGAGCGCCAAAAGCTGGCGAACAACCAAGATGGTGATGTTGTATCAACCAAAGTGGGGGATGCACAATATGTTTAAGATCCCTGACCTGGCCAATCCTCATACCCATGCCATTGACTCAAACTTTAGGAAATTTCCATCCATTACCCGTTCTAGGTATAGCTCCAGATCTAGCAAAGGAAAGGCGTCTAGGTTTCCTAGATCATGATCATCGAATTTTATTAGCGGGAGGATGCCGAAAATATCTCCCTGGAGGGGCACCACCTCTGGGACTAGAGGAATCTAAAGGCAAGCACGGATGACATCAATATTCTTGGGGGTGTATGCTGTTGTCTTGTATGGATTAACATAAGGCAATAGTTAGTTTAGTAGAGTCGGATGCAGGCCTTCCTCGGTGAGCATCATAGGGCGCTTGGATGAATCAGGCGATCGTCCCTTAGACTCTTTCTAGGGGGAACGTAGAATCTTGGGAGACATATAATGTTTCCCTCCAGCCCACTTCACCTATTTTACCTTCCCTTTTCCCTTCAATTTTACTTGGGTAGAGACAACCTCCTCCATTTGAAGGGTTACTTCAAATACTTCATCAAATCCAATCTCCCCAGAAGCTATGACAGGAAATGATGCATTAGGGTTTGTAGCAGTCATCGTCGCTCAAAAAATTAATTCAGCATTGCTACTGTCACAAGGTGTAGCTCACTCAGACATGTAAATGGAAATTATATAGACTTGACGATAGTTACAAAGGAGGCCAAGGAGCGAGAGTTTCAAATAGTAAACCGACCCCTTGTGACCAACAGTCCTCCTCTTATATCCCATGAGGGTGTAAAATGACCCAATTAGCCTTAGTTGCACTCCATCACTACGGAAACAGTAAAAAATTCTTGTAACTCACCACATTAATTTCCCATTGCCCGTTCCGTCGAATGGTAAGCTTGGTTTTCCACACCAATGCCCCATGTCAACAAATAGTTTTTTCCACCGCGCGGAACCCCTATGCCTACATCACACCCGCTTTTACCACCTGTCCTACGCATCATCCCTATGCACCCATCACTCCTGCCTCCATTTTCGTGGCCTGATGCGTGCATCATCCATAATAAAACTACTCCATCCATATAGTCATTTTATTGGCACCGAGGAGTTCTTATAGGGTTTCAGATGACTCCCATTAACGTATCCTGGCATAAACTCTTCACGCAATGTAGCCAATTTAACCGCACCTCCATTGGTAATTTACTTCACTATATATGGACCCAGCTAGTGCTTACGTAACTTCCCCAGGTGTCGCGCAAACTGGCTATCGTAAAGTAGTACCAATTCATCTTCCATAAATACCTTCTGTCGAATGTGTCGATCATGCCATGCTTTTTCACGAGCCATCATAGTTTCATTAAGAAAATGTGTACCTCTATCACTCATTGAGATCTTTGGACACACAAACCTATAGTACAATCCTTGACAAATTTTTCTTCTACTCATCTAGTGACATAATCCATGGCAGTAATAATATAATGAGCACCGGTCTTCTTTCCCGGGGGATTGATGGGTCTGACAAAATCTAGGGCCCCTTTGTCGAATGATTGTAGGGCCATTTGCAATTGCAGAGGCATCTCATCTCGTCGTGAGGGCTTCTTATTTCATTGGCATACGTCACAGGACCTGCAGTATACATGGTCATCATTATGCAATGTGGGCCACCATAGCCCAACCCTTAATACTTTCTGCGTAGTAGCTTTGCTCACATAATGTCCTCCCAGAATTCCTCCATGGGCTTCAGCCAAAATAGCTTGTCTCTCATGCTCCAGTACGTACCTTCATAGCACCTCGTCCACTCCCAACTTGTAGAGTTGTCCTGAAATTATGGTAAAATCGGATGCATGATGACCAATTCATTTTTCTATGGTACTGAATAGCCATCGAGTGCCTTGCCTCTGGTCAAGAAGTGGATAATATTGGAAAATTTCTCATAAAACACCTTGACAACAAACAACTATGCGTCAGGTAATACTTCTTCTAGGTTATTTGGCTCTTCCCCATTCTCGATCCTGGACAAGTGATTTGGTCCGGCGTTCAACCTCCCTGGTATTGACAATGATTTCAAAATCATACTCCTGAAACAATAACAACCACTGAAATATTTTTCCTCCCAACACAGGATTATTAAATAGGCATTTTAAAGCTATATGATCCATGAACATTTTGAAATGTCCACCTAATAAATAGTGCATGTATTTTTGTAGGGCATACACCATTGTCAACCCTTCACATTCTGTGGTATAATATTTATGCTCTGCACTCAAAATATTCCTGCTAGCAAAGGACACCGGGTGATCAATGTCCCCTTCTCTAGGCTGTGCCAAGATAACTCCTAATGTGATTCCTAACACATCCACATGTACATGAAAGATCTTTTCCCAGTCGGGGAATATAAGAATAGGTGCAATCACCATATTTTCTTTTAATAGTTCGAAGCTCTTCTGACATTCATCATCCCAAAAAAACAAGACATCCTTCTTTAGAAATTTCTCCATCGGAGTGGTGATCAAAGCGTACCCTCGAATAATCTTCCTATAGTAACCGGTGTGGCTAAGGATGGAGCACAACTGTTTTTCAGTAGTCGAAGCTGCCAAATTGATGATAATCGTGATCTTTGCGGGGTCAACAATCAACCCATGCTAACACACTATGTGTTCTAATAGAATCACAAATGGGACACATAATATGAATTTCTTGATGTTTAGCGAAATTGTATGCTTATTGCAGGCATTTAGCATCATGTGTAGATTCGATACGTAGTTCTTTACTAACCCAAAAACTGTCCAATCGTCAAAGTAGACTTCCAGGAATTTGTGAATGAATTCCTTGAATATAGCTACAAAAATGCGTGAAAATATGGCAGGGGCATTATTTAGTCCAAATGGCATGATAGTGTACTAGAATGAGCCCCACTCAGTTGTGAAGGTTGTATTGCTATGATATTCAGGTGCTATGCAGATTTGATGGTACCCCGAGAACCCATCAGTAAATGAGCAAGCTTCTTGACTCCCCACATTATCTAGGATTTCATCAGAGAACAGGGAAACGATCATGTACGCAGGCATCATTTAACTTGCGCAGATCAATGCAGATCCTTATCTCTCCTTTAGTCTTCTTTTCCCAGACCACCATAGGACTTACCAATCTAACTGCTCTACTAGTTCAATATACCTAGACCACCATTTTCTCAATTTCCTCCTTAAATTTTTGTTTGTATTTTGGTTTTAGGCGATAGGGCCGTTGTTTGACCAGCCAATTATCTAGCTTCAATGTAATCATCATGACTCCAATATCCCCTATGATCCCATCGAGTTCAAAGAACTTGATATGGAATAGATCCTGATATTTGGTTAGAAATTCTGTGATCTTTCTCATCATTTCATCATCCTAGTAATCCCCAATATTGGCCATCTTAGGCTAATCTTCCGTGCCAATATTGACTTCCTTCAGTTTCAAAGGTTTGGTAACATCAACCACTTGCAATAATGGACTTGCCACATCACATTCTCCTTCTAACTCTGCAATAGTGATATTCTAGGGATCCTCATCGTGGTCTTCTATTGACAAATTTCTATAGTTTACAATGTCCTATATTTGCGCATCCAAGGCTGGTGCAATGCACTCCTGCTTAGGGAGGGACCCATTGAAGACCAGAGAATCTATATCTTGCAAGGCTTCATTAAGTCGCTCAATTTCTCTTTTCAATCAAAACGTCATTATAAAATCCTCAACCATTGTACCACAGTGTGGGGTACGTTGGTGTAGTTCTACATCCAAATACCAAGTGGTAGGGATTGGTCCCAACACTTGAATAAACATGTGGACCCATTCATTCTAGGTGTTTCCCTTCCATACTTCCATCCAGAGAGCTAAGTTCTTGTGTGGATCCCCTTTCCCTGAGAAGAGTTCCATTGGCATTTTTTCTGGTGGGTCAAATCATAAGATCATCATCCTTCGGCATTTCCCCCAATCCTGAAAAGCTCTCTTAAGGGTTTCCCACCAGTGCATGAGGGTTGCGTGCATGGCCAAGTCAAGGCCCCAAAATATTCATTCTTCAGAGGCAATTTATTCAATGGATTCGAGGAAATATTTAACGTTACTAGAGCCATCAGAGTAGGGTAGTTCTCGTACCTCTAAGGAGATGCATCATAAGCTTTTTGTGACCTTAAGACACCTTAGTGCAGATACATCATGCAGCCAGTTCTGCCAATTTTCTATCTCTCCGTTTGAGTCAGATAAGCGTTCACTATATTTTTCCTAGCATAACATGCCATTAGCCATGGGGTTTATCTAGTCCTCATCCCGAGAGGTTAGGTTATATATGTGAGAAAAATCCTCTTCCTCCCATACTGGTTCACTGTACCACTCTTCTTCTGTTGGATCCAACAAAACTATCACCCTTGTGCCTTCACTTTCAAATATCATGATCCTTGATTTTAAATTAATGATACCTCCCATGTCAATAGCCCAATCGAGGCCTAAGAGCACAGGGTAAGGGTCTGCGTCATCCACTATCTGAATTACCTCAAAATTAACATAAAATTTAACACCTGCAATGTCTGCCACAACCTTTGTCATTTTTCCTAGTGGGATAATATTTTTCTGATTAGCCATTCGTAGCTGAATAGTCGACTATTCTAGCTTGGGTTCTCCCATTATTTTCTAGGTCTTCTTGGGTAGGAAATTTCCATATAATCATAAATCAAAGATGAATTGATCCATTTCATAATCTCCAATCTACATAGTCATGTGCATTTCCCATCCTGTCCTTTTTTTGTTTTTTTATAGCTTGTTCATAGTTTTAACCTCTCGCTATAAAGCAACATTTTCTGTGCAACTATCTATTAATTCTTGGAGATTCTCTACAGCCTTCTGGTTGCGCAACAACTTCATACATACCTGGAGGAATGGTTTAACTACTTTGTCTGCTTTTGAATCTACCACACTCTTTGCAATAGGTGCTTCGTCTTTGGTCATGCCCCTCCAAACTTATATGAAGGTTTCTTTCTTCTTTTTTAGATCTAAGATTTCTGGATTTTCCCCAAATTTCTGGATTAGTGATTCAGTCACAACCTATTCTTTAGCTCCCCTGGTGGAAATGCCACTACGTGTGATCACATTGATACATGGTCCATAGTCTCGTGGTTATGCCTTAACCCTTTGCACATTCTTCGTAGGCGTCTATGGTTTCTACTGCATTTTTTCTATTAATACCAGGAAGTCTTCAATGACGTGATCAAGCTGCCTATAATATCTACAGGACTGGCAGGCATGGTTCAGGAAATATCGTACGAAATGTCCCACGTCTCCACAGTTGTAACATATCATCTGTCCTCGTCCTCGACCTGCACTGCTCCATCTCCCTCCTCCTGTTCCTTTTGTGGTATATCCTCCCCATCCAGAAGGAGATAGTGGTGATGAGGGGTCCTCCTAAACCTTGTATAAGTTTCCCCTATCTACTATGAGGTCAAGTGTTCGGAAGTTTTATTCGTCATGACCCATAAACGAGCTGAATCTGTACCACTGTTGTTTCATTTCTAGAACATAAGCACCCAACCATGGGCCGTGATCTATATCATGTCTTCCTGCTACTCGACAGTCAGTGCACCATAGCATAGGACTGCTAGGGCCAGCCATTTCCCTAGGTTGTAGAGGGCTTGTCCCCCCAACCTGCATGTAATCCAATAACAAGGGGAATTGATCCATAGTATGACCCGACACCCTATAGCATATGCACCAAATATCCGGACTAGCTTCCTTACCGTGGTCCTTTCGCAAGTTCTGAATTTCTAAGTGCATTTCTTCGAGCCAGCTTTGGATATGTAGAGATGCAAATTGCGTATCATCTCTTGGCGCAACTTCTAATTTCATGGAAATCTCTAGAGGTTCTTCTTGGGAGCCGATCTTCTCCTATCCCATGGGTCTATGTAGGTGTGGTAATATCATAGCGATAAACCATTCCTTGTGCTGCTTATCCTCATAGAAAAATCCCCCATCGCTGATAACCTTCTTTAATCGTTGGTCAGATTCCCAGACGGACTCTGTAGGTCCTTGCTTAAAGTCCTTTATTTCAACTACAAATTGAGAGTATGAATTAGGCTTCCAGAATTGTTGCTTTAGGGAATTCTTAATATCTTTCATTGATGTGTTTGCATGTTAACCAATGTATCCCATATACCAATCCAAGGCCCTTCCCTCGAAAGCTATGGATAGCTACACTCATTTGATAGCATCATTATTAACATTCTGTGTGGTCCATATAGACTCTACTACAAACTAGATTCAATCCATATCCTCATCCCCTACACCCTTAAAGGTAGGTAGATTCATGTGTGTGGCTATGTCATCCTCCAGTGGTGGTGGAGGAGGTGCAGGCGAATTCTGACCCTTATGTGGGTTTGATGCAAGTGTGGCTGGGGGGGGGGGGGGTGGGGGCTAGTTCCAATTTTCACAGCCCCTCCTTGGTTAAAATCAGGTCATTCCCTTAAGGGACTGTATACCAATATGTCTCCTTCTTGATTAACCCAGTATTATTTACTGCTTCGTGTTGTTCTCCCACTCTGGTGGGAGGTCATTCAATTGAAGTGGCCACATAAGAAACCCTTTTCACTCAATATCATCTTAATCGACATCGAAATGGTTTTTAGGAACTTACCTCTAAATCCATTTAAGAACCTTCGCTTCACTTCCAAATATGACACAAATTGATCAACGGAAAATTTTGTCATGAATCCTCCCAAGATACTGTCAACCCAGTGATATACAGTTCTAGTAATATTTTTATCAATCATTTTCGATCATTGGATAAATTCGGGGGTCCACTGCGTGACCTGATCATCCTTCCAGCAAGTTTGGAACTCTGCCAATCATGCCAACCACACCTATAATTCATGTGCAAATGATACAAAGAAGATTTCATGTACTTCAATAATAATATACTTGTTTTTCCACTCTTGAACATATAGCTTCTTACTTCTATTCTCTTTTAGGGAAAATTCCTGAATATATTTCCTAAACCAGTATTCTAACTCAGGCTTTACTAGTTGCCAATGACTCCATGGAATTACCCAGTCTCTCCCTCAAAATGCTCCTAGTCCCAGCAACAAAACCATTTGTTGGCTTTAGGGTTCTTGAGCCAAGTTTGATTTTAAGGTTTTCCAGCAAACCCCAATACTATTGGCCCTTTCGGTAATGACCTGCTTATGAAGGTTAAGGTCTCACCCGAAGTAGTATGGGAGGGTGTTGGAACCAGGTTTCTGCACCCTGAGAGAGAGAGAGAGAGAGAGAGAGAGAGAGAGAGAGAGAGAGAGAGAGAATTTAAAGGGGGTCCCTGTAGATCTAACAATATTGCATATGAGGAGCCAAACACACAACCATTTTAATAGTATATTAGTTACACATAGATCATAATTAGCAGGTAACTTAAGCAGAGTGTCTTAATCAGAGCTATGCATTCATCATATCGCATCCATGTGCGTGTCATTTTATTTATCAATATTCAGTAAGAAACACAATTTCAACACATAAACATAGCCACAAATTAGAACATAGGAATACTACGATATCATAAACAACTTTCTCACTCATTCATATCCAGATCTGATTTACAAACTCTACGATCAGACCGCAGACATAGCTAGCAGGGTCCGCACACAATAGGACTTTAGGTTCTCTGCGCACATAACCAACAGGAGCCCTTACCCAGATGTTCGACACAAAATATCACAAGTTTGTATCCAAGCTTAACTTACTTCCTTTCTCTAGACTTAATTTACCTATCTATTTATAACATCTTACCCTACGCTACTTCTATGATCAGAAAACCATTGTTTATGGACTCCTAGTCTACCCTTTGACCCATTACAACACATCAGGGCTTTGATCCACCCCAAAGCCCCTGTGCTAGACCAAGTATTATTAAAATATTACAAAAATGTGGTTAGGAAACCTCGTTCCAACATATGGCATACAAATTGGAGCTTCCTGCATCTTCCCGAGTGCACCCAGATTTCCATGTTTCATGCTTAAAGAAGGTTATAGGTGACAAGCTCCTAGTTCAAAAAATATTGCTAGAACTTGAAGAGAAAGGAAAAATCATGTCGAAACCTGAAGCAGTCACAAAAATAATAACTTGATAGCTACGAAATTGATCAATTTCATAGTATCTCATTAAGTGGATGAACTTACTCACTGAAGATTCGACATGGGAGGATGATAAGTTTATACAAAAGTGTCCACAACTACTCAAGAATTGAGGACAACACTTTTTTGAAGGAGAGGGGCATGCTAGGTCCCTATAATACTAGTGTATACCGTTATTTTTATTTTTAATGTAGCCCCCTTGTTGTTATTTTTGTGCCGATGTAGTCCCCATTTTGTCATTATTGTGCACCATAGAAGCCCACTATTGTTATTTTTGTGCCCTTATATTGTTATTGTTATGTCGGGTAGGATTATATTGTGACCCCTTAGATCTTATATATAGAAAGGAGGTTTTTTGCATTTGTATCATCCAATAATTGTTCATTTATGTAATGTAAAGGAGGTTTCCCCCTCGAAGAGGCTGATTTCTAAGTCATTGATCTATCTTTTCTTCTATTTTGTGAGCTAGTTTCATAACACTTACCAAAGGGATTCAAACACAAATGAAAAAAAAATGGAGGCTTAAGGGAGACCAAAAGACACTCAAGACTCAGGGAAGATCAGCTGGAAGTAGGATGATCAAAGGTAAACTTAGCAACAAAGGAAAATTTTGTGCAAAACCAGGGGTCCACTCTGGTGCAGGAGAGGCACTAGTTCTCTACAACGCTTGGAGAGAGTGGGCTCAAGTGAGGTGAAATGACCTGTCAAAGGAACTGGGGGAGCATTGGTCCTAGGATGGAGGATTTCGACACAATAATTGCAAAAACGGCTTAATGAAATCACTTCCTACGTCTATTCTTGAATGATCAAAGTAGAAAAGGTCTATCAAAGAGGTAATAAAACACAATGGAAAAGGAAAACCATTGAGGGAATACATTGATCCCCATTATGGTCGCCAATTTGTTATGCGATATTTATGATTGTAGACAAAATAATCTCCCCTAGGTTCGATGTCTAACCTAAAACAATAGAGAAAAAAGGAACCAAATTCTTTCCTTAAATTAAATAGATGATGGAATGAATCCTACCTAGAATTCATTACATGGTTGATTCCTTCTTCAACTTGAATTCTCCAATTCCAACTCTAAATGCCAAAATTAGAACCTACATAGTCAGAAAACACAAGCTAAGAAGCTATGAGATCGACGCAGTATCATCTAAGTAATCTAGTCAATAGATCAACATGGTATTTAAATATATAAATAATGACATCACAGATATCAAAACGTAAAACTCTTTTCATTAATATAAATGGAAGGACATTACAACCTTAAATATGTGTTGATGTTGTAGAGGATCTCCTCCAAGATGTTTTTTTCCTTTCCTTGTTACAATATGCACTTCTAATCACCCTAAATGCATGGAATTTTAACCTTTCACCTCAGCAACATAAGGGTAGAATCACTCTTCAAAAGCTAACCCCTTGGATATGCAAGACAATAAATATATAGAGGAGTGGGGTAAGTTGGGAGTTGTTTTCCAATTACCAATCTAAGGTTTTAGATCCACCTTTGATGGGAGGATGAGATCAAAGGATAAGGGATGGAAAATCCAAAGAAGGATGGGATAGGATCCGAAAGTTTAATTAGAGGTAAATAGTTGTAATAAATTTTGGAATCTTCTGGAAAAGGAATCTTCTAGAAATTCTCTCATTTTCCTCAATTTCTAGAACCAACACATGTGCAAAGGGGAAAAACCTGGAGGTTATCAATGCTAGCCATAATGGAGTAACATGTAGCTGAATTATATCCAGAGGAAGGCTAGGAAGTTTTGGTATTAAAGCTAGCTCAGATGAGGTGGTTTCAGGCATAAATTATGGGAAATGAATGAGGTTCACTTAGGGCTTTATGCAATGATGTTGACAAGGGGGAATAAGATGTTGATTGATCCCATTAGGAGGCATAATGACTGGATGTGAAAAAATGGATTATAACAGATAGGCTCAATGGAGGAGACAATGAGAGTGCAGTTGAGTCAGATTGTGAACATGGGACGATGCCACTATTTACTAAGTAGGCGTTGTCCCATGTTCCTGAAACAATAGCAGCCACTGAAATATTTTTCCTCCCAACACCGGATTATTAAATAGGCATTTTAAAGCTATATGATCCATGAACATTTTGAAATTTCCACCTAATAAATAGTGCCTGTATTTTTGTAGGGCATACACCATTGTCAACCCTTCACATTCTGTGGTATAATATTTATGCTCTGCGCTCAAAATATTCCTGCTAGCGAAGGACACCGGGTGATCAATGTCCCCTTCTCTAGGCTGTGCCAAGATAACTCCTAATGTGATTCCTAACGCATCCACATGTACATTAAAGATCTTTTCCCAGTCGGGGAATATAAGAATAGGTGCAATCACCATATTTTCTTTTAATAGTTCGAAGCTCTTCTGACATTCATCATCCCAAAAAAACAAGACATCCTTCTTTAGAAATTTCTCCATCGGAGTGGTGATCAAAGCGTACCCTTGAATAAACTTCCTGTAGTAACCGGTGTGGCTAAGGATGGAGCACAACTGTTTTTCAGTAGTCGAAGCTGCCAAATTGATGATAATCATGATCTTTGCGGGGTCAACAATCAACCCATGCTAACACACTATGTGTTCTAATAGAATCGCAAATGGGACACATAATATGAATTTCTTGATGTTTAGCGAAATTTGATGCTTATTGAAGGCATTTAGCATCATGTGTAGATTCGATACATAGTTCTTTACTAACCCAAAAACTGTCCAATCGTCAAAGTAGACTTCCAGGAATTTGTGAATGAATTCCTTGAATATAGCTACAAAAATGCGTGAAACGGCAGGGGCATTATTTAGTCCAAATGGCATGATAGTGTACTAGAATGAGCCCCACTCAGTTGTGAAGGTTTTATTGCTATGATATTCAGGTGCTATGTGGATTTGATGGTACCCCGAGAACCCATCAGTAAATGAGAAAGCTTCTTGACTCCCCACATTATCTAGGATTTCATCAGAGAACAGGGAAAGGATCATGTACGCAGGCATCATTTAACTTGCGCAAATCAATGCAGATCCTTATCTCTCCTTTAGTGTTCTTTTCCCGGACCACCATAGGACTTACCCAATCTAACTGCTCTACTAGTTCAATATACCTAGACCACCATTTTCTCAATTTCCTCCTTAAATTTTGGTTTGTATTTTGGTTTTAGGCGATAGGGATGTTGTTTGACCAACCACTTATCTAGCTTCAATTTAATCCTCATGAATCCAATATCCCATATGATCCCCTTGAGTTCAAAGAACTTGATATGGAATAGATCCTGATATATGTATCTATATATATATAGAGAGAGAGAGAGAGAGAGCGGTGCATTAAAATGGTCCTTGTTTTCCGAAGTGTGCCTTGCTTTCCCCACAAGGGATTCAATTGTGGAGAAATACCATACCACGTGCATTCATATGGGGGGATATATATTGAGGAAAATGTGACATAATATATTGATAATATAAAGTGGGGTAAAGAGTTTTTATATTGGCATGTATAATAAATGGATCTCAAAGTTAATGAAAAATATAAATGGGTATAAAAAATGTTAATGAAAAAATTGATGCCTACAATATCTAGTGAAAGTAAGGGATTTTTAAATTAAGAAGGTGTATTGGGTTCATATTGGTAGCAGTTTAAACAATCTGATTTTTAGAGGTATTTTCCAATATGTAGTCAAATTAAGAGTATTTTTTAGTATGCCATTAACATACATGATATGTCTGAGGTTCATTGAGTGAATACCTCCATGAATTTTTGCAAAGTGTGCTCAAATGGTCCTTGTTTTCCCAAAGTGTGATTTTGGATAAACATCCTTCTTTTGGGTGAATTTTCTTTAATAGAGTATCAATGTCCACTAAAAGTGTGCCTTGCTCTCAAGAAGGCTTATTGGAAGAGGGAATTGCATATTTTATTAACGAAATTAGGAGAAGGCTAGGTCACTTTACCTTAAAGGTTTTGAATGTGCAACCATAGGAAATGAAATTTAGAAAGACCCAATGCAAAATTTCAGGAGGGAAATATCTCATCAATAACTCTCATGAATACGTAGTTCTCATCACTTAGTGGAGGATTGAAAATTTGATAACTTGAACTAAGCAGTAGGATCAAGAGGAGCTCTAAAATGTATAAGTGTGGGACCAATAGAGTAAGAGAGATAAATGCATCCAAACAATACTCAAACAGGTATCACATAGACGAATTCCATTGATACAAGGAAATGCAATGCATAAGACTCATGAACAATAATCACACCTTGAAATGAAAACAAAGTGACACTTAATTATAAGTGCGACAGTTAAAATGCCACATTATGACACTTAGAATACAAGTTGTGACACAAAGTTTGACTGTGACCAAAAAGTGTGCTAAGCTATAGGAACATGTCGGACACATATTCTTATGATATGTAGAACCATATAATGCAAAAGAGTGCACTAGATCTACCTTTAGTGATTTGCAAAGCTGCAATGTATACAAGAGTGAAAAAAAATAAAAGATACATCTGCAACAGTAAGAAAACATGAAAATGAAACTTGCAAAGGCTAAATGAACTGAAAGAGACATATTCTAGAGTGAATATAACATGAAAAAGGCACTCGTTAAAGTAAAAAAAGAAAAATAAAAAATGGCAGTCACGTAAGAGAAAGAGAAACTTATGAAAACGAAGGTGAAAAAAAGTGATCATTGAGAAAAATCACTAAAATAATGAAACAAATGTAACCGAAAGTGATAGACTGTCAATGAAAATTCAAAAGAGTGCACTTTCTGTTGACATAGGTTTTTTAATACACTATCCTTATGGATTTTGCAATGCAAGTCCAAGGTTATAGAAAATATGGGTTCATGAATTCCTCAAGGATTGGGAATGTGTGAGCAAGTGACTTTGACACTTATGATATTATAAGAAGAAGACTCAATTACTTTACAAAACATCAAATGGCCATGAAGTGACCTAGAGAAATCAAGGAACGATAGGTAATACAATCCTTAGTAGGCTCCAAAATTCAGGTGTAGGAAAAATTTTGAAGGGTGTTGATTGCAACATCAACAAATCCATATTCCTCCCTCTTCCTCTCACTCTCAAGGCTCTATCTCTCTCTTTCCCTCTCCCTCCCTCCCTTCCTCATTCATTTTTTCCTTCAAAGCAACCCCCATCCAACTCTATGTATTTCTCTCTACACTCCACGTTTGTCTCTATATCACTCCCTTTATCCTTCTCTATCTATCTATCCCTCCTTCACACCCCTCCATCTTTGTTTCTATCTCCCCTTCTCCCCCCCAATTCTCCATATATATATATATATATATATATACTCTATATCACTCCCTTTATCCTTCTCTATCTATCTATCCCTCTTCACACCCCTCCATCTTTGTTTCTATCTCCCCTTCTCCCCCCCAATTCTCCATATATATATATATATATATATATATATATATATCTTCTTCCCACTTTCCCTCACTCTCAATCCTACATCTCTCTCTCCCCTCTCTCCTTCCTCCTTTCTTCACTCTATTAATCTCTCTCATCCTATTCTTCCCCACCACCCGCTTCTCTCTCCTTCTTCCCTCTCTCTCCTCTCTCCCTAATTCCCTAAATCTCTCTATCTCTTCCTCATCTCTCCATATCTCCCTCCCTCTCCCCCCTCCAACTCTATAATTTTCTATCTCCACCCTCTATCCTTCTCTGTGTCTCTCTTTCTCTATCTCCGTATTGTTGGAAATATTGTTTTCATTGATGTTAAATATAGGGGGAGATTGCATATCTCCAAGATCAATATTGGAGAATGAAGATTCTTAGAATTATTGTTTTTGGAATTTTGATGCCCAATTTGGATACCCTATCAATGAAATTAGTTTTACAATAATTTCATATCTCAAGGTAGATCATACCCTTTGACCCACTCATGCGAGCCACATATAATTATATGTTTAATTGGAATATTTTCCATCGATGGTAACATTCCCATTCCTCAGGTTCTATTACCTGGCCCTCTTTGCCTTGCATTTTCATGAAACACTCTAAGGTCAATATTTTGGGCTAACTTGTAATGTGGGTTTAGCCCACACCAATACAATGACTGTCGGGATCATGTGGAGACCGTCGTGTTTTAGTGTTGGGTCACCCTATGTTCCTCTTCATATCTAGTCTTTCACAATTATGGGATGAGAGCCTTCGTAATTACGTGTATGGTGGGTCAAATCCTTCGCCCAGTTAACACCTCCAATTGGTCCATGGCTCCCACCCTTGCATAATAGCCCCTTAGATTTACTCATGCCATGGAACCCTAGTGCTAAGTCATCTAGGCTCACCCTTAAACACTATGTGAGACCACCTACAAGAGATAGACTCTAGGATGAGAAATTTCTTGTTATCTGCCACACCAAATCCCCATCTATGTGGGCCTACCACAAGCTTTCTTGTGACATGATATGACCTTCTTGCATGGGTGACATGTTCTCCAAATGCCTAATAAGAAAGCTCCAACTCACTCCGACCACTTCCACATTGAAATTTTTGCCAAGTCATCTAGGGCTTCATTTGTGTATTTCATTACAAACTCCCAAAAAAATGACCTCTAGGACATGTCACCATGAGCACCTTCCAATTCATCGATCTCTCTTGCTTAACCTTGATTATTAGTTATGCTAGCTTCCACTCTTGGTTATGCATTATGGTCATATGGGTTAGCTTCCTATCCATTAAGACAACCTCCACATAACACAATAAATCCCGCCATGAGCACATGATAAGATTATGAGGCCAATGGTTATGATCTAATATTTTTTTCCTATCCTTAAATTATAAACTATTTGCAAAGGAACTCGACCATGGATCGACTATGACCATTTTGTATTCATCTAGACTTACGCCAGAACTCAACCATCACCATTAAGGTTATCTATGGCAAACTAGTTCTATCCCTCCTGAGCTTATGATAGGATTTCCCTTCATGGGTTTTTTTATAACTAAAAATGCATGATGCAGTCTAGGGACTTGCACATTCAGCCTCTAAGAGGCTTGTGGTTCCTTTTAATATTAATTATTTGTAGGTAATAAGTCAATATTGTTCCATATATATGCAAGTCTCTTTTGAGGAACAAATAAGTATGCAAAAATGATAAAAGTAACTAGAAAGTATTTAGTGCCCAAATACGGCTACAAGGATATCAAAATTCCACACACACACACACACACACACACACACACGTATTACATGCATATTGAAAAGTTATAAGATACCATGACAACAGGGAAACGTTCCTCAGAGTTTCACCATTCCAATCAAAGTGAACCATAAACCATTCATACCATGAATACAACACTAAATTAACAACTTAACATGAACTAAATAAAAAATATTGGCAACTGATATGAGGATGATAACTCCCCACCCAACCATGGATAACTGCAACAAAATTTACTTGCAATTGTCACCCCCGAGCTGGATTCCAAGGCTTAAGGTGAGGTGCTTCTATGTGCTTTATTCCAACCAACATATATGAAATCAGATGTCACAAGGCCATTCTGAATTCATCTACCAACTAAACTCATTAAAACTCACATTGTTTAGGCATATACACAGTCATGCCAACATTTCACAGTACAAATAATTCCAAATCACTTTCAAGAGAAGAGTGTCTGTTATAAGGAAGGTCCATCAATGGTTAAGCTATATGGGTAATGAAATCACTACTCCAAGTGGTTCCTAAGTGAGTCAAGAACCAGAGCCTCATCCCTAAGGAACTCCTACTAGTTTATTAGCCCTCATAAGCACTTGAGTGATTATTCTCAGTCCAATGGGTTCATCAAACCAAAATGTTCAAGTGGGTTCTTTAGCCTTACAAGAAATCCAAACTCTCTAAAAAGAATAATCTACAAATTCCCCCTCAGAGGGTTCTTCAATTGGTGCCCCCCTTTTTCCAAGGCTCAATTCAATGTTAAGGATTACTTCCTCCCTTTCATCTCTTTGTGTTTTTACATAGAAAATATGAACATTGCGTTCTCTACACGTCCTTCCTTCCCTTGTGTGAGTGAGAACCCATGAGATAAAAAATTGTATGAGTCAATGCCTCCTCTCCAAAACCAGCTAACTTCCTTTGTTTTGACGATTTGCACAATAATCCGTGACTTGACAGTGCAATCCATGTTGCTCTTACATTTTTGTCCTTTTATTTTCTTGTTGTTTGAGATAAAGGACACTTCGACCAATCTTTCCTCTTTCAGTTAAATTCATTACAGAGTCATCCCATTTAATTCTTTCATCCAACCAAAACTAATATTTAAAAACAACCACCCTGATATTATTTCAAACAGAAACCTTAAAATCAACCTCTAAATAAAAATTAAAATTTCATATAAAACCTTATATTTTTTCAAGTCAATTTTTTTTTGAAATGTAACTTTAACCACCTATACCAATTTACAAAAAAAACTTAAAATCTAACTCTAGAAATGAAAATTTTTCCTAACACCACACTATTTTTATATTTTCTACTAATTATCCTTTTTATATTAAATATCTAACAAATAAAATCTTGTGTATTTTTTTTTTTGTAAGCTGAGGTGGTACCTTCGTTTTTCTATTAATAAATGTTGGGAAAAAGGGGCAAAAAATACAAAACTAGACCACAACCTGCCCGTAGGAAACCAGGTATTTTTGGCCATCTGAGTTCAAAGTAATTCATCCAGAACATAAAGAGTCTTAATAACAAGAGTCTTATCTGCCTATACTGAAGATGATACAGAAACCAAAGAATGTCCAAAACCATAACAAAAAAGAAACCTACATACAGCCGAGAGCAACAAGTCCAAGAAAAACTAAGAACAGTAAAGAGAATCAGTCCTCTTTAGAATCAACAGGAGCAGGTGCTGTAGCAGTAGCACCAGGGAGCTCCACAGGGAGCTGAGCAAGAGCTTTAACCTCCTTTTCTAATCTAGATAGACGAGTACACTGATGCAGCTGTCTCAAATTGATCTCTTGAATGTTCCTGTTAATGTCTGCAAACATGGCCTCAAGCTTAGAATCCAACTTAGGCTCAACAATTGAAACAATGGCTTGAGGAAGAAGACACTTAATGACCCAATATAATAATTTTTTTTCCATTGTTATAACTAAATGAGTGATTTTGATGATCTAAAATTCTTCATCGAATTTCTAATAATTTAAGTTAAATTTGAAACTCTTCATTGAATTTATGATAATTTAAAATTGAAAAAATATGAAAGACCTAGAAACCGTTAGTTTCACAATGCAACTTAAGTCATTGTGGAAAAGTATTTCTTAATTTTTCTACATAAGAATTATGGAAAAAAAGGTGATTTATACGAAAATAATAAATTTTCAGATAATCTTTTTAAGAATCACAAATATGAAAGAATTAACTAAATATTAACAAAATATAATTAAATACTCACAAAATAAATTAGTGAATATATATATATATATATATATATATATATATATATATATATATATTAAACTAATATATATAATATATTTAAAAAAATGCATATTTTAACCTATATAACATTTATTGATAAAAATATATGAGTAAAACCAAATACTTATGGGTTGTGCATTTTCTTTAAGAGGTGTAATTAAACATGGATTTTAGATAGTCGAAGAATCTTTTCTTTCTTGTTTTTTTCCTTCTTCATAAATATGTATCACCCATGATTGAAAGAAATTATGAAGTGAGTAGCGATATTGTAAATATGATGATGATGATGATGATGATGACCAATCTTTGGTCTATCTGACCTAAAGAAAAGAGTTATTTAGTTTGATTTAATATTTTATTCCTATGCTCGAGAAGCTTGGAGAGAAGCCTCCCGTGCTCACTATAATTTTGACATCTTAAAAGGCTATGAAGGTTAGTATTGTAGAAAATATTATGAAATTGAGCTTTAATGTGGTTGTACATGGGGCACTCTAAGAGGAAGTGATTTTCATCCTCGATGTTCCTATTCTCACAGAGAGGGCAGATCCTTTCCATCCATGTTGTTTTAAGAACTGTCCAACGACCTGTTTCACTATGGAGCTCATAAGAGTTCATTCTAATCTTGGCTATATTAATTTTCTTCTTTGAGCTAGTTAAAACAGATATATACTTTTGATCTTCTAGGGTGGGGTTGATGACCTCCTTATAATATCTTAATTTTCTTTTAGATGCTAGATCTCTCTCACACCACATGTTTTCTTTGAACTTAGAAGTAAAAATTTTGTTAATGTTATTAATGTTTTTAAATGCAACATTCTCATCAATCTCCAATGGTTTAAATAGGCTCTGGTGTCTTTATACCAACCTCTTTTATGCCTTAGGTGGTTATGGTTGGAATTTAAAGCTAGCTTAGGAAGTCTATGGTCTCCTATGCTATTAAGCTTGTGCTTGTACTACAGAAGCCTAGTCATAGCTAGGCTCTCAATAGGGGAAAGACCCACTTCTATAAGGAGAATAGGATAGGGTGTATTTCTTTTAATTTTAAGCTTATACGTTATAAAATGCTTCTGGATTTGCTCAATATTTCTCCAGGATTCTCTAGAGATGTTGCAACACCAAACCTCATATCCATATAAGATAATAGGAGTGACTAAATTTTCAAAGAGGAACTTCTTTCTATCCCACATCACGAGGTTTTCCATTTTACAATTATTTTCATGAACAAAATAAGCTTTCCGCGCCCCATTAATCCTTTTTTGAATGCTATAGTTCTATTTGAGCTTGTGATGAATATCAATTCCTAGGTACTTGTAAGAAGAAACTTCCTCCAAGTTACTATTGTTATACATAAAATTAGCGTAAGTGTCCTTCTTGGATATGAATAAATACACAAAAATATTCTTTCTGGCTAAGTTCCTTTGCCCTTATTTACTTCGAACTAACTCGATTCACTGATGCAAAAAATGAAATTATTTTTTTCTGGTTGACTTGTGTAGCCATGATTTACTTTAATAACTCCATTAACCCATTTTTTTAAGTGCAACGATGGAGGAAATATCATTGAATGATAATTTTCTATAACCAAAACATATAGTAAAACTAATGGTATTCCTAGAATTGAATTATATACTCAAATTAATGGTATTTTTAGAGGTGCAGATTCTAGACAAAAATTATTAATGAATATGAGAAAATTTGACTAATGGTATTCTTAGACCTGAGTCTAGTATCGCAGATTGTAAATGCAATATTAAAATACTAGGAAAATGGAGAATTTGATGAATGCGACATGAGAGAAACAGTTAACTTTGCTCATCAACTTCGCAGAAGTCCATTATAGTTTTAATATTTCTAAAGTATTTTAGAGATTTAAAATAGTATTTAATAAGATGATGATGGTGTTAACTTTTATTGATACCAAATTTTTGGTCTATCGGATCTAAAGAAGTTAGTTTGTTTTAAAATTGTACTTTTATGTTCAAATATTTTGGAGAGAGGAGTCTGGAGCTCACTATAATTTTGACATGTTAAAAGGCTAGGAAGGTTGGCATTGCAACAAATATTATGAAAGTGAGATCTAATGTGGGTGTAGGCAGGGTACTCTAAGAGGAAGTGATTTTCGTCCTCATCATTTTCACCCATGATGTTTTAGGAACTGCCCAACTACCTATTTCACTATGGAGCTCATGAGAGTTTGTTCTTATTTTGGATATATCCTACTCTCCTTATATAAGTGGGTATTTCCCCTATCGAGAGCCTAGATATGACTAGGCTTTTGTTGTACAAGCACAAAAATCAATAACATGGGAGACCATAGACTTCTTAAACTAGCTTTAAATTCCAGCCAAAACCACTTAAGGCTCAAACGAGGTTGGTATAAAGATACCAAGGCCTGATTAAACATTGGGAGATTGACAAAAATATTTCATTGAAAAATATTAATAACACTAAAAATATTGTTACTTCTAAGTTTAAAGAGAAAATGTGGTGTGAGAAAGATTTAGAAGGTAAACAGAAATTAAGATATTATAAGGAGGTCATCAACCCTACTCTAGAAGATAAAAAAAAACAATGGAAGAACCAAATAAAATCCAAATTATTAGGCAGTTAATTGCATGCTTGGGAGGGTTTAAGAGTAACCTCCCACCCAAGTTCAAGTCTTATTGACATGACTATGTGTGGTTATTACCGGAATATTTCTTCATAATAATCAATATGACAACCAACTACAACAACATATTAAACCATAAAATCAATAACTAGCAATTGTACCAAAGTTTTAAAGGAAAAAGGAAATGTGGTAAGGTATAAATTCATAAGTTATATAAATATAGTATATATCTATTTTTCAAATATTAGTATATAGACCTATTTTCTTTTTGTTAGTTAATATGAATATTCAAACAATTTATTTAACTTCTATATTGAAATATTTACAAGAGAAATACAATTTTTTTAATTATTTTGTATGTAAAATTATAGTATTTAATATATACATCTAAATATTTTATTTATTTCTCCAAGAGTGAAAGTGAAATATCAACAAACCAAACAAACCAAATTAGCATAATGAGAATGTCATTATTAATGTTTTATAATGTTTTTAATTAAAACTAACCAAATATATATAATATTTTATGTTTTTATTATAGCCTATAATATTTTTTCATTAAAAAAAAAAAAAACATATCAACTCCAAATTAAGCACACAAACTTAGACATTTTCTCATTAGATTGAATTGTAGAATAAATCTCTATACTCAAAAACTACTTATGACCTTATACTAAGTGAATTGCATCCATCCTTCATTCTTATGGTTTTACATTGCAAAAATTGCTCATAACTACTTATGGCCATATACTAAGTGAACTCCATAAGTCCTTCTTATTGTTTTACATTGCAAAAAAACTTTCAGTATCACATAGTAAATTACTATATTGTAAAATTTCTTTCGAAGTAGTACATTAGTATATGACTAACAAATAGTACATGACTACAATTTTAGTGGTACATGGTTACATAAAAATATTAGTATATGATTCCATGGAGATAATACATAATACATAACGTACATAACTATTGATATGAAGTAATAGTACATAATGTACATGACTATTATTTTAGTAGTACATGGCTACACAAAAATTGTAGTATATGACTGCATGGAAATATATATTTCTAAGTTAATTAATTCAGTGGCCATGATTTACTTTGAATAAACTCCGTTAACCCATGTTTTAAAGTGAGACAACAAAGAACATATCATTAAATAATAAATTTAATATATACAACCATAAATATAGGCAAAGTAACTGCATCGCCGGCAAACTTGGTGCATCCTTCCCATTGCAGAATTTCATTCTACTTGATTTAATGTAATACAGACTTCAAACAGGGAAATAATATTTTGTTATTCACTTCGGTAGACATGATTATGATTTATTTTGAACAGCTGCACTAACCCGTGTCTTAAGGGCAACGGTAGAGGAAACGTATAGCCAAAACATTGAGTAATAAGTTTGCTACAGCCATCCATGTAGCCAAACCTAGGGTATCCTTCTACAAAAACTTAGGGTATTCTTCCAATTGCATCACAGTGCAGTGCATGAGAAGTCTAAGTAGTAATGATTCCAATCCAATCCATCACAAAGTTAGGCATATAAGTAAGATTTAAACTTACTGAAAAAATGAGATTTTGAGCGCACTTGAATCTTTCAAGGAGAAAGTAGCATATCCCGAGGCGGCCTATGATAGAATACCCTTCCCATGTTCCTCCGCGTTCTTTGGCTTTTTCCTGCTTTCTCTTTGTCTTTCACCCCATCTCCTGATTTATGTAATTTCGGTTTGTCCTTGTTGATGGTCACCCCATCTTCTATGTTGAACATCCACTCGCTCTCACGCGGGGGCTGCGCGCATGTAGAACACAAAACCCTAACGCTGCAATGCAAATCCAATTTCAATATTTAACATTTGTAACCCTAAAATACCAATACACAAAAAATACACTATTTGCTGATCTTAACAAACAAATCTCTTGTTGTTGTTGAGCAAGACCTGGGGGGAATGTTTGCTTGCTTCTGATCAGTCCATAATTTCTGAGGGTCGCGGCCATCGCCAGAGAACTCACACGCCAAGTCTTCAGTATTAACTTGGGAATCCATATATATCTATTCAGTGCAGTGTAATACATCAAACATACACCATATCGCTGCTAAAAATGATTACCTGCGTGAACGTTATACCAAGGTACTGCCATTTATTTTATTTTATTCGCTTCCTGAAACAGAGATATGATCAAAATGACCAGCTAGGAATGGGGAAAACTCCCCACTATTCTGGGGTTGTAATGCAGAAGCGCGACGGGTCAGCGGAGGAAAAAGAGAAGAAAAGAAAGGCTATAATGAAGTATGGAGGTAGGAGGAAGAAAAATCCGCTATTGAAAACCGCTGAGGAAATACCGTTGGCGGCCTCTTGTTTTAATAGGAGGCAGGTCAGCACAACCACTACCACAAAGTGTATTCAACGTCGTCATCTATGACGTTTGTATTCATTTGGGTGACAAATTGTTCATCCATGGTATGGCGTTTGGATCAATTTCGATGGTGTGACTAGATTTACAGTAGCGGTGACTTTATGTTGTTTTGTTTGATTCTTGGATTCATACGGACAGTGTTTGACTAATTCAAATTGGTTTGGCTAAGAAATACCATATTAAAGGCATAATTAGGGTTTATATTTGAATCAGGGGAGATTTTATTTTGTCAGAATAGAGGCTTTATCAAGTAATTTTTTTTAAGATAAATCATAATAGTTTTTAGATCATGAGTAAACTAATAGAAAATGAGATGAAGAGACTACATGGTTATAGGAAACATGCAAACCTAAATTCCAAAGAGCTATAAAATCAAATAATAATAACTCCTAATAAAATTAATTATCACGAAAATAATGAAAAATAAATTCCAAGAGGCTTTAAAATCGAATAATAATAATCCCTAATAAGATTAATTATCACGACAATAATGGAAAGTGAGATAAAGAGACCACATGTTTATAGGAGAGATGCAAAGTAAATTCCAAACGGCTATAAAATCAAATAATAATAAAATAAATTCAATCGTTATATAGTATAAATAATAATAAAATCAAATAATAATAAAATAAATTGGAACGTTATATAATATATTAAAATGAACAATATTATATAATATTATATAAATTTTCATAATAATAATAAAATAAATTAGTTATTAAATAATATTATTTTCCTAACTAGTAACATGTTGCATTTCATGACTATTTAATGTCATTGATTGATTTGTTTTTTCACCTTAATCCTGAAACCATTATGTATCATAAAAATATGAAATAAAAAATAAGTAATAATATTAAAAAGGAAACCATTAGAAAAAAAATCCATTACTATTAATATTTCTAAATCAAATAATAAATTAGTTAATTAGTTAGAGACAATAATGATAAAAGCGAAAAAAAAACCTAAGAAATAACTAATGGAATTTTATGATAAAAAAGTATAATATTATTTATTTTAATCAAAATTATTATATAATTAAGAAAATATAAAAGGATTTTTTTTTTTTTACAATAATGTTAAAAATAATAATAATAATGAAATAAATAAATAGCGTTCTAGAAATATAGGAATGTAATTCATCAGCTAGAAATATAAGGATGTAATTCATGAGCTAATGATTTTCTATTCATTATTTTAATTTAAAGTGATAAAAATGATCAATTTTTGCAAGTACCTATGAATCCTCTAAACATATATGATGTTTAATATTTTCAGCATGTTTAACTAAAGTAGAAGGGTGAGTCTTATAGTGTGTTAGGCCACCCTCGTTCTCTTGAATCCGCTCAATTTAATTTATTGATTTGAACGGATTTTTAAATTACACACCCATCTAAATTAAATTACATTTAAATTAAAATTTAAAATAAAATTGGTAAGATTAAAAAATGTTTACGATATTCTTAATGATGGATAATTCACTCTCATTTTGTGCCAATATCCCTAGGATTCACAATTTTATTTGTGACGTGGTTAATTAAAAATCATATTTTACGAATCGGTTGACCATCAAAAATAGTTTTGCAAACGGTTACAAGCCAAACCAAGAAAACGTTTCACATATGGCACAGAATGGAATGGATGAAACAATTGTTTCATAGGGATAAGAGGGGATAGAAAATAGATATCTTTGGATACTGTCGACCATTAGTTTCAGCGAATTCCCATTCCTTACCTCCCTCGACTCCCACCCCCTGATTTGTAGGAAATTTAAGGCGAGGATGAAAGTTGATCTTCTTAACATGATGTTGGTTTCTTTTGAAGTCATATTAGCTGAAGGCCGAGCTTGAATATGAAGATACTCGACAGTGAGAGACAAATAATAGGTGGATGCAGTTAATTGTCACTGCGTAAAAGGGGTAAAAAGGGAAACCAATGTGTGGAGGTAAAAACTTTACATTTCTCCCTGTTCCCCATGTGAAAGACAATAGGTAAAATATCTGCTACTAAGTTGTAACAATGTCAAAGTTTACCAGAATCACTGCTAAAGTTAGCAATCATTTTCTACACAAGTTTCAATTTGTTAGAGAAACCATGTTTCAATTTCTTGATGGTTCAAGAAATTAGTGTTTATGAATATATCTTTATGGTTTGGTGTTTATGTATATAGCAGTTGAAATGGTCTTAAATATTTTCAAGATTTTTTTTTTGTTTTGTGATGTTAAGAGCCAAGGATTGAACAATGCCAAACTTCAACAAAGAGATAAGTAGATATGACTTTATGGTTTAATTGAATGGATAAATTTTGTGCCGTTCTTTGAAAATGAATACGTTGTTTGTGCTTAGTTATGGTGGTTTTTGCATGCAAGCATGGTAAAGGTAAAAATTGACTACACTAATTTTTGAGAAAATAATACACATCAATATGATTTGCATAAAAGATTAATTATGTTATTTTGGAAACACTACATGGTAAAAAACAAATTAGCTCTTCTATTCCTCTTAAGAGAAAAGAATACGAATTTCTTGTGGATTAAATGATAGGAACCACCAGATAAAACCCATGTTTGTTTTTGAAATTTTTGTGTTTGTATTCCTAGAAGGAATGGCGATTGTGTTAGAAAACACATCTTTCATGCAGAAAAGAACAATTGTTGTGTTAGGATTTTTTTTTTATAAGGAATAGGTTACTTGCATGAATTATTGTGTTTGATTTCTTGGAAAGTGGGATTGCATGCATAAAGAAAAATTACTATGCATTTTCTTGCTTGAACAAGATACATGTGTTGCATGCTAATATGAAAGAATGTGTTAATTTTTGTGTGGAAAAGATTATGCATTAGGATGCAAGATGTAGTTAGCTTCTTGTGGGAAAGGGATATGTGTGTTTATGCAAGAAGAATAGCTATCATATTAATGAACAAGTGGTTGCATGCAAAAGATAATTACTAATGTGTTAACTCTATTTTGGAATAGGGCATGTATTTTCATGTACTATAGTTATTGTAAATAGTTCTCCTTTGAAAGAAAATTATTGAAATGTTGTTAGCTTCTTGTGGGAAAGGGAGATGCACGTTTATGAAAAAAGAATAACTATCATATTAATGAACAAGTGGTTGCATGAAAAAGATAATTACTAATGTGTTAACTCTATCTTGGAATAGGGCATGTATTTTCATGTACTATAGTTATTGTAAATAGCTCTCCTTTTAAAGAAAATTGTTGAAATGTTGTAGGAATGAACATGGAGATTGCTTGCACAAGAATAAAATCTATCATGTTAGCTTTCTCTTAGAAGGGGACATGCATTTGTATGCATAATAATAATAATATATGTTGTATTGGAAAAAACTACTTAGTTACATGCACAAAGAAAATCTAGGGGGCTAACATTATTTGGATAAGTTTTATCTAATCACATGAGTGTCCTTTAAATGAAAGTGGATGGTTACAATGGTTATCCTTTGGAAAAGAACATGTGGTTGTGTAAAATAAATACAAGTTAATGTTGTATTTATTTTATAAACATGCTTTGATGGTTACATGCTTATAACTAGTGCATATGCAGTGTTGTTAAAGGAAGCATGTCGCGATATTTTGTTTGCATTTCATGAATATACATGAATAGAGGGTGAAGCATCACTAGTATAGATTTATGAATTGGTTGATTAATACTTTATGTAATAATGATATCAACATATGCTAACGACAACAATGGTAGAGGATGGTGACTTTTGCAAACGACATATTACGTTTAACATGGTGGCAGGTAAAGCATTAATGGTCCATGCAGATGAGTGCGAGTTGTAGGATGGTCCATTGAGGGAACAACGAGGCCACAAAGATATAAATCTTGAATATTTGTGGATAAATGATATCATGATTATTGTAATATATTTTAGCTAGATATTTTGTAATATTTTATGAGAATGGTTAAGGGATGGACTCCCCTATAGGCCATTGAGTGATGGGTGAACACCCTCATGGACGTTTAATAATAAAATTAAACGTTTGTTGGTTTTCACCCTATCAGTTTCTAACTATGTGGTTTCTTGTTATGTGGATGTGATTTATTGTTGTGTTGATGTGGATTTGTTGCATTTACCATATCAAGTACTTGATTTTTAATAAATTTAAAGGAAATATGAAAATGATGCAAGGTTACATCATACAGTTTATGTTAATATGTTACAATAGTGGTTGTTAATGGTTATGCAAATTAGTATTCCTCTAGTAAAGTTACTCTATGTACTAATGAAAATTCTATCTAATGGTTAATGAGGAATCTGGAATAGTGATTTAGATAGTTACCCGTGGGTAATTTGTGTAAACAATTTCTAACTCCCTACATTTTTATGTGAGATTGATGTTACATTTTTTTATGAACATTTTTAACTTGTAAATAGGATTTGTTACAATAGGATGTACTATGTGACATTGATGTTACAATTTTTTATGAACATTTTTAACTTGTAAATAGGATTTGTTACAATAGGATGGCTTTATCTGGCTTTATTTGACTTTATCAATACCACACAATTAAAAAAAACTATAACTCACTTTACACTCAAAATATCTCATATAATTTTTATTTTATTCTAATAATATAATATTTTTTAACTAAATTGAAAAGTAAAAGGAGCACTTTTGAGATAAATCTCACCCCTCTATCTTAACTATTAATAAAAAAAAATTCATAAATAGCCTATAAATGTTAAATTATTACCATCCATCTATTCATTATTCATAATTAAATTAAAACCCTCAAAAGTCCATTCCAAATAAATAAGTTTATTAATATAATTAGTAATATTAATATACTATTTATTATTTAATAGAAATACACAAAAATTACATATAGTATGAATAAATAGATTAAATTTTTAAAAATTCTATTCAAAATAAAGAATCATACATATAATTAGTAACCTTAAGATACTAGCACAACCATATAAATTAAATCGATGGTAAATGCAAGGTATCAATTCATAATAAACATCAAAACACTTACATCATCACATATATTCAATCGAATTAAAATAGGGACATTTATAAAAAATTAACTAATTATATATATATATATATATATATATTATATATATATATATATATATATATATATATATATATATATATAATAGTTAATTTTTATGATATTTTAATTAGTTAATTTTTATGATATCACCAAAATTAAAAATATCATAAAAATTAACTAATTATATATATATATATATATATATATATATATATATATATATATATATATATATATATATATATATATATATATATATATATATATATATATATATATAATTAAAAAAACATGTAACAAAATTCTTAACTATGTACCTTGTTACAATACCATGGTTTATCATTACTATATGTCAACAAAAAAATCATAACTCATTTCATATGGTACTTGTTCATATGACATTTTTTTAAATTAATGAATTTAATTAAAAAGGAAAAAGAAGACAATTACTTTGAAAATAAAATTTAACCTTTCATTTGTGTATACTATTAAGAATATTTTAGAATATTCTATGGAGGTTAAATCTCTATCATCTACCTAACAACTAACACAACTATATAAATTAAATGGCTAGTAAATACCAGTAGGCATAAATCCATTAAGACATTAGATTGTTAAAATTATAAAAAAAAAAATCATAAACCTAACTAAACTATAACTTTATTTTAAATTATTATGGTTAATATTAATTATAAACTGAATTACTATATGAGTTCAACATACATTTAAAAAGCATGGAACATTCTTATTCATAAACATTTATCCCCATTTTACCATGGAGATTCTTCATCTGAATATGACATGAGTAGTAATAAAGATATTATTACATTAATTAAAAGTTGCAATTAAATGTAAGATACATGTTGATTTGTGGTAGCATCAGATGTGCTCTAAGTCTCAAAATTTGTGGAGAGGTTTAGACACATGCATTATAGATAACCCATAAATTGTTTTGGAAAATTCCAGTCAGAAACAATTTTATTTGATAAATTAATTATTTTTAATGAGGACCCTAAGTCTAACTTAGGAAATTAAAATAATTAATGGGTATTAATTTAAATTGTGGGTGAAACTTCTAGAAAAAACAAATCATGTCTAAATGTAATCTTAGATGTTGATTGGAGATCTAATCTCAGTTGTTGAAGTCTCAATGAGAAGACTATAAAGGAAGCTGAAGGGTCATTTGTAAAATACACCAAAAGGATTAAATGATTGAATTTTTTGAAGTGAGAAAGCCTCAAGATAAAAGCCAGATCTAAGTGATTCTTCATTGCAGTGAGGCACAAAGACAATATCTGGAGAGAAATATTTCCTAGTTGGAGAATCATCAGTAGAGAAGGGAAATGATAGATCTAGCAACTGGTGTGCAGAGTGAGAGAGGCTAACACAAAGCTACGCAAGGCTATGCAGAGGGCCAGAGGAAATCCAAGGGTTTACTGAAAGGCTGATTTCAGAAGCCGGAAGCTGGGGTGTGAGATCGGGAGGCAAAGATCTAAATTTATGTAGAGAAGATCGATTCACAAGTTGAGTGATGCACTGCCTAGCAGGGTTGACACTGGGACTTCATAGTGATTGCGCGGAGCCTACGA
Organism: Pinus albicaulis; assembly: GCA_034641835.2. Classification (NCBI taxonomy): domain Eukaryota; kingdom Viridiplantae; phylum Streptophyta; class Pinopsida; order Pinales; family Pinaceae; genus Pinus; species Pinus albicaulis. Next base: position 1,263,141,872 of record CM076577.1, read on the forward strand.
GAAGCACAATTAGAGATGTATTCATATGTTACTGCTACTCAATAATAAAACCCTAATATCTGCTGTAGCGGTTTTTCCACATGGGTTTTTCCACAGACGTTTGTCAAAAAATAACGGTGTCCTGTGTTTGTCATTTATCTTTCTCAGTTTATTGTTTTCACATATAATTTAATTAAGTGAAGGCTAACTACTTCAATGTTTTCAAAAGTAATATGCAAAATAACTTGTTAAATGTAATTTACAGGTAGAAGAAGTAGTTGAGTTTTTTGTGGTAGGATTCCATATCCAAGACTTGGATTTTTGACATGGTATCATAGTGTTGATTGTGGAACAAGAAGAGTAGATACAACGCTAATACAGAGGTTGAAGAGTTTCTAAAAGCATGAAATCAAATCCCCAGAGGGATTGTGTAGTCTAGGCTAGAAAGGATGAAATTTACAAGAAAGTCTCTCTCTAAGTGAGTCGAAAAAGAGGAAGGGATTCCAGATCAAAAAAATTTCGAGCCAGAGGGGGAAGCGTGGAGCTGGTGGGATATAGTTTCTGCAAGCACAATTTGTTTAGTTGGGTAGAGAGTTGCCGGAAGATAAAGAAGCAACACATTGAGGGAATTTTCTTCCTCATGAAATTCCTAGCCGAGGAATTTTAGCTTTCCATGATCAGAGTAGTAGATCTGGGCAACATATCTACAAACTCTAGAAGGAGTGCATAATCATGTCTAGTGTGGCATAGAGGGGGGAGAAGAGGAGGAAATTCGACATTCTTTGCGACCATGACAACTCATGGGCTTAGAGATCAGGACTGGCTGGAGGGAGCCTCCAACTACATGATCTAGAAGGAAAGAATCTATTCATGCCTTGAAAATCATTGCACAACATCAAGGGATAAGCACCCGGTCGGGGACTTGAAAACTGTCCTTTTCCGTTTGAAATGGTGGCTCCGACTCGGGATGATGGGACGAGTTTCCAAATAAATGTAATTGGATGGATGTGTGGTGTTTATAACTAGAATTGAGCATAGTTACCAATCAACCGGGGACTATTACCTCAAAATGAGAACTCTAGCCCAAAGAAACTCAAAAAACATGAAAAAACAACCCAAAAACAAAAAGTGTATCTTCTAGATGCAAAATTTTTTCAGGGTCAAATTTCAACACTTTTTTAAATTATGCTAAAAACTAATTTTTTTCTTGAAAAAGGGATTGAAAAAACACCCTCAAAATAAAAAGTGTTGATGGCGGAATAACATCGCCAATTTTGTGTGTGCAAACAAAAACCTGAAAATGAAAAGTGTTGATGGTGGAATAACGTTGTCAATTTTTGTGTGCAAAAAACACCTTCAAAACAAAGAGTGTTAATGTTGGAATAACGTCTTTTTCTTTTCGAGATAAATTGTCAACAATTTTTAATAATAACATTAAAGATAAAATATCATGACTCTAAAAAACCTTAAAATTTCAACGATAAACATGATTTTAATGATCAAATATCAAGTCTTAAAATTCCAAAGATTTTTAGGCATGGTATTAAAGATAATCTATTATTGTGTCTCTAAAAATCGTTAAAAATCCAAGGATGGCATTAAAGATAAAATATCATGTTTATAATAATAAAATTCCAATGATTTTTAGTCATCGTACTAATGATAAAATATGACTTGTAAAAAAAAATTAAAAAAAATAAAAAAGGAAAATTTCAAAAAAACACAAAATTTAAAGAAAAAAAAATTAACCCAAGACAAGAAAAACAAAAACATATATATATATATATATATATATATATATATATATATATATATATATATATATATATATATATATATATATATATATATATATATATAATTTATTTATTTTTTTATTTATTTTAAGTTATAAAAAATAATAATAATAATAATAATAAACTACATAATTAAAAAAAAAAACAATTAAAAAAAAAAATTTAAAATTAGTTAAAATTAAAAAAAAAATAAAAAAATAAAAAAAATAATTTAAATTTACAAATTTAAATTAAAAAAAAATAAAAAAATTCAAAAGAAATTTTAACTAATAATTAAAATATATATATATATATATATATATATATATATATGAAAAATACAAATTTAGATAAAAAATAATAAAAATCATTTTTTTTTAAATAAAAAAGCTTAAAAAAATAATTTTTTAATAATAAAAACAAAAACACTAAAAAAAATTTATTAAAAACAAAAAATTAAAATTAAAATATAAATTAAAAAAAAAAATAAAAATAAAAAATAAAAAATAAAAAAATAAATAATAATAATTAAAAAAAATTAAAAATTAAAAAAAAAATCAGTTTGGTCACCACCCTGGACCACGAGGCTCAGCTTGTGGCGGGCGGGAGAGCTAGTTGCCAGCTCTCGCGCCATTCGTTGGGCGAGCCCTGCAGCTCCCAGGGCGGTCGTGGTTGATTTTGGGAATCGACCATTGCCAGCCTGGGGGCCATGGCGTTCAGTCGGTGGTGCCTGCCGTCCACTGGCCGAGTGCCGTGGCACCCAAGGTGGCTGTTGAAATACATTTTTTTTAATTTTTAATTTTATTTTTATTTTTTTAATTTTTTTAATTTGTTTATTAATATTTTATTAATTTTTTTATTAATTTGTTAATTTTTTTTTTCATTTTTCATTTTTAATTTTTGTTTGAATTAATTTAGATTTATAATTTCTTTTTAAATTTTTTTTTTTTAAATTAATATTTATTTAATATTTTTTCTTTCAATTTTAATTAAAAAAAAATGTTTTTAATATTTTATTATTTTATTTTCAAATTTTTTATTTTTTAAATTAACAAAACCAAATTATGTTTTTTTTGTTCTTTGTATTTTTTTTTTAAATTTAAATTTTCTTTTAAAATTTTTAATGAATTGTTTTTAATTTAAATTTTTGTTGTTTTAAAAATTTTATTTTATGTTCTTATAAATTTTTTTCCAATTTAAATTATTTTTTATTTTAATATTTTATTTTTTTATTATTTTAATTATCTTTTAATTTTTAATATTAATTAATTTATTTTATCATTTTCTTTAATTACGCTATTTTTTATTTTATTTTTATTTTTTGGTTTTTTGGTTTTTTTTTCATTAAATTATGATTTTTTTTGCTTTTTTGTTATTTATTTTTTTAAAACAATTGTTTAAATTTTTTTATTTTTACAAGTTATTTTTTGTATTTTTTAATGTTTTTTTGTTTTTTGTTTTTTTGTTTTTTTGTTTTTTATTTTTTTTTATTTTGTGTTTTTGTCACCTTTTTTAAGTTTATTTTTATATTTTATTACCAAGATGAAAATCACCACTCTAAATAGAAAGGATTGATGTTGCATCAACACTTTTCAAAATTACCATGAAAATCGCTAACATTTTACAACACAGTTCATACTTGATAAATTAAAAAAATTTAAAGTGCCAAAAAATCACCATTTTTCTAAATCAACATGACATTTAAAAAAAAAATCAAAGAAAATTAAAGTTCCAAAAATATGCTAAAAAACAAAACAGGTTATTCTACATCACCACTTTTCAAAATCGACATGAAAATCATGACATTTAAAGAAGAAGAAAAAAATCCATAAGAAAATTTAAAGTGCCAAAACTATTCTAAAAAAAAAGGTTATTTTGCGTCACCAGTTTTCAAAATCTGGTGTATTTTTTGCCACCTCAAAAAAATGGGTACTAGATAATTTTCTCGTTTGATCGATAACTAAGTTCTTGGATGAATGAGAGTGACAACAAGCTAAAGGAGTACCTATCTCTATCCTAGGATTAATTATATTTTTTATATGCGATATTGAAATATGATCTTAAGTGTACGAGAATGAAGATTATCAAGCGCTTATAAAAATGAAAAACAATTTAAATTAATTAATTTGATTAAATAGTTAATCAAATTAATTGAATAAGCTTATATCACATCAAATAAGTGTATGTCTAGTAGATATAGTGAAAGATGGAGATTTATGCATGTTCAGTAGTGAATTAATGCTAGATTGTATTAAAAAAACACATATAACAAAACAAGAAAAAGGAATTTAACTGTCAATCACATAAGACAAAAAAACAATATAAAGATAGAAGTACCATGTATATCTTGACTCTACTCATGGAAAAATAGTCGTTGGTCAAGTCTTTTCTATTAAGATAACTTCAAGAGTACAAAAATGCAACTTCTCAAAAGCCTTCTTTACAAAATTTCAGGACCTTTTCTTAATAGACATGAAAAGGTTTATATAGTAAAATAAAAGTATAAAAATAGAAAATACATGAAGTACTGAGGAAGTTTAAACAAATCTCCTTAAAACAAATGAAATAATATAGATATAGAATTTGTTGGGCGACTAGCTTCAAAAAAGTGGTGTTGTCTCTGTTGCCATTCGTTGCTTGAGCTGAAGGATATTTAACATGGGTTGAACTTCAGGAGGTTGACCTAGCCTGATGCGCAACTTTCCTATGTAGACCACATCTGAAAGTGGAGGTGTCATGTGAGATGATGTGTCAGTTAGGCATCGCAACATTAGCCATTGACTGTGTGGCTTGACTAAGTACTGCCAGTACTTCTCCTAATCAATCTTTGTCAATTTTATGATGTTTTCCTCCTTTTCTTTTAATGTTCTATTTCTCTGTCAAAAACTCTTGCTCTAGCTGAAGGACTCTTTCATCCTTTTGTTTAACTATTTGTTGGACCTCTGTAGCTTTGTCAATTGTAGCAGATGCATAAGCACATGCGAACTGTGTCAACCTTGTCAGATCCTGAGATGGATTTCGTTGTGGATCCTTCCATACTACTTCTTTGGGTATATCGCGTGGGACTAAAGTCTGTGATTGCTCAATTATCCTCCTTTATCTTTTCTTGCTCATTACAGCCTTATGTTTGGGGCTATAAAAGATGGATAAAGGAGGAATTCATTCTATCTTTAACACAATTTCATATGTCGGGTAGGCCGAGATGAATTCAACTCCTTTTGTGTTGACAACCTTGTCAATGGACCCAACAGTGAGCAAGCTCTGATTTTTGTCTTGAGGTTTGTTTATTGTCTCTTGAGGATCAATCATTATTACCTCTTGTTGGCTGTTAAGATGCTAGTTAAATTGATCCCAGACTTTATCCAAGTCACAGCTAACTACTAGCTCACAAGTTTTTTCTTGAGTTGATTTAACTTCCTTTGTTCCTAATAGGACATCAGTATCCTTGGGAGGATGTTCCAAGTTCTTCTCTTTTTGAGAAATATGTTGAGACACCTTTAAGATGTCGAAAGGAATGCTCTCCAACCTTTTGTTCCTATATTATTAAAACTGGGAAATTTGTTCAGGACTAAGAAAAATTTCTCCTAATCTTTCAACCTGTAAATAGTTCTCAATAGTTTCAAATTAATCACCATAATTATCATTTTCATGAATTAATTTCCTTATCTTTACCTGAGTTGTAACATTTTGCGAAATTTTGTTTGGATCAAAATGTCTATTAGGAATTGTAAATAACTTTAAACACTAGATTTGATTTATTTCAAATCCAACATGTTTGTATTTGTCCAATTCATAAACACCACAATGAATGGGGAAAGTAGGTCAGGAATCTTTCTTATCCTTTTTCAAGGCTTTATTCAATCCATGCCCTACTCTCTAGTAAGCAATTTCCCTTGCGAGGAGCTTGTCTGGTACATACAATGGGAGGACATGGGGTTTGGATAGGCTTCCATAAACTCTTACATAAGTATATAGCTCTTCCCCAAACCATTTTCCTATAGCTGTGAAGTTAGCTTGGGATTATTTGGACAATATTGGGGCTTTCTCATTAAAAACAACTTGACAGAGTGGCAGAATGACTCCGTGACAAATTCTGTAGAAACTAGACTCATACTTTGATTCCCGGAGAATATTATGGTAAACATGAATGGGAGTGGGGTCTTGGATAGTCCATTTCCAACCCATGGTTGGAAAATTAGAAGTGAAACACACAACGTCCATGATATAAGTACTCATAAAAAATGGGGATACTATCTTGGAGGTAAAAGAGCGATTGTTTCTATAGTCAAGGATATGTGAAGCAATATTGTTTGATAAAATGGTGCCCCAATCCATAATATATGATTCTAATGCAACCTCCATGAGAGGGACCCATTCAGTTGAAAATTTACTTGTATTGGGGGAACCAAATGGCAAAAATCCCAGACATAATAGCAGCAACATAATAGTAGGGACCAATGAGAGAGGCAGTAGAATACATACCCTTTTTATCATTATTGTGTTTGTTAGGGTTATGTCTCCATTTCCTTATTAGGTTTGGTTGCAACTTGTTCTTCTTTTCAAAGTTCTCAAGAAAATCCTTGTCATATACCTTCTACAGGTCAGGTATATGATACATTTTCTTTAAATCATCTACCCTGAACGAGCCTATCACTATATCTGGTGAGGTCATAAATGTCTTGTCAGCGATATTGAGATTATCAATTATCCATTTTACCATATCAGTATATGGTAGAATATTTGGGCGTGTGGAAATTTTGTGAAGTAAAGAGTGATGAACCCTTAGTTAAACTAAGAGGAGGGGTGAATCAGTTTAATACTTTCATGGACATTTAAAGCTTTTTCATTCAACTCATTTACACCTTCATTTCATAAAAAACTTAATACATAATGGATCAATAAACATAATGTGTGGACAACAAGTAATTAAATAGATTAAAACATCACATCGACACTTAATCATCAAGCACATATGACAACAGAGATAAGTTTAAACCCATAAAGGGAAAAAACCACATCTTATTATTGTTGTGATGCACAGGCAAGCTCCAACTCCCTCTTAGAACTGATTTTCTGTAGGCTCTAACCTATAGGAGACTACTACCCCAAATTATTCAAGCTACAACTTGCAAGAAGCTCCACCTCCCATCTATTTTCTACAGACTACAACCCATAGGAGGCTCCTACCTCAACCAGCTACAACTGGACATCTATCAAGCTACAACTTGATATGGAAGCACTAACTCCCTGACACTACAATAAAATCATATGATTATTTACCTGGATATCAGCTCTGTTTTTCTCCTTCTTCAATGTTTTCCTTTTAGCCTTCAAATCTCCTTCATGTCAGCTCTTGGTTTTCACATCGTCTCTATCTACTCTCTCTCATTCTTCCACTCTCTAACCTCTCTATGCATATTACAATAACATAATTTATAGAGATCACATCATGATTGTTTGCATTCTATGTGGGAATATGAAGTGAACATGCATGACTCTTTCCTTCCACACACTCATTTCCTCACTCAACATATTTAGGATGCTACAACAATATATATACACTTGTTTTAGTATTAAATTGAGTTTTTCCTTGCCTTGGAGACTTGACTTTGCATAAAAAATAATATAAAATAATTAATACATTTACAGTTACAATCAAATATTTCACTCAGCTGTTTTAGCTTATTAGATTTTTTATGTGTTTGTCCTCTTCTGCTTGTTGTCCCTTTGTCTTTTATGTTTCTGTAGTTATATTCCAATTGTGTTGCATGACCACCTTTTTGCCTAACTCGACCCATGCTATTACATCGTTTTGCACGAGCTCCAGGTCCTTTTTCTTACCTGAGCCTTTTCTTGTGCATTCATTCTTTTATTTTAACACACGACCACATCTACATGACACTTTTCATCTTGGTTGGCTTCTTTAACAAAACCCGCGGATCTATGGGTTATGGCCCACATAAATTTCCTTTTACACACAGTCGAATACAACTTTGGAGTTAAATACAACATACATACATTAGCGATCAAACAACACTACTGTAAACCAAACTACACATAAACCCAAATATTTGACATACATGTGGAACTTCCTGCTGGAGGGTCCCACAATACCTTGAACCAATCACAACACATTTCATTTTGGCAAACTTACCAAACAACCTTCACATCGAGCTTATCATTCCACTGATGTGAATTTGTGTTGTAATCTCCACCGTAGATCTTCGCCAAATCTAATGGTCTTGCTATACCTCTTTGTCTTATCGCAATCACATGCCCGCAAGTTTAACTCTTATCAATAACGATGAACCATATAATCTGCAATGTGTCCAGTGATGACACATGGTCGCCCCTTGTCGCATCACAACCAACTTAACTTGCGAAGCCATCTTAACCGTTCATCTCTCGCCTTCACTTTTGCGATCTAATCCTAACCATCTGTTCACCTTCTTTGGAAATATTATAAGTGTTCTCTGCCTTAGTCGATTTCTATTTGTTTATACTGTCACCACTCTCCAACACTAGCTCCTCCATGCTACTCCTCCTGGGCTTGTTATGTATTCTTCAACACGAATCTCTTCTAAGCTTGTCTTTGTTATTGAATCTCATTCTGATTTATCACACTTGACATACACCTTTTCATACTAATTAAATCCAGAAATTCAGAATTTATTTCTTTCAACCTACACATAATTTTATCTACTTACACCTTAGCTTTGGCTAATGCTCTCTTTGCATGGCCTTCTCTTCCTACATAGCCCTCTCTGTCTCTTGGCTCTCGCCTCTCTCTCTTGGCCTAATATTATTTTTTTAATTGTCCTCTTCCTCTCGGCTCCCGCCTCTCTCCTTTTCTGCCTTAACTTCCTTTGCTATCTTTGCTTCTTAGTTGCCTTTTCTTCCCTTTCCTTTTTGCTACATTTGCTACCTTTTCCTTTTCTCCTTTGGTGCCTCTCTGCTGCTCCTTTGCCTCTCTTTTATGTGTTCTTACTGCATTATTTCCTAATCTTCTTCTTTGCCTTATTGTTGCTGCTTCTCTACTCCTTTATCTTAATGATAGTTCAGGTTCTGCTCCTTTGTACTCCTTTTCCATCAATGAAAATATTTCCAACAGTCTCCCCCTTTAGCATTGATGGAAACACATCCACCAATACTCCAATACTTCCTCCAAGACTTCCTCTACTTGTTTTTCAGAGCCTTTCTTCTTCTAGTTGCTTTTCCTCTCCCTTTGACATCGATGGAAAAGGGCTGCACATTTCCCAGTGTAGTTTTCATCTTTGCATTATTTCTTTCTGAGTTGCGTATAGGCCTTCTTCTTATAACTTTATACCTTGCTGCTCCAAACTAGTGTATAATAGCTGTTGGGAGAACACTTTGAAAATTATTGACATTTCATGAATGGAGGGCATGTCACTGTAGAATGTTCTGTACTTATACCCCTTACTTCTTGGTAGAGGTGATATGTGTTATACTTTTGATATACTTCTGTCATATTAATATGATCTTGAGGACCTGTACCATACCATACTCTGTAGATCTTTACAGGCTTCATAGCTCTAGATTTTCTGTGACAATGTTTATGGGATACTCTCCCCATGGAATGATGTTTCCTTGTCTAATACTAACTATCACTTGTCTAATGCACTATTTATGTTCTTTATATTGTAGCCTTTCCTAGTGTATTTCCATCATTTTTTTTTTCTTTTTTTCTTTTTCTTCTGATCATATCAGAGAGTATCATCGACAGACACTACCCCTAGTTTGTCTCTTAGATATTCTAATGATTCTCTAGCAAAAGGTTATGTAAATATGTATGATGTTTGTTCCATTGTTGGTACATACTCCATCTTTACTATTTTCTCTGCTACTTGTTCTGAGGAAGTGGTACTTTATTGGGATGTGCTTCGTTTTTAAATGAAGTACTGGATTTTTTGATATACTTATTGCACTTGTATTGTCACATTTGATAGAGATAGGTTCAATGATGCTTACCTTCATGTCTTGGATATTTTGTTTCATCCACATTACTTGTGTGCAAAAAGCTATTGCTGCTATGTATTCTGCTTCTGCAGTAGATAGAGAGATAGATGTTTTCTTCTTGCTTAACCATGCCACTAGAATTTCTCCCAAATAAAATGCACCTCCACTTGTGCTTTTTCTGTCATCCACACAGTTGGCCCAATCTGCATCTGTATATGTTTCCAATGTGAATTCTTTTCTTTTTGGATACCATAGGCCATAATGTGCAGTTCCTTGTAGGTATCTAAATATCCTCTTGATTGTTAGCAAGTGATTTTGTTTTGGTGCTGCTTGATATCTTGCCACAAGTCCTACTGGCGACATAATGTCTGGTCTAGAGGCAGTTAGTTATAGCAGACTTCCTATCATAGATCTGTAAAGTCTTTGATCTACATCTGCAGTTCCATCATCAACACATAACTTGCATCCAATGATCACGGGAGTTGACGCAGGTTTGCAGTCTTCCATTTGGAATCTTTTTAACATATCTCTTAAGTATTTTTCTTGTGAAATGAATATGCTTTTGTTCTTTTGTAGAATTTGAAGTCCTAGGTAGTAGGTAAGCTCTCCAATCATGGACATCTCAAATTTTGAATTCATCTCTTTTGCAAACCCTTTTACTAACTCATCCTTGTTGTTACCAAACATGATGTCATCTACATATAATACTACAATTAAGAGTTGATTTTCATCATCATTTATATACATATTTCTCTCTACTCCTCCCTTCTTGAAACCTTGTTTTTGAAAGTACTTGTCCAGCCTATAATATCATGCACGTGGTGCTTGTTTGAGACCATATAGGGATTTCTTTAATCTGCACACATAGTTGTGTTTATCTTCTAAGGAAAATCCTACAGGTTGTTCCATGTAGACTTCTTCCTCTAGATCTCCATTCAAGAAGGCAGACTTCACATCCATTTGATATACCTTGAAATCATGATAGCATGCAAAATCCAAAAACATTCTAATTGCTTCCATTCTTGCTACAGGGGAAAAAATTTCATCATAGTCAAGACCTTTTATTTGAGAGTATCCATTCCATACAAATCTGGATTTATTTCAGATTACCTGACCTTTTTCATTCATCTTATTCTTGAATATCCACTTTGTGCCAATGAAATTTTTCCCTGTAGATATTGGCATTAACTCATAGGTTTTGTTCTTCTAAATTTGGTCTAATTCTTCATTCATAGCGTTTACCCAATTTTTGTCTCTGTTGTCTTTAACAAAATTCTTCAGTTCTATCTGTGAAAGCAAGGCTAGGTACACTTCCTTAGTTTTTTTAGCTAGCTGTCTTCTAGTTTGGACTGCTGCACTCTTGTCTCCAATGATTTTGATATTCATGATGGTTCTTCTGAGTGTGTCTCGAGGGTCCTTTTCAGTTTATTTAATTATCTTCTGTTTTCTTACTCTGTTCTTCATTTTCTTGATTCTCATCTTCACGATCATCTAGAGGATTGGCGTAGTTTGTGCTTCTGGTTCTGTTTGGTAGATCTTCGCCAAATATCACATCATTGCTTTCCACAATTTTATGTAGTCTTTTATTGTAGCACCTGTATCCCTTACTCTTGGATGCATATCCCAAAAATATTACTTCATCAGCTCTTTCATCATACTTCCCCAATTTTTCATCATTATTCTTTATGAAACATTTGCTGCCAAAAACTCTAAAGTGCTTTATTGACACCGGTTTCCCATGCCATAATTCATATGGAGTCTTGTCACAATTTGGTCTAAGATTAGCTTTGTTGAGAATATGAACAGTTGTGTGTACTACTTCTGCCCAGTAGGTTTGGGGAATGTTTCTTTCTTGCATCATTTTGCTGACAATATGTCGTACTGACCTGTTTTGTCTCTCTGCCACTCCATTCTGTTGAGGTGTACCTACAACTGTAAATTGTTTCTTTATCCCACATTCATTGCACAGGTCTACAAAATCATCATCTGTGAATTCACCTCCTATGTCTGATCTGATGCATTTTAGTTTGCATCCCGTTTTATTTTCTTCCAGTGCCTTGAATATCTTAAATTACTCAAACGCTTTAGATTTGTATCTGATAAATGCCACTCATGTTAATATGGAAAAATTATCAAATATCGGCATCAAATACGATTCTCCATTTGGTGCATTTTCTCTTGAAGGTTTGCATAGGTCCATGTGTACAAGCTGAAGGGGCTAACTTGTAGACAGTTGGTCTTTAGATTTGAACATTGTGCAAGTTTTTTTTCCCAGTTGGTAGGACTTACATATGGTATTTTGTGGCGTCTTTATTGTAGGCAAATCTCTGACAGCTTCCTTTTTTCTCAGTTTGATGATGTGGTCAAATTTAGATGTCCCAATCTTCTATGCCATAGCCAAGATTCATCAAGTTTGCTGATGTGGCATGCTTCATTATTTTCCTCTAATATATAAACATTATTCTCTATTCTAACACCTTTGACCAAGGTCTTTCTTATGGTGATCGACCCTACTTCACAATATTGTGCTCTAAAAAGGACCTCACAGCCTTTATCACACATTTGACTAACACTTAGCACACTAGCTTTTAGACCGTCTGCAAACAGTACATCTTGAGCCTCTCCTCTTCCATTATTCAGGCTGACTGTGCCTTTTCCCTTGTGTTAGTATGAATCTTTCGTCGTAAAAGATCAATTTAGCTACGCATAACAAATAGCCCTAACATTGATTATGGTTGCAAAATATCTTTAAGTTTGCTGCACAAATCTAGATCTAAGCACAAAAGACATTAAGTAGATAAAATATAATATGGCTCCATACATCCAGTAGACAAGACAAGAACAATGTATTTAAAAGAATTTTATATTATATTAAAGAATGGGGCACCTGAGAGGAAAACAAGAAAGGTGTTTTCCAGTTCTCCTCAATGGGATGGGTTCTTGAAAGTACTCAGTGTTTCAGATCTAACATTTCTCTCTCTTAGTATTATGGAAAACCCAGACAAACATAGAACTCAATGGGAGCTCACAAGGCAAAAATGACAATATGTGACCTAGTATAGATCCATAGTGATCTAGTGCAATGGAGGTGACTAATGAATGGGGAAAACCCTTCTATTTATAAAAAAATATTGGGGTGTTCTAGAACTCAGTGCATGAATAAAATATTATTAATCAAATTCTAGAACCACCCCTTAGGAATATTTTATTATATTTGTTGGAGGGAAAATTTCTTTTGACTTGGGTCAATTCCTTTATTTATAAACGATAAATAAATAAATGATTTATTTATTATTTTAGAGAGATGATGGGGATATAATTAAATAAATAACGATTTATTTAATTATTTAAAAATGATTTAGTCAAATTTAACTAGGAATATTATTAAATAATGGTTTAAATAATTTATTCCTGGGAAATAATTAAATAAATAATGATTTATTTAATTAATTTCCTTGTTTTGGGTTAAATAAGACCAGGAAATATGGACAAATGTTATTTGACATGGTGAAAGCAATTTTACTTAGGGTAAAATTGGTCTTACATGGTGTACTTGGGTTCATCTAATGATAATGAGTTAGATGACCAAAAAAGTGGTGTAACATATTTCCCCCCAACATACGAGTGTTAGGAGCAAGTCGTATGACTGAAGTACGTTGTAAGAACTCAATCACTAGGCATTAAGAGGGGAGTGAGAGAAAGAAATATGAGGTAGACTAATGTGCTAAAGGACTAGACCCTGAGGAGACGAGACTTACAAGTGCAACAAGTCTCTAGGTGATGAGGTGGTACCAATGTTAAAGGTGGCGGGGGAGGCATACCTATGCCCACTGAGACAATAGTACAAAGAATAAGGCGCTTGGAAAACCACCGAACGTAATAATGAAGCATGTGCTGGCCTAAACATGCGCCAGATAAATAAAATGATGAATCTCACGTACATGTGAGGCCTGGAATAACCTTCATGACTTATACAAGAAGATTTTAGTACATGAGATACAAATACACCCAAATGCCCCCTACACATGAGGAAGGGCTCCCAGCATCTGACTGGTACATGCAAATCGAAGAGGCGCTGCAAGCAGTTGAGGCTGATATCATCAAATGAGAGGAGTTGCACCAAGGGCAGAAATGAAGAAGTCATATGGGCATGTGGGGGGCTACCTACAGGGCCACCCCCTTATGAGGGTTGAGACATCTCACACACACCCGAGAATCACCAATAGCTGCTGCTGCATCACTGGACCATCAAGTGTATAAATCATGATCATGCTGAGAAGAGCGGGAACCAAGGTACACTGCCCCCTAGACCTGGCTTCTGGAGTAAATGAGTTGATGTCGACAAAAGTAGGTCCGCCATAGGTGAGGCAATAATGGAACCCCAACTAAGGCATGAGGGAAAATAGTAGAGCAACGAACAAGTAGATACTGATAATGATGATGGAATGAGGGATACAGAGGAGCGGTTGGACGACTTCCCTTGTTAGAGCATAAAGGGCGTGAATGGGTTGGCAGCAACTGACACAATATCATGAGGGATAAGGGAAAAGGGTACTAAAGGCCATAATGTGCGACACGAGAGAGGGACCAAGCAAGAAGGGATGGAGGACTATAGCGGGGTACAAAGGGACGCGGGATAGACTCCATGAATGTGATGATGACTCGACTCGGATGCTCCAAACAAGGGTGACTCAGTGGTGTTGCCTCATAGTAAGGGTCCAATGGGGGACCATAAAAGCATGAGTACAATAGGGTATCTCATGATGAAAATCAACACGAACAAAGACGAGTAAGGAGGCAAAGTGGTGCCCTAAGTACAAGTGTCGTCAGTGAAGAAGTTCTATTTTGAGAAGAAGTAAATAGATCCTTCATGGACAAAATGTGTCTTGGTGAAGTATCAAAACATGGAAAACTGACAGATACCCATTTGAGTGCTCAGTGAGAGCTTTCCAACGGTGTGGATAGTGTGTCAAACGGGGTTACGATTTGGTCGCAGCGGGCGAAAGAAAAAAAAATGGTTTTCTTCTAATAAGGCGTTTTCCCTCCAAAATCATTCATTTGCTTGTGTAGCTGTGGTGAATGTGGAGAGGAGAGAAGGCCCTAAATCTTGTGGCGATTGTAGCGGACAAACTGACCATTGGGATCGTGATCCGTCAGTTGCAGGTAAGAGGCCTCATCTTACTCTTTGTTTTTGATGGTTTCAAATTTCAGATTAGGGTTTTAAATCTCAGTAATTGACCCTACTTCTTCATTATGGTCGGGTCACACTTTTTGGGGCAAAAGTTGCGACCTAGGATGCAGGTTTTGGCTTGAAAAGTGCGACCTGGCCTAGGATTTTCCCAAAAAGTGTGACATGTTAGAGGTGGGAAGTTTCAGTGCTGTTATGGGCTGAGATTCAATTTTTATGTGAGTTAATGTATTTTTGTTGATCTGTAGACTGAAAAAAATGATGGTTTTGTGCAGATGTCGCAGGTATACAGATGAAGTGGAGAGAGAGAGACTTAGGTACATTACAGACGGAGATCCAAGCGGATCAGGGTGTCCGTCGTGCACTGGCTAGGTATGGGGTTCTGAAATTTTTGGAGAACCCTTTGACGAGGGCTGGAGAGAGCTGACGGTCCAGGATCTGTATTTCTTGACTGGTCTCCCACCATTAGGGATGGTGGGAAATACGTAGCAAGTGTTACCACGGGGGCGTAACATTATGGAGTTTGTTGATCGACATTGTCGACCAGGTGTCCAAGTCAAAGGGACTCGAATATATATTGGGGATCTAGAGAGGTTGGAGACCCGAGCAGTGGTCGCAATAGTGTTGCGGATCTTTGGTAGCCAGGCATTCCATCACATCACTGGAGGGCAGATAATGATTGTGGAGAGTGTGTTGGGGGGGACCTACTATGGGTGGGCCCAGATGATGTTGGTGTCGGTAAAATGATAGCTGTCATTATGCAAGCGGCAGGTGAATCATGATTGTGCCTATGGGACAGTTTTGTGCTTTTTCTTCTTTGAGAAGATCTCGACCTTACGACCTCGTATATAGTTACCTGATGGAGGTCCGAGAGAGCCTCAGATGCATCGGTGGGGATGATTACTGTGTAGAGGAGGAGGAGGGGCAGTCGGATGGGTGTTCTGACCAGATTTCTTCGCCCATTGGGATCAGATGCCACTATACATAGATGACTATCCCTATAGTGGGATGAGTTATTGGGGAGATCTGGACTTGCCGCTTCCGCCTGGTCGAGTGTGGGGTCCCGATGATAAGTGACAAGTTACTAATCTGTTATGTGCATTTTAGAGTGTGTGATTAGTATTCGTGGTACTAATATTTATATTTTTGGAAATGCAGATATAGCTCCGGTAAAACCGACCGAATATATGGGACGACCTGCAGCAACAGGAGCTACAGGTGCCAGTGGATCAAGGACATCATAGAACAAGGATATGGCCGCTCTGTTGGAGGACATCCATCGTAGATGTGAGGGGCTACTAACCGGTGTGTCAGAGCATGGTTGGCAGGATTTAGATGACTAGTACATAGAGTTATGTATTGGGCTACCCTCGGAATGGCGAGGTGTCATGCGACGCATGGCGATGGCCAGTTAGACTGTGCGTGATCTACGAGCTTCGGGAGCAGAGCCGTTGTCTCAGGATCCTCCAGAGAGTGATTAGATGTAGGGCAGGTGGTGCCCCCTAGCGTTGATGTAGGGGCAAGTGGTGCCCCCCAGTTTTGTAGTTTTGTTTTTTGTACCATGTTATGGGCATGTTGCATGTTTCAGAGTAGATGGACTCTAAAAACACATGTTATATAATATATATATGATTTATGTACATTTTATTAATGATGTGAAATGTTATTGTCTTGTGTGTGATAAATGCTATTCCAGAACATGATTTGCGATTTGATCTACGTAGTGATTTTGATGTCAAGGGATATGGGCGAAAGTAATGAATTGAAATTCACGTATCAAAAGTTGCACACGTAGATATTGTCTAGACAGGATAGGGTTATGCACACGATAGACACCATTAAGTTGTCAGACAAGAAGCAGGGCATCTAAATGAACATGCAGATGGAGGATTTGATGAGAGAGGGCATCGGCTAAGAGGCCACAGACTGCATCATATTCAGCCTGATTATTGGTGGCATTACCAATGCAGAGCCCATTTGCAAGAACCAGAGTATGCAAGGGGGTAAAGATGGCCCATGTTGCTGAAATCGAGATGCCGGGAAGAGCGACTTGCCCCATCGGCATAGCCAAGATAATGGGTGGAGCAGAGGGCCGATGTAATAGCGTTGCAGGACAACAAAAAAGGATGGCAGCATGAGTAGAGGATAGACATCCATTGACGGATATGGGAGGGAGCAGTCCGGGTAGGAGGTCTAGGACTCATAGATCGATGAGAGGGGGATGAATGATAACTATGGGACAAAGAGCGGGCACTCAGGCTGCGAAGAACATCAAAGATACGGATGGTATGATCATGATTATGAGAGGGAATGGAAGGGTTAAGGGGACCATACGACGCTGCAAAGCTACCTAAATCATTAGTACGGGAAGAGAGGTGAAGATACGGGTCATCACGGGGAATGATAGAAGAACAGGTAAAAATATGGTCAAAACATGAAGAGCCTGAGAAAGTGTTTGAAGGGGGAGCAAGCAGAACAGACAGAGTGGATTCGGAGGGGATGTACTTTGATGGTCACGCGGATGATGATAGGTATAGAAGGGGAGCAACAGATTCCGACATTTCAACATCAGGGGGAGGAATGTCAATGGTAGCAGGAGGATCCTTGAGTAGACCAGACGCATATTGAGCAAGGATGGGAGAGGCAGATTGATTTTGTTCAACTTTGTACTCGCGAATGACCTCTAAAAAGGCTCGGTAATGCGTGAGGTGAGGAAAATGGTGAGAATAATGGCCATGGACACCAAACAGAGCACAGGGTTTGTTGGTATGATAGTGTACTAGAATGAGCCCCACTCAGTTGTGAAGGTTGTATTGCTATGATATTCAGGTGCTATGCAGATTTGATGGTACCCCGAGAACCCATCAGTAAATGAGCAAGCTTCTTGACTCCCCACATTATCTAGGATTTCATCAGAGAACAGGGAAACGATCATGTACGCAGGCATCATTTAACTTGCGCAGATCAATGCAGATCCTTATCTCTCCTTTAGTCTTATTTTCCCAGACCACCATAGGACTTACCAATCTAACTGCTCTACTAGTTCAATATACCTAGACCACCATTTTCTCAATTTCCTCCTTAAATTTTTGTTTGTATTTTGGTTTTAGGCGATAGGGCCGTTGTTTGACCAGCCAATTATCTAGCTTCAATGTAATCATCATGACTCCAATATCCCCTATGATCCCATCGAGTTCAAAGAACTTGATATGGAATAGATCCTGATATTCGGTTAGAAATTCTGTGATCTTTCTCATCATTTCATCATCCTAGTAATCCCCAATATTGGCCATCTTAGGCTAATCTTCCGTGCCAATATTGACTTCCTTCAGTTTCAAAGGTTTGGTAACATCAACCACTTGCAATAATGGACTTGCCACATCACATTCTCCTTCTAACTCTGCAATAGTGATATTCTAGGGATCCTCATCGTGGTCTTCTATTGACAAATTTCTATAGTTTACAATGTCCTATATTTGCGCATCCAAGGCTGGTGCAATGCACTCCTGCTTAGGGAGGGACCCATTGAAGACCAGAGAATCTATATCTTGCAAGGCTTCATTAAGTCGCTCAATTTCTCTTTTCAATCAAAACGTCATTATAAAATCCTCAACCATTGTACCACAGTGTGGGGTACGTTGGTGTAGTTCTACATCCAAATACCAAGTGGTAGGGATTGGTCCCAACACTTGAATAAACATGTGGACCCATTCATTCTAGGTGTTTCCCTTCCATACTTCCATCCAGAGAGCTAAGTTCTTGTGTGGATCCCCTTTCCCTGAGAAGAGTTCCATTGGCATTTTTTCTGGTGGGTCAAATCATAAGATCATCATCCTTCGGCATTTCCCCCAATCCTGAAAATCTCTCTTAAGGGTTTCCCACCAGTGCATGAGGGTTGCGTGCATGGCCAAGTCAAGGCCCCAAAATATTCATTCTTCAGAGGCAATTTATTCAATGGATTCGAGGAAATATTTAACGTTACTAGAGCCATCAAAGTAGGGTAGTTCTCGTACCTCTAAGGAGATGCATCATAAGCTTTTTGTGACCTTAAGACACCTTAGTGCAGATACATCATGCAGCCAGTTCTGCCAATTTTCTATCTCTCCGTTTGAGTCAGATAAGCGTTCACTATATTTTTCCTAGCATAACATGCCATTAGCCATGGGGTTGATCTAGTCCTCATCCCGAGAGGTTAGGTTATATATGTGAGAAAAATCCTCTTCCTCCCATACTGGTTCACTGTACCACTCTTCTTCTGTTGGATCCAACAAAACTATCACCCTTGTGCCTTCACTTTCAAATATCATGATCCTTGATTTTAAATTAATGATACCTCCCATGTCAATAGCCCAATCGAGGCCTAAGAGCACAGGGTAAGGGTCTGCGTCATCCACTATCTGAATTACCTCAAAATTAACATAAAATTTAACACCTGCAATGTCTACCACAACCTTTGTCATTTTTCCTAGTGGGATAATATTTTTCTGATTAGCCATTCGTAGCTGAATAGTCGACTATTCTAGCTTGGGTTCTCCCATTATTTTCTAGGTCTTCTTGGGTAGGAAATTTCCATATAATCATAAATCAAAGATGAATTGATCCATTTCATAATCTCCAATCTACATAGTCATGTGCATTTCCCATCCTATCCTTTTTTTGTTTTTTTATAGCTTGTTCATAGTTTTAACCTCTCGCTATAAAGCAACATTTTCTGTGCAACTATCTATTAATTCTTGGAGATTCTCTACAGCCTTCTGGTTGCGCAACAACTTCATACATACCTGGAGGAATGGTTTAACTACTTTGTCTGCTTTTGAATCTACCACACTCTTTGCAATAGGTGCTTCGTCTTTGGTCATGCCCCTCCAAACTTATATGAAGGTTTCTTTCTTCTTTTTTAGATCTAAGATTTCTGGATTTTCCCCAAATTTATGGATTAGTGATTCAGTCACAACCTATTCTTTAGCTCCCCTGGTGGAAATGCCACTACGTGTGATCACATTGATACATGGTCCATAGTCTCGTGGTTATGCCTTAACCCTTTGCACATTCTTCGTAGGCGTCGATGGTTTCTACTGCATTTTTTCTATTAATACCAGGAAGTCTTCAATGACGTGATCAAGCTGCCTATAATATCTACAGGACTGGTAGGCATGGTTCAGGAAATATCGTACGAAATGTCCCACGTCTCCACAGTTGTAACATATCATCTGTCCTCGTCCTTGACCTGCACTGCTCCATCTCCCTCCTCCTGTTTCTTTTGTGGTATATCCTCCCCATCCAGAAGGAGATAGTGGTGATGAGGGGTCCTCCTAAACCTTGTATAAGTTTCCCCTATCTACTATGAGGTCAAGTGTTCGGAAGTTTTATTCGTCATGACCCATAAACGAGCTGAATCTGTACCACTGTTGTTTCATTTCTAGAACATAAGCACCCAACCATGGGCCGTGATCTATATCATGTCTTCCTGCTACTCGACAGTCAGTGCACCATAGCATAGGACTGCTAGGGCCAGCCATTTCCCTAGGTTGTAGAGGGCTTGTCCCCCCAACCTGCATGTAATCCAATAACAAGGGGAATTGATCCATAGTATGACCCGACACCCTATAGCATATGCACCAAATATCCGGACTAGCTTCCTTACCGTGGTCCTTTCGCAAGTTCTGAATTTCTAAGTGCATTTCTTCGAGCCAGCTTTGGATATGTAGAGATGCAAATTGCGTATCATCTCTTGGCGCAACTTCTAATTTCATGGAAATCTCTAGAGGTTCTTCTTGGGAGCCGATCTTCTCCTATCCCATGGGTCTATGTAGGTGTGGTAATATCATAGCGATAAACCATTCCTTGTGCTGCTTATCCTCATAGAAAAATCCCCCATCGCTGATAACCTTCTTTAATCGTTGGTCAGATTCCCAGACGGACTCTGTAGGTCCTTGCTTAAAGTCCTTTATTTCAACTACAAATTGAGAGTATGAATTAGGCTTCCAGAATTGTTGCTTTAGGGAATTCTTAATATCTTTCATTGATGTGTTTGCATGTTAACCAATGTATCCCATATACCAATCCAAGGCCCTTCCCTCGAAAGCTATGGATAGCTACACTCATTTGATAGCATCATTATTAACATTCTGTGTGGTCCATATAGACTCTACTACAAACTAGATTCAATCCATATCCTCATCCCCTACACCCTTAAAGGTAGGTAGATTCATGTGTGTGGCTATGTCATCCTCCAGTGGTGGTGGAGGAGGTGCAGGCGAATTCTGACCCTTATGTGGGTTTGATGCAAGTGTGGCTGGGGGGGGGGGGTGGGGGCTAGTTCCAATTTTCACAGCCCCTCCTTGGTTAAAATCAGGTCATTCCCTTAAGGGACTGTATACCAATATGTCTCCTTCTTGATTAACCCAGTATTATTTACTGCTTCGTGTTGTTCTCCCACTCTGGTGGGAGGTCATTCAATTGAAGTGGCCACATAAGAAACCCTTTTCACTCAATATCATCTTAATCGACATCGAAATGGTTTTTAGGAACTTACCTCTAAATCCATTTAAGAACCTTCGCTTCACTTCCAAATATGACACAAATTGATCAACGGAAAATTTTGTCATGAATCCTCCCAAGATACTGTCAACCCAGTGATATACAGTTCTAGTAATATTTTTATCAATCATTTCCGATCATTGGATAAATTCGGGGGTCCACTGCGTGACCTGATCATCCTTCCAGCAAGTTTGGAACTCTGCCAATCATGCCAACCACACCTATAATTCATGTGCAAATGATACAAAGAAGATTTCATGTACTTCAATAATAATATACTTGTTTTTCCACTCTTGAACATATAGCTTCTTACTTCTATTCTCTTTTAGGGAAAATTCCTGAATATATTTCCTAAACCAGTATTCTAACTCAGGCTTTACTAGTTGCCAATGACTCCATGGAATTACCCAGTCTCTCCCTCAAAATGCTCCTAGTCCCAGCAACAAAACCATTTGTTGGCTTTAGGGTTCTTGAGCCAAGTTTGATTTTAAGGTTTTCCAGCAAACCCCAATACTATTGGCCCTTTCGGTAATGACCTGCTTATGAAGGTTAAGGTCTCACCCGAAGTAGTATGGGAGGGTGTTGGAACCAGGTTTCTGCACCCTGAGAGAGAGAGAGAGAGAGAGAGAGAGAGAGAGAGAGAGAGAGAATTTAAAGGGGGTCCCTGTAGATCTAACAATATTGCATATGAGGAACCAAACACACAACCATTTTAATAGTATATTAGTTACACATAGATCATAATTAGCAGGTAACTTAAGCAGAGTGTCTTAATCAGAGCTATGCATTCATCATATCGCATCCATGTGCGTGTCATTTTATTTATCAATATTCAGTAAGAAACACAATTTCAACACATAAACATAGCCACAAATTAGAACATAGGAATACTACGATATCATAAACAACTTTCTCACTCATTCATATCCAGATCTGATTTACAAACTCTACGATCAGACCGCAGACATAGCTAGCAGGGTCCGCACACAATAGGACTTTAGGTTCTCTGCGCACATAACCAACAGGAGCCCTTACCCAGATGTTCGACACAAAATATCACAAGTTTGTATCCAAGCTTAACTTACTTCCTTTCTCTAGACTTAATTTACCTATCTATTTATAACATCTTACCCTACGCTACTTCTATGATCAGAAAACCATTGTTTATGGACTCCTAGTCTACCCTTTGACCCATTACAACACATCAGGGCTTTGATCCACCCCAAAGCCCCTGTGCTAGACCAAGTATTATTAAAATATTACAAAAATGTGGTTAGGAAACCTCGTTCCAACATATGGCATACAAATTGGAGCTTCCTGCATCTTCCCGAGTGCACCCAGATTTCCATGTTTCATGCTTAAAGAAGGTTATAGGTGACAAGCTCCTAGTTCAAAAAATATTGCTAGAACTTGAAGAGAAAGGAAAAATCATGTCGAAACCTGAAGCAGTCACAAAAATAATAACTTGATAGCTACGAAATTGATCAATTTCATAGTATCTCATTAAGTGGATGAACTTACTCACTGAAGATTCGACATGGGAGGATGATAAGTTTATACAAAAGTGTCCACAACTACTCAAGAATTGAGGACAACACTTTTTTGAAGGAGAGGGGCATGCTAGGTCCCTATAATACTAGTGTATACCGTTATTTTTATTTTTAATGTAGCCCCCTTGTTGTTATTTTTGTGCCGATGTAGTCCCCATTTTGTCATTATTGTGCACCATAGAAGCCCACTATTGTTATTTTTGTGCCCTTATATTGTTATTGTTATGTCGGGTAGGATTATATTGTGACCCCTTAGATCTTATATATAGAAAGGAGGTTTTTTGCATTTGTATCATCCAATAATTGTTCATTTATGTAATGTAAAGGAGGTTTCCCCCTCGAAGAGGCTGATTTCTAAGTCATTGATCTATCTTTTCTTCTATTTTGTGAGCTAGTTTCATAACACTTACCAAAGGGATTCAAACACAAATGAAAAACAAATGGAGGCTTAAGGGAGACCAAAAGACACTCAAGACTCAGGGAAGATCAGCTGGAAGTAGGATGATCAAAGGTAAACTTAGCAACAAAGGAAAATTTTGTGCAAAACCAGGGGTCCACTCTGGTGCAGGAGAGGCACTAGTTCTCTACAACGCTTGGAGAGAGTGGGCTCAAGTGAGGTGAAATGACCTATCAAAGGAACTGGGGGAGCATTGGTCCTAGGATGGAGGATTTCGACACAATAATTGCAAAAACGGCTTAATGAAATCACTTCCTACGTCTATTCTTGAATGATCAAAGTAGAAAAGGTCTATCAAAGAGGTAATAAAACACAATGGAAAAGGAAAACCATTGAGGGAATACATTGATCCCCATTATGGTCGCCAATTTGTTATGCGATATTTATGATTGTAGACAAAATAATCTCCCCTAGGTTCGATGTCTAACCTAAAACAATAGAGAAAAAAGGAACCAAATTCTTTCCTTAAATTAAATAGATGATGGAATGAATCCTACCTAGAATTCATTACATGGTTCATTCCTTCTTCAACTTGAATTCTCCAATTCCAACTCTAAATGCCAAAATTAGAACCTACATAGTCAGAAAACACAAGCTAAGAAGCTATGAGATCGACGCAGTATCATCTAAGTAATCTAGTCAATAGATCAACATGGTATTTAAATATATGAAATAATGACATCACAGATATCAAAACGTAAAACTCTTTTCATTAATATAAATGGAAGGACATTACAACCTTAAATATGTGTTGATGTTGTAGAGGATCTCCTCCAAGATGTTTTTTTCCTTTCCTTGTTACAATATGCACTTCTAATCACCCTAAATGCATGGAATTTTAACCTTTCACCTCAGCAACATAAGGGTAGAATCACTCTTCAAAAGCTAACCCCTTGGATATGCAAGACAATAAATATATAGAGGAGTGGGGTAAGTTGGGAGTTGTTTTCCAATTACCAATCTAAGGTTTTAGATCCACCTTTGATGGGAGGATGAGATCAAAGGATAAGGGATGGAAAATCCAAAGAAGGATGGGATAGGATCCGAAAGTTTAATTAGAGGTAAATAGTTGTAATAAATTTTGGAATCTTCTGGAAAAGGAATCTTCTAGAAATTCTCTCATTTTCCTCAATTTCTAGAACCAACACATGTGCAAAGGGGAAAAACCTGGAGGTTATCAATGCTAGCCATAATGGAGTAACATGTAGCTGAATTATATCCAGAGGAAGGCTAGGAAGTTTTGGTATTAAAGCTAGCTCAGATGAGGTGGTTTCAGGCATAAATTATGGGAAATGAATGAGGTTCACTTAGGGCTTTATGCAATGATGTTGACAAGGGGGAATAAGATGTTGATTGATCCCATTAGGAGGCATAATGACTGGATGTGAAAAAATGGATTATAACAGATAGGCTCAATGGAGGAGACAATGAGAGTGCAGTTGAGTCAGATTGTGAACATGGGACGATGCCACTATTTACTAAGTAGGCGTTGTCCCATGTTCCTGAAACAATAGCAGCCACTGAAATATTTTTCCTCCCAACACCGGATTATTAAATAGGCATTTTAAAGCTATATGATCCATGAACATTTTGAAATTTCCACCTAATAAATAGTGCCTGTATTTTTGTAGGGCATACACCATTGTCAACCCTTCACATTCTGTGGTATAATATTTATGCTCTGCGCTCAAAATATTCCTGCTAGCGAAGGACACCGGGTGATCAATGTCCCCTTCTCTAGGCTGTGCCAAGATAACTCCTAATGTGATTCCTAACGCATCCACATGTACATTAAAGATCTTTTCCCAGTCGGGGAATATAAGAATAGGTGCAATCACCATATTTTCTTTTAATAGTTCGAAGCTCTTCTGACATTCATCATCCCAAAAAAACAAGACATCCTTCTTTAGAAATTTCTCCATCGGAGTGGTGATCAAAGCGTACCCTTGAATAAACTTCCTGTAGTAACCGGTGTGGCTAAGGATGGAGCACAACTGTTTTTCAGTAGTCGAAGCTGCCAAATTGATGATAATCATGATCTTTGCGGGGTCAACAATCAACCCATGCTAACACACTATGTGTTCTAATAGAATCGCAAATGGGACACATAATATGAATTTCTTGATGTTTAGCGAAATTTGATGCTTATTGAAGGCATTTAGCATCATGTGTAGATTCGATACATAGTTCTTTACTAACCCAAAAACTGTCCAATCGTCAAAGTAGACTTCCAGGAATTTGTGAATGAATTCCTTGAATATAGCTACAAAAATGCGTGAAACGGCAGGGGCATTATTTAGTCCAAATGGCATGATAGTGTACTAGAATGAGCCCCACTCAGTTGTGAAGGTTTTATTGCTATGATATTCAGGTGCTATGTGGATTTGATGGTACCCCGAGAACCCATCAGTAAATGAGAAAGCTTCTTGACTCCCCACATTATCTAGGATTTCATCAGAGAACAGGGAAAGGATCATGTACGCAGGCATCATTTAACTTGCGCAAATCAATGCAGATCCTTATCTCTCCTTTAGTGTTCTTTTCCCGGACCACCATAGGACTTACCCAATCTAACTGCTCTACTAGTTCAATATACCTAGACCACCATTTTCTCAATTTCCTCCTTAAATTTTGGTTTGTATTTTGGTTTTAGGCGATAGGGATGTTGTTTGACCAACCACTTATCTAGCTTCAATTTAATCCTCATGAATCCAATATCCCATATGATCCCCTTGAGTTCAAAGAACTTGATATGGAATAGATCCTGATATATGTATCTATATATATATAGAGAGAGAGAGAGAGAGAGCGGTGCATTAAAATGGTCCTTGTTTTCCGAAGTGTGCCTTGCTTTCCCCACAAGGGATTCAATTGTGGAGAAATACCATACCACGTGCATTCATATGGGGGGATATATATTGAGGAAAATGTGACATAATATATTGATAATATAAAGTGGGGTAAAGAGTTTTTATATTGGCATGTATAATAAATGGATCTCAAAGTTAATGAAAAATATAAATGGGTATAAAAAATGTTAATGAAAAAATTGATGCCTACAATATCTAGTGAAAGTAAGGGATTTTTAAATTAAGAAGGTGTATTGGGTTCATATTGGTAGCAGTTTAAACAATCTGATTTTTAGAGGTATTTTCCAATATGTAGTCAAATTAAGAGTATTTTTTAGTATGCCGTTAACATACATGATATGTCTGAGGTTCATTGAGTGAATACCTCCATGAATTTTTGCAAAGTGTGCTCAAATGGTCCTTGTTTTCCCAAAGTGTGATTTTGGATAAACATCCTTCTTTTGGGTGAATTTTCTTTAATAGAGTATCAATGTCCACTAAAAGTGTGCCTTGCTCTCAAGAAGGCTTATTGGAAGAGGGAATTGCATATTTTATTAACGAAATTAGGAGAAGGCTAGGTCACTTTACCTTAAAGGTTTTGAATGTGCAACCATAGGAAATGAAATTTAGAAAGACCCAATGCAAAATTTCAGGAGGGAAATATCTCATCAATAACTCTCATGAATACGTAGTTCTCATCACTTGGTGGAG
Organism: Pinus albicaulis; assembly: GCA_034641835.2. Classification (NCBI taxonomy): domain Eukaryota; kingdom Viridiplantae; phylum Streptophyta; class Pinopsida; order Pinales; family Pinaceae; genus Pinus; species Pinus albicaulis. Next base: position 1,263,168,898 of record CM076577.1, read on the forward strand.
GATTGAAAATTTGATAACTTGAACTAAGCAGTAGGATCAAGAGGAGCTCTAAAATGTATAAGTGTGGGACCAATAGAGTAAGAGAGATAAATGCATCCAAACAATACTCAAACAGGTATCACATAGACGAATTCCATTGATACAAGGAAATGCAATGCATAAGACTCATGAACAATAATCACACCTTGAAATGAAAACAAAGTGACACTTAATTATAAGTGCGACAGTTAAAATGCCACATTATGACACTTAGAATACAAGTTGTGACACAAAGTTTGACTGTGACCAAAAAGTGTGCTAAGCTATAGGAACATGTCGGACACATATTCTTATGATATGTAGAACCATATAATGCAAAAGAGTGCACTAGATCTACCTTTAGTGATTTGCAAAGCTGCAATGTATACAAGAGTGAAAAAAAATAAAAGATACATCTGCAACAGTAAGAAAACATGAAAATGAAACTTGCAAAGGCTAAATGAACTGAAAGAGACATATTCTAGAGTGAATATAACATGAAAAAGGCACTCGTTAAAGTAAAAAAATAAAAATAAAAAATGGCAGTCACGTAAGAGAAAGAGAAACTTATGAAAACGAAGGTGAAAAAAAGTGATCATTGAGAAAACTCACTAAAATAATGAAACAAATGTAACCGAAAGTGATAGACTGTCAATGAAAATTCAAAAGAGTGCACTTTCTGTTGACATAGGTTTTTTAATACACTATCCTTATGGATTTTGCAATGCAAGTCCAAGGTTATAGAAAATATGGGTTCATGAATTCCTCAAGGATTGGGAATGTGTGAGCAAGTGACTTTGACACTTATGATATTATAAGAAGAAGACTCAATTACTTTACAAAACATCAAATGGCCATGAAGTGACCTAGAGAAATCAAGGAACGATAGGTAATACAATCCTTAGTAGGCTCCAAAATTCAGGTGTAGGAAAAATTTTGAAGGGTGTTGATTGCAACATCAACAAATCCATATTCCTCCCTCTTCCTCTCACTCTCAAGGCTCTCTCTCTCTCTTTCCCTCTCCCTCCCTCCCTTCCTCATTCATTTTTTCCTTCAAAGCAACCCCCATCCAACTCTATGTATTTCTCTCTACACTCCACGTTTGTCTCTATATCACTCCCTTTATCCTTCTCTATCTATCTATCCCTCCTTCACACCCCTCCATCTTTGTTTCTATCTCCCCTTCTCCCCCCCAATTCTCCATATATATATATATATACTCTATATCACTCCCTTTATCCTTCTCTATCTATCTATCCCTCTTCACACCCCTCCATCTTTGTTTCTATCTCCCCTTCTCCCCCCCAATTCTCCATATATATATATATATATATATATATATATATATATATATATATATATATATATATATAATATATATATATATATATAAATATATATATTTATTATATATATATATATATATATATATATATATATATCTTCTTCCCACTTTCCCTCACTCTCAATCCTACATCTCTCTCTCCCCTCTCTCCTTCCTCCTTTCTTCACTCTATTAATCTCTCTCATCCTATTCTTCCCCACCACCCGCTTCTCTCTCCTTCTTCCCTCTCTCTCCTCTCTCCCTAATTCCCTAAATCTCTCTATCTCTTCCTCATCTCTCCATATCTCCCTCCCTCTCCCCCCTCCAACTCTATAATTTTCTATCTCCACCCTCTATCCTTCTCTGTGTCTCTCTTTCTCTATCTCCGTATTGTTGGAAATATTGTTTTCATTGATGTTAAATATAGGGGGAGATTGCATATCTCCAAGATCAATATTGGAGAATGAAGATTCTTAGAATTATTGTTTTTGGAATTTTGATGCCCAATTTGGATACCCTATCAATGAAATTAGTTTTACAATAATTTCATATCTCAAGGTAGATCATACCCTTTGACCCACTCATGCGAGCCACATATAATTATATGTTTAATTGGAATAGTTTCCATCGATGGTAACATTCCCATTCCTCAGGTTCTATTACCTGGCCCTCTTTGCCTTGCATTTTCATGAAACACTCTAAGGTCAATATTTTGGGCTAACTTGTAATGTGGGTTTAGCCCACACCAATACAATGACTGTCGGGATCATGTGGAGACCGTCGTGTTTTAGTGTTGGGTCACCCTATGTTCCTCTTCATATCTAGTCTTTCACAATTATGGGATGAGAGCCTTCGTAATTACGTGTATGGTGGGTCAAATCCTTCGCCCAGTTAACACCTCCAATTGGTCCATGGCTCCCACCCTTGCATAATAGCCCCTTAGATTTACTCATGCCATGGAACCCTAGTGCTAAGTCATCTAGGCTCACCCTTAAACACTATGTGAGACCACCTACAAGAGATAGACTCTAGGATGAGAAATTTCTTGTTATCTGCCACACCAAATCCCCATCTATGTGGGCCTACCACAAGCTTTCTTGTGACATGATATGACCTTCTTGCATGGGTGACATGTTCTCCAAATGCCTAATAAGAAAGCTCCAACTCACTCCGACCACTTCCACATTGAAATTTTTGCCAAGTCATCTAGGGCTTCATTTGTGTATTTCATTACAAACTCCCAAAAAAATGACCTCTAGGACATGTCACCATGAGCACCTTCCAATTCATCGATCTCTCTTGCTTAACCTTGATTATTAGTTATGCTAGCTTCCACTCTTGGTTATGCATTATGGTCATATGGGTTAGCTTCCTATCCATTAAGACAACCTCCACATAACACAATAAATCCCGCCATGAGCACATGATAAGATTATGAGGCCAATGGTTATGATCTAATATTTTTTTCCTATCCTTAAATTATAAACTATTTGCAAAGGAACTCGACCATGGATCGACTATGACCATTTTGTATTCATCTAGACTTACGCCAGAACTCAACCATCACCATTAAGGTTATCTATGGCAAACTAGTTCTATCCCTCCTGAGCTTATGATAGGATTTCCCTTCATGGGTTTTTTTATAACTAAAAATGCATGATGCAGTCTAGGGACTTGCACATTCAGCCTCTAAGAGGCTTGTGGTTCCTTTTAATATTAATTATTTGTAGGTAATAAGTCAATATTGTTCCATATATATGCAAGTCTCTTTTGAGGAACAAATAAGTATGCAAAAATGATAAAAGTAACTAGAAAGTATTTAGTGCCCAAATACGGCTACAAGGATATCAAAATTCCACACACACACACACACACACACACACACATATTACATGCATATTGAAAAGTTATAAGATACCATGACAACAGGGAAACGTTCCTCAGAGTTTCACCATTCCAATCAAAGTGAACCATAAACCATTCATACCATGAATACAACACTAAATTAACAACTTAACATGAACTAAATAAAAAATATTGGCAACTGATATGAGGACGATAAATCCCCACCCAACCATGGATAACTGCAACAAAATTTACTTGCAATTGTCACCCCCGAGCTGGATTCCAAGGCTTAAGGTGAGGTGCTTCTATGTGCTTTATTCCAACCAACATATATGAAATCAGATGTCACAAGGCCATTCTGAATTCATCTACCAACTAAACTCATTAAAACTCACATTGTTTAGGCATATACACAGTCATGCCAACATTTCACAGTACAAATAATTCCAAATCACTTTCAAGAGAAGAGTGTCTGTTATAAGGAAGGTCCATCAATGGTTAAGCTATATGGGTAATGAAATCACTACTCCAAGTGGTTCCTAAGTGAGTCAAGAACCAGAGCCTCATCCCTAAGGAACTCCTACTAGTTTATTAGCCCTCATAAGCACTTGAGTGATTATTCTCAGTCCAATGGGTTCATCAAACCAAAATGTTCAAGTGGGTTCTTTAGCCTTACAAGAAATCCAAACTCTCTAAAAAGAATAATCTACAAATTCCCCCTCAGAGGGTTCTTCAATTGGTGCCCCCCTTTTTCCAAGGCTCAATTCAATGTTAAGGATTACTTCCTCCCTTTCATCTCTTTGTGTTTTTACATAGAAAATATGAACATTGCGTTCTCTACACGTCCTTCCTTCCCTTGTGTGAGTGAGAACCCATGAGATAAAAAATTGTATGAGTCAATGCCTCCTCTCCAAAACCAGCTAACTTCCTTTGTTTTGACGATTTGCACAATAATCCGTGACTTGACAGTGCAATCCATGTTGCTCTTACATTTTTGTCCTTTTATTTTCTTGTTGTTTGAGATAAAGGACACTTCGACCAATCTTTCCTCTTTCAGTTAAATTCATTACAGAGTCATCCCATTTAATTCTTTCATCCAACCAAAACTAATATTTAAAAACAACCACCCTGATATTATTTCAAACAGAAACCTTAAAATCAACCTCTAAATAAAAATTAAAATTTCATATAAAACCTTATATTTTTTCAAGTCAATTTTTTTTTGAAATGTAACTTTAACCACCTATACCAATTTACAAAAAAAACTTAAAATCTAACTCTAGAAATGAAAATTTTTCCTAACACCACACTATTTTTATATTTTCTACTAATTATCCTTTTTATATTAAATATCTAACAAATAAAATCTTGTGTATTTTTTTTTTTGTAAGCTGAGGTGGTACCTTCGTTTTTCTATTAATAAATGTTGGGCAAAAGGGGCAAAAAATACAAAACTAGACCACAACCTGCCCGTAGGAAACCAGGTATTTTTGGCCATCTGAGTTCAAAGTAATTCATCCAGAACATAAAGAGTCTTAATAACAAGAGTCTTATCTGCCTATACTGAAGATGATACAGAAACCAAAGAATGTCCAAAACCATAACAAAAAAGAAACCTACATACAGCCGAGAGCAACAAGTCCAAGAAAAACTAAGAACAGTAAAGAGAATCAGTCCTCTTTAGAATCAACAGGAGCAGGTGCTGTAGCAGTAGCACCAGGGAGCTCCACAGGGAGCTGAGCAAGAGCTTTAACCTCCTTTTCTAATCTAGATAGACGAGTACACTGATGCAGCTGTCTCAAATTGATCTCTTGAATGTTCCTGTTAATGTCTGCAAACATGGCCTCAAGCTTAGAATCCAACTTAGGCTCAACAATTGAAACAATGGCTTGAGGAAGAAGACACTTAATGACCCAATATAATAATTTTTTTTCCATTGTTATAACTAAATGAGTGATTTTGATGATCTAAAATTCTTCATCGAATTTCTAATAATTTAAGTTAAATTTGAAACTCTTCATTGAATTTATGATAATTTAAAATTGAAAAAATATGAAAGACCTAGAAACCGTTAGTTTCACAATGCAACTTAAGTCATTGTGGAAAAGTATTTCTTAATTTTTCTACATAAGAATTATGGAAAAAAAGGTGATTTATACGAAAATAATAAATTTTCAGATAATCTTTTTAAGAATCACAAATATGAAAGAATTAACTAAATATTAACAAAATATAATTAAATACTCACAAAATAAATTAGTGAATATATATATATATATATATTAAACTAATATATATAATATATTTAAAAAAATGCATATTTTAACCTATATAACATTTATTGATAAAAATATATGAGTAAAACCAAATACTTATGGGTTGTGCATTTTCTTTAAGAGGTGTAATTAAACATGGATTTTAGATAGTCGAAGAATCTTTTCTTTCTTGTTTTTTTCCTTCTTCATAAATATGTATCACCCATGATTGAAAGAAATTATGAAGTGAGTAGCGATATTGTAAATATGATGATGATGATGATGATGATGACCAATCTTTGGTCTATCTGACCTAAAGAAAAGAGTTATTTAGTTTGATTTAATATTTTATTCCTATGCTCGAGAAGCTTGGAGAGAAGCCTCCCGTGCTCACTATAATTTTGACATCTTAAAAGGCTATGAAGGTTAGTATTGTAGAAAATATTATGAAATTGAGCTTTAATGTGGTTGTACATGGGGCACTCTAAGAGGAAGTGATTTTCATCCTCGATGTTCCTATTCTCACAGAGAGGGCAGATCCTTTCCATCCATGTTGTTTTAAGAACTGTCCAACGACCTGTTTCACTATGGAGCTCATAAGAGTTCATTCTAATCTTGGCTATATTAATTTTCTTCTTTGAGCTAGTTAAAACAGATATATACTTTTGATCTTCTAGGGTGGGGTTGATGACCTCCTTATAATATCTTAATTTTCTTTTAGATGCTAGATCTCTCTCACACCACATGTTTTCTTTGAACTTAGAAGTAAAATTTTTGTTAATGTTATTAATGTTTTTAAATGCAACATTCTCATCAATCTCCAATGGTTTAAATAGGCTCTGGTGTCTTTATACCAACCTCTTTTATGCCTTAGGTGGTTATGGTTGGAATTTAAAGCTAGCTTAGGAAGTCTATGGTCTCCTATGCTATTAAGCTTGTGCTTGTACTACAGAAGCCTAGTCATAGCTAGGCTCTCAATAGGGGAAAGACCCACTTCTATAAGGAGAATAGGATAGGGTGTATTTCTTTTAATTTTAAGCTTATACGTTATAAAATGCTTCTGGATTTGCTCAATATTTCTCCAGGATTCTCTAGAGATGCTGCAACACCAAACCTCATATCCATATAAGATAATAGGAGTGACTAAATTTTCAAAGAGGAACTTCTTTCTATCCCACATCACGAGGTTTTCCATTTTACAATTATTTTCATGAACAAAATAAGCTTTCCGCGCCCCATTAATCCTTTTTTGAATGCTATAGTTCTATTTGAGCTTGTGATGAATATCAATTCCTAGGTACTTGTAAGAAGAAACTTCCTCCAAGTTACTATTGTTATACATAAAATTAGCGTAAGTGTCCTTCTTGGATATGAATAAATACACAAAAATATTCTTTCTGGCTAAGTTCCTTTGCCCTTATTTACTTCGAACTAACTCGATTCACTGATGCAAAAAATGAAATTATTTTTTTCTGGTTGACTTGTGTAGCCATGATTTACTTTAATAACTCCATTAACCCATTTTTTTAAGTGCAACGATGGAGGAAATATCATTGAATGATAATTTTCTATAACCAAAACATATAGTAAAACTAATGGTATTCCTAGAATTGAATTATATACTCAAATTAATGGTATTTTTAGAGGTGCAGATTCTAGACAAAAATTATTAATGAATATGAGAAAATTTGACTAATGGTATTCTTAGACCTGAGTCTAGTATCGCAGATTGTAAATGCAATATTAAAATACTAGGAAAATGGAGAATTTGATGAATGCGACATGAGAGAAACAGTTAACTTTGCCACAAGTCCTACTGGCGACATAATGTCTGGTCTAGAGGCAGTTAGTTATAGCAGACTTCCTATCATAGATCTGTAAAGTCTTTGATCTACATCTGCAAATCCATCATCAACACATAACTTGCATCCAGTGATGACGGGAGTTGACGCAGGTTTGCAGTCTTCCATTTAAAATCTTTTTAACATGTCTCTTAAGTATTTTTCTTGTGAAATAAATATGCTTTTGTTCTTTTGTAGAATTTGAAGTCCTAGGTAGTTGGTAAGCTCTCCAATCATAGACATCTCAAATTTTGAATTCATCTCTTTTGCAAATTCTTTTGCTAACTCATCCTTGTTGTTACCAAACATGATGTCATCTACATATAATACTACAATTAAGAGTTGATTTTCATCAGCATTTATATACATATTTCTCTCTACTCCTCCCTTCTTGAAACCTTGTTTTTGAAAGTACTTGTCTAGCCTAGACATGCACGTGGTGCTTGTTTGAGACCATATAGGGCTTTCTTTAATCTGTACACATAGTCGTGTTTATTTGCTAAGGAAAATCCTTCAAGTTGTTCCATGTAGACTTCTTCCTCTAGATCTCCATTCAAGAAGGTAGACTTCACATTCATTTGATATACCTTGAAATCATGATAGCATGCAAAATCCAAAAACATTCTAATTGCTTCCATTCTTTCTACAGGGGAAAAAGTTTCATCATAGTAAAGACCTTGGATTTTTGATTACTCGACCTTGTTCATTCATCTTATTCTTGAATATCCACTTTGTACCAATGAAATTTTTCCTAGCAGGTCTTGGCATTAACTCACAGGTCTTGTTCTTCTCAATTTGGTCTAATTATTCATTCATAGCTTTTACCCAATTTTTGTCTTTGCTGGATTCATCGAAATTCTTCGGTTCTATCTACGACAGCATGGCTAGGTACACTTCCTTGGTTTGTTCAGCTATATGTCTTCTAGTTTGGACTCCTGCACTCTTGTCTACAGTGATTTGATCTTCATGATGGTTCTTCTGAGTGTGTCTCGAGGGTCCTTTTGAGTTTATTTTTGTATCTTCTGTTGTCTTACTTTGTTCTTCATTTTCTTGATTCTCATCTTCATAATCATCTGGGGGATTGGAACCGTTTGTGCTTCTGGTTCTATTTGTTAGATCTTTGTCGAATCTCACATCAATGTTTTCCACTATTTTATGCAGTATTTTATTGTAGCACCTGTATCCCTTAGTCTTGGATGGATATCCCAAAAATATTCCTTCATCAGCTCTTGCATCATACTTCCCCAAATTTTTCATCATTATTCTTTATGAAACATTTGTTGCCAAAGACTCTAAAGTTCTTGGTTGATGCTGGTTTCCCATGCCATAATTCATATGGAGTCTTGTCACAATTTGGTATGAGATGAGCTTTGTTGAGAATATGGACAGGTGTGTGTATTGCTTCTGCCCAGTAGGTTTGGGGAATGTTTCTTTCTTGCATCATTGCTCTGGAAATATGTTGTACTGACCTATTTTGTCTCTTTTCCACTCTATTCTGTTGAGGTGTACCTGCAACTGTACACTGTTGCTTTATCCCACACTCATTGCAAAGGTCTACAAAATCATCGTCTGTGAATTCACCTCCCCTGTCTGATCTGATGCATTTTAGTTTACATCCAGTTTGAATTTCTGTGAGTGCCTTGAATATCTTAAATTTCTCAAAAGCTTCAGATTTGTATCTGAGAAATTCCACCCATGTTAATATGAAAAAATCATCGATTATCAGCATGAAATACGATTCTCCACCTGGTGCATTTGTTCTTGAAGGTCCGCACAGGTCCATGTGTACAAGCTGAAGAGGCTTACTTATGGATAGTTGGTCTTTAGCTTTGAACATGTGCGAGTTTGTTTTCCCAGTTGGCAGGACTTACACATGGTATTTGGTGGCCTATTTATTGTAGGAAAATCTCTTACAACTTCCTTTTTTCTCATTTTGATGATGTGGTCAAAATTTAGATGTCCCAATATTCTATGCCATAGCCAAGATTCATCAAGTTTGCTGATGTGGCATGCTTCATTATTTTCCTCTAATATATAAACATTATTCTCTATTCTAACACCTTTGACCAAGGTCTTTCTTATGGTGATCGACCCTACTTCACAATATTGTGCTCTAAAAAGGACCTCACAGCCTTTATCACACATTTGACTAACACTTAGCACACTAGCTTTTAGACCGTCTGCAAACAGTACATCTTGAGCCTCTCCTCTTCCATTATTCAGGCTGACTGTGCCTTTTCCCTTGTGTTAGTATGAATCTTTCGTCGTAAAAGATCAATTTAGCTACGCATAACAAATAGCCCTAACATTGATTATGGTTGCAAAATATCTTTAAGTTTGCTGCACAAATCTAGATCTAAGCACAAAAGACATTAAGTAGATAAAATATAATATGGCTCCATACATCCAGTAGACAAGACAAGAACAATGTATTTAAAAGAATTTTATATTATATTAAAGAATGGGGCACCTGAGAGGAAAACAAGAAAGGTGTTTTCCAGTTCTCCTCAATGGGATGGGTTCTTGAAAGTACTCAGTGTTTCAGATCTAACATTTCTCTCTCTTAGTATTATGGAAAACCCAGACAAACATAGAACTCAATGGGAGCTCACAAGGCAAAAATGACAATATGTGACCTAGTATAGATCCATAGTGATCTAGTGCAATGGAGGTGACTAATGAATGGGGAAAACCCTTCTATTTATAAAAAAATATTGGGGTGTTCTAGAACTCAGTGCATGAATAAAATATTATTAATCAAATTCTAGAATCACCCTTTAGGAATATTTTATTATATTTGTTGGAGGGAAAAGGTCTTTTGACTTGGGTCAATTCCTTTATTTATAAACAATAAATAAATAAATGATTTTTTTATTATTTTAGGGAGATGGTGGGAATATAATTAAATAAATAATGATTTATTTAATTATTTAAAAATGATTTAGTCAAATTTAACTAGGAATATTATTAAATAATTATTTAAATAACTTATTCCTAGGAAATAATTAAATAAATAATGATTTATTTAATTAATTTCTTTGTTTTGGGTTAAATATGACCAGGAAATATAGACAAATGTTATTTTACATGGTGAAAGCAATTTTACTTAGGGTAAAATTGGTCTTACATGGTGTACTTGGGTTCATCTAATGATAATGAGTTAGATGACCAAAAAAATGGTGTAACAGATTGCCCCCCAACATACGAGTGTTAGGAGCAAATCGTATGACCGAAGTACGTTGTAAGAACTCAATCACTAGGCATCAAGAGGGAAGTGAGAGAGAGGAATGTAAGGTAGTCTAATGTGCTAAAGGACTAGACCCGGAGGAGATGAGACTTACAGGTGCAACAAGTCTCTAGGTGATGAAGTAGTACTAGTGTTAAAGGCGGCGGGAGAGGTATACCTATGCCCACCGATACAATAGTACAAAGAATAAGGTGCCCGGAAAACCATGGAATGCAATAAGGAAGCATGTGCTGGCCTAAACATGAGCCAGATAAAAATGATGAATCCCACATACATGTGATGCCTAGAATAACCGTCAGGACTTATAAAAGAATATTTTAGTACATGAGATACAAATATACCCAAATGCCACCTACACACGGGGAAGGGCTCACAAAATCTGACTGATACATGAAAATCGAAGAAGCGCTGCAAGCGGCTGAGGCTGATATCATCAAATGAGAGGAGCTGCATCAAGGGCGCAAATGAAGAAGTCGTCCGGGCATGTGGGGGGCCACCTGCAGGGCCACCCCCTCATGAGGGTTGAGACATCTCACACATGCCCGGGAATCACCAATCGTTGTTGTTGCATCACTGGACCATCAAGTGTATAGATCACGATCATGCTGATAAGATCTCGAACCAAGGTACACGCCCCCCTAGACCTGGCTTCTGGAGTAAATGAACTGATGTCGATAGAAGTAGGTCCGCCATAGGTGAGGAAATAAGGGAACCCCAACTAAGGCACGAAGGAAAATAGTAGAGCGATGAACAAATAGACACGAATGATGATGATGGAATGGGGGATACGGAGGGGCGGTTGGACGACTTCCCTTGTTAGAGCGTAAAGGACATGAATGGATTGGAAATGACTGACACAATATCAGGAGGGATAGGGGACAAGGGTACTGAAGGCCATAACGTGCGACACGAGAGAGGGACCAAGCAAGAAAGGATGGAGGACGATAGTGGGGTACAAAGGGACTCGGAATGGACTCCATGAATGTGAGGGTGACTCGACTCGGATGCTCTAAACAAGGGAAACTCGATGGTGCTGCCTCATAGTAAGGGTCCAATGGGGGACCATAAAAGTATGAGTACAATAGGGTAGCTCATGATGAAAATCAACACGAACGAAAACGAGTAAGGAGGCAAAGTGGTGCCCCAAGTACAAGTGTCGTGAGTGAAGAATTTCGATTTTGAGAAGAGGTTGATAGACCCGTCATGGACAAAATGTGTCCTAGTGAAGTATCAAAACCTGGAAAACTGACAGATACCCATTTGAGTGCTCGGTGAAAGCTTTCCAACGGTGCATACGGTGTGTCAAATGGGGCTACGGTTTGGTCGCAGCGGGTGAAAGAAAAAGCATGGGTTTTCTTCTAATAAGGCGTTTTCCCTCCAAAATCATTCATTTGCTTGTGTAGCTGTGGTGAATGTGGAGAGGAGAGAAGGCCCTAAATCTTGTGGCGATTGTAGCGGACAAACTGACCATTGGGATCGTGATCCGTCAGTTGCAGGTAAGAGGCCTCATCTTACTCTTTGTTTTTGATGGTTTCAAATTTCAGATTAGGGTTTTAAATCTCAGTAATTGACCCTACTTCTTCATTATGGTCGGGTCACACTTTTTGGGGCAAAAGTTGCGACCTAGGATGCAGGTTTTGGCTTGAAAAGTGCGACCTGGCCTAGGATTTTCCCAAAAAGTGTGACATGTTAGAGGTGGGAAGTTTCAGTGCTGTTATGGGCTGAGATTCAATTTTTATGTGAGTTAATGTATTTTTGTTGATCTGTAGACTGAAAAAAATGATGGTTTTGTGCAGATGTCGCAGGTATACAGATGAAGTGGAGAGAGAGAGACTTAGGTACATTACAGACGGAGATCCAAGCGGATCAGGGTGTCCGTCGTGCACTGGCTAGGTATGGGGTTCTGAAATTTTTGGAGAACCCTTTGACGAGGGCTGGAGAGAGCTGACGGTCCAGGATCTGTATTTCTTGACTGGTCTCCCACCATTAGGGATGGTGGGAAATACGTAGCAAGTGTTACCACGGGGGCGTAACATTATGGAGTTTGTTGATCGACATTGTCGACCAGGTGTCCAAGTCAAAGGGACTCGAATATATATTGGGGATCTAGAGAGGTTGGAGACCCGAGCAGTGGTCGCAATAGTGTTGCGGATCTTTGGTAGCCAGGCATTCCATCACATCACTGGAGGGCAGATAATGATTGTGGAGAGTGTGTTGGGGGGGACCTACTATGGGTGGGCCCAGATGATGTTGGTGTCGGTAAAATGATAGCTGTCATTATGCAAGCGGCAGGTGAATCATGATTGTGCCTATGGGACAGTTTTGTGCTTTTTCTTCTTTGAGAAGATCTCGACCTTACGACCTCGTATATAGTTACCTGATGGAGGTCCGAGAGAGCCTCAGATGCATCGGTGGGGATGATTACTGTGTAGAGGAGGAGGAGGGGCAGTCGGATGGGTGTTCTGACCAGATTTCTTCGCCCATTGGGATCAGATGCCACTATACATAGATGACTATCCCTATAGTGGGATGAGTTATTGGGGAGATCTGGACTTGCCGCTTCCGCCTGGTCGAGTGTGGGGTCCCGATGATAAGTGACAAGTTACTAATCTGTTATGTGCATTTTAGAGTGTGTGATTAGTATTCGTGGTACTAATATTTATATTTTTGGAAATGCAGATATAGCTCCGGTAAAACCGACCGAATATATGGGACGACCTGCAGCAACAGGAGCTACAGGTGCCAGTGGATCAAGGACATCATAGAACAAGGATATGGCCGCTCTGTTGGAGGACATCCATCGTAGATGTGAGGGGCTACTAACCGGTGTGTCAGAGCATGGTTGGCAGGATTTAGATGACTAGTACATAGAGTTATGTATTGGGCTACCCTCGGAATGGCGAGGTGTCATGCGACGCATGGCGATGGCCAGTTAGACTGTGCGTGATCTACGAGCTTCGGGAGCAGAGCCGTTGGCTCAGGATCCTCTAGAGAGTGATTAGATGTAGGGCAGGTGGTGCCCCCTAGCGTTGATGTAGGGGCAAGTGGTGCCCCCCAGTTTTGTAGTTTTGTTTTTTGTACCATGCTATGGGCATGTTGCATGTTTCAGAGTAGATGGACTCTAAAAACACATGTTATATAATATATATATGATTTATGTACATTTTATTAATGATGTGAAATGTTATTGTCTTGTGTGTGATAAATGCTAGTCCAGAACATGATTTGCGATTTGATCTACGTAGTGATTTTGATGTCAAGGGATATGGGTGAAAGTAATGAATCGAAATTCACGTATCAAAAGTTGCACGCATAGATATTGTCTAAACGGGATAGGGTTATGCACACGATAGACACCATTAAGTTGTTAGACAAGAAGTAGGGCATCTAAATGAACATGCAGATGGAGGATCTGATGAGAGAGGGCATCGGCTAAGAGGCCACAGACTGCATCATATTCAGCCTGATTATTGGTGGCATTACCAATGCAGAGCCCATTTGCAAGAACCAGCGTATGCAAGGGGGTAAAGATGGCCCATGTTGCCGAAAGAGAGATGCCGGGAAGAGCGACTTGCCCCATAGGCATAGCCAAGATAATGGGTGGAGGAGAGGGCCGATGTAATAGCGTTGCAGGACAACAAAAAAGGATGGTAGCATGAGTAGAGGATAGACATCCATTGACGGCTATGGGAGGGAGCAGTCTGGGTAGGAGGTCTAGGACTCATAGATCGATGAGAGGGGGATGAATGATAACTATGGGACAAAGAGCGGGCACTCAGGCTGTGAAGAACATCAAAGATATGGATGGTATGATCATGATTATGAGAGGGAATGGAAGGGTTAAGGGGACCATACGACGCTGCAAAGCTACCTAAATCATTAGTACGGGAAGAGAGGTGCAGATACGTGTCATCACGGGGAATGATAGAAGAACAGGTAGAAAGATGGTCAAAACATGAAGAGCCTAAGAAAGTGTTTGAAGGGGGAGCAAGCAGAACAGACAGAGTGGATTCGGAGGGGATGTACTTTGATGGTCACGCGGATGATGATAGGTATAGAAGGGGAGCAGCAAATTCCGACATTTCAACATCAGGGGGAGGAATGTCAATGGTAGCAGGAGGATCCTCGAGTAGACCAGACGCATATTGAGCAAGGATGGGAGAGGCGGATTGATTTTGTTCAACTTTGTACTCGCGAATGACCTCTAAAGAGGCTCGATAATACGTGAGGTGAGGAAAATGGTGAGAATAATGGCCATGGACACCACACAGAGCACAGGGTTTGTTGGTATGAAGAGTCTTTAGGTTCCTAGCTGCGGATGAGGAAGAAACAGAGGTTTCAGGGACCGTAGATTCAGGGAACGCGACTTTGACCATGGGTTGGATGCAGGGTAACTCAGGACAAGCATGGGTGGGATGACCGATACCATCACACAAGGCACAAGGCTTGGTGGGTGGGGGAGGGGTAGGGTTAGGTGGAGTGGCCTTGCCTTTGGATGCCCCCTTTCTAGTTTTTCTTTTCTTGCCGGGAACAGTCGTAGCCTGAGGAGGGTCCTGTGGGGGGGTGAGGGGCACTGTAGCGGTGGGAGGAGCGAAGGGAATCAGTTGCACTGGTGTTACAACAATGTATGGTTTGGGGTGGCCTGGTGGGGTCTCGGATGGAGGAATGAGATACCATACTGGTATTCCCAAGGTTAAATTAGGGAGGGAAATGGTGGCCATGACAGGAACCGAATAGACGCCGGGGGGGGGGGGGGGGAGGGAACCAAGGAAATGTATCTGACCGATGAGGTAATGACCAGGAGGGATGGCTCTGATATGATGGAGATCTGAGGGAACCGACTCAAGAGGGTAGGGAGGTTCCTGAGTGTGAGGTGGGTGGGAAGGCCCAGGCGCAAAAGGTTTGGTCAACTAAAGTGAAGGGCTAGGAGTGGGTTGTGGTGGGCGAGATTGGGGTTGCTGACTAGTTGAAACAGGCTATGGAAGGCCAGCCTGAGACGATTGCATCATGCAAACATTCACCAAGCTGGGATCAGAGACAGGAGGAGGACGAGGACCTGGAAAAGTGCCAAGCAAAGAGGAATATTTATAGACGCCAGGGGAAACACTGGTCAAAGAGTCAATAGTTTGCTTTTTGGTGACAGTAGAGATGGTGGACTCAGGAGAGGTTTGAGATTTGGGTTCATGGTAAGTCAACTGGTTAATAGTGACAATCTTGCCATTATGAGGGAAAAACATCTTGCGGTGGACTGTGGACGGTATGGCAGACATGGCATAGGTGTAACTACGCCCCAAGAGAATGTTGTAGTCAAGAGGGGCGTCGATTACTTCAACGTCGACACATACAGTCTTGCCTGCAAGGGTGATAGGACAGTTACGAAAAAGGCCAATGGGCTGGGAGGCATGGCCATCCCACACACGAAGGGTGATTGTGGAAGGGGCCAGCTCAGGATATCCGAGTTGTTTCCAAACCGAAGCAGACATCACACAGGTGGATGGTCCCTCATTAATAATACACCGAGCGACATTCGCATTGTAAATTTTGACTGGGATTTGGAAAGCAACAAAAGCAGGTAGGGGGGGATGGTCTGATTGGTGGGCATCGAAAACAATTAATTGGTCATCAACAGGATCTACAGTGCCCACTATAGATAGTAGGGCCTTCTTTTGGGAAGGACACGACTGGAGGAGTTCCAGTGTTGAAATGGCGGTAAGAGATTGCGCCAGATCATATACTATGCTATATGAATGGGCAGCCCGACCAGAGGCAGCATTTCGGCGCAATGGTCCCTTAGAAATCTTGGTATGAACCTCAGCTTTGGGCAGAGGGATTTTCAAGGGACCGTTGGATGTCGATAGAGGCTCTATAGGACCTGAATATGGGGACTCGGAAACAGGTGGAACGAGAGGTGTGGAGTACTGACGAGACCGAGTTTGAAGGTTAAGGTCGATGGTGAGAGGTGGGTCAGAGGCCATCATGAGAATATGGTGATCAAAGGAATCAGAAGGGGAAGGTTGAGTGGTGACTGGGGCATGAGAGGGTTGAGTGGCCACAAATCGTTGTTGAGGGAAAGGATCGGTAAAAACAGCGGGTTGAGAAGTAGCTGGCGTGGGAGGGACAGTAGGGGAGGAGTGTTGTCCCTGCACGATGGCCTGAGAATCCCACATCTGCTACATTTGTGGTAATAAGGGACAATTGTGAGTGTAATGACCATAAACACCGCAACACGAACATGGCTTATTGGTGCGAAGTGGCCTGTCTGGCTTGGGCTGAGAACCCTGTGGCTGGTTGGCAGTGTGAGGATCAATACTCGAAGGATTGGGTCCACGATTACCAGGGGCATATTGATTGCCTTTCCTCTTTCTTTGAGAAGGAAGAGAATTGGTCGCGCCCTGCTGTGCAAATACTTGCCCTGGAGGGGGTAGTAAATGCTACAGCCGGGGTTGAGAAGGCAAGGGGGTGAGAGGTCCAAATGCTGGAGGAGCTGGGACACCAGGCTGTGGGTAAGGATAAGGGTTAGGGTGGGTAGCATGGAGGTAAGCAGGAGTAGGGGAAAAAGGAGGAGGTATGCCGTAGCCTGGATACATGCTACCTGGAGGGGGAAAGGTGCTAGAGGTGCTGGCCCCTCCTGGAGGGAAACCATAGCCCATAGGAGGTTAGGCAGAGGTATGGGAAAGAGCTCCAATGATACCGTTAGTAGAGTGAGATGTCCCCAGGGTGTTAGTGCTGCTGGGAATGGGGAGGTCAGAAAGGACGGTATAAACATAACCAGATTGAGCATAAATAAGGTCATATTTCAAAGCTATTTCGAGGGCGGCTTCTTCGGTTTGAGGGAAATGGGAGGTGACATCTTTGCCAATGGGAGGTAAGAGAGAGCGAAGGAACCAGTCCATATAAACCTAATCTTCAAAGGGAGGAGCATGACATAGGCTTCTTCTTCGCCACCATTCCTAGACATGAGCAGAGAGGCGGGTCGAAGAGGATTGACTGAAAGAAGTTAAAAGCTTGGTACCAGTGTTGTATCGGAGAGGGAGCTGGAAATAAGATAAAAGGGCTTGGGCAATGGTCGCAAAAGTGGTATGGGAGGAGGTGGCCTGTTCAACATACCATTTAGAAGCTTCGCCAGTAAGCGTGCATTGGAACAATCTGAGACGAATGGAGTCATCAGTAATGGAATTGGAGGAACACCACATATGGAAGGATCAGATATGGTTGGAGGGATCTTCACTAGCAAGGCCTTCGAACTTGGGAATGTCGGAAGGGAGCTTGGTTGGCATAGCAGGCCAACTAACATCGTGGCAGATGGGGTCATTGATCAGCTAATTGAAGTCGAGGAGACTAAGGCTGGCAATATAAGGGAGAAATGGGGCAGTCGAGGTAGGTCTCGAGGTGGTTCCCCTGGAAATCGATCCAATAGTAGTAATGGGGTTGCTTCTGGTAGTAGGCCCTGAAGTAGACATGGTGAAAGTGATAGGGGGAGAACCGGGAGTAGGGGGAGAACCCAAACAATCAGAGGAAGAGTCGGAGTGCAGACTTGGGGGAGGACTTACTCGATGACGACGGGAAGGAGGAAGTCAACTAAATGGAAAATGAGGGTGAAGGCCAAGAAGTCTCCGGGAGAGGCGCCTTGGGGGTGCAATGATGACGGGAAGAAGAAAAACCGACAAGGGCAGGGAGGGACAAAATCAAGTGAGGTCAAGGGTAGAGAGGTGCAGTGACAATTGATTTTAAAGTCTTTGCCAAATGGTGTTAACCAAGTGCTTCTTCACTTAGGGTCAATGTGTGGCGTTCATTAATTTTAATTGTTTAAACCCAGATGTTTTGAGAGTAAAAGAAAAAGTGTGCTGCGTAACTGAAAATAAATCTGCAGTAAATAAGACTAAAAAGAACAGAAAATTAACAGCTACCAATGCATCAATCTAACCCAAGAAGGAACGTCTCTCAAAACTAGTATATAAGAGGGAAAAACTAAGCAAAACACTCTAAAAAGAGGCCAATAGATCTAAGGTCGGGAGGGACTAGGATCTAAAGGGGAAGTCTACTGAAAAGAGGTGCAGAGAACAACAAAGAGGCAGAGGCAAGGTTGCTGCTAAAATGGAGGAGATCAACTAAAATTAGAAGGGACAAGGAGGTGGCCCTAGAAATGAACCCAAACAAAACTATATGAGGTGATTTGAAAGGGAGAAGAGCTGATCTAAAGGGATCTGAAAATGAGGTATCAGATCTGAGAGAAATAAGGCCGAAACTCTAGAAATTCAGACTTCTAAAATAGCAAAGACTCTCCCACAAAAAGTGGAGGGTACTAGAGACCTAAGGGGAAATATTCCCTCTTAGTTGAGTGAAGCAGATCAGAAACAGGTCCAAACGGGCAGAGATAGAGGCTGGAAAACCCTGACAGAAGCTTTAGACAAACCCAGAAAAAGTGCTGGAAAATTTACATAAAAAGTCCAGGTCGCAGGTTCTGACCTGTTTTTAGTCCAGGTCGTAGGTTTGGGGTAGAAAAGTGTGTCCTCAAGCTCAGGTCGCACTTTTTGGGCCGATAAGTGTGACCTACAGATCTGGCTCTCTCGGAGGCAGATTTCAGAAAAAATTGTCGTCTCAGCTGCGGCTGATGTCTGTCACCTGCGCAATCAAGCCAGAAACACACGGAAGTTAAAAATTTGACTGTTTGAGGGTTTTGGAGGTGGAAAGCACCATAAAAATAGGAAAAACAGAAAATGGAAGAGAAACCCTAAATTTTGAAACAGCTGGATATGCAGGAATATATGAAACGACAGCGGTCACAAAAGAAAACCCGTGTGGAGTTGCCAGTTGTTAGTATGAATCTTTCGTCGTACAAGATCACTTTAGCTACACATAAAAAATAGCCCTAACATTGATTATGGCTGCAAAATATCTTTAATTTTGCTACAAAAATCCAGATCTAAGCACAAAAGACATTAAGCAGATAAAATATAATATGGCTCCATGCATCCAATAGACAAGACAAGAACAATGTATTTAAAAGAATTTTATATTATATTAAAGAATGGGGCACCTGAGAGGAAAACAAGAAAGGTGTTTTCCGGTTCTCCTCAATGGGATGGGTTCTTGAAAGTCCTCAGTGTTTCAGATCTAAAATTCCTCTCTCTTATTGTGGTAGAAAACCCAAACAAACATAGAACTCAATGGGAGCTCACAAGGAAAAAATGGAAAATGGTGACCAAGAGTAGATCCAGAGTGATCTAATGCAATGAAGGTGACTAATGAATGGGGAAAACCCTTCTATTTATAACAAAATATTGGGGTGTTCTAGAACTCGTTGCATGAATAAAATATTATTAATCAAATTCTAGAATCACCCTTTAGGAATATTTTATTATATTTGTTGGAGGGAAAAGGTCTTTTGACTTGGGTCAATTCCTTTATTTATAAACGATAAATAAATAAATGATTTATTTATTATTTTAGGGAGATGATGGGGATATAATTAAATAAATAACGATTTATTTAATTATTTAAAAATGATTTAGTCAAATTTAACTAGGAATATTATTAAATAATGGTTTAAATAATTTATTCCTGGGAAATAATTAAATAAATAATGATTTATTTAATTAATTTCCTTGTTTTGGGTTAAATATGACCAGGAAATATGGACAAATGTTATTTGACATGGTGAAAGCAATTTTACTTAGGGTAAAATTGGTCTTACATGGTGTACTTGGGTTCATCTAATGATAATGAGTTAGATGACCAAAAAAGTGGTGTAACACCTTGATTTTCCCTACTTTATCATTACTGAAAGTTACATTCCCAGATTTATTTTCATCAAAAGTTACAAACTTGTTTCGGTCTCCAGTCATATGTTTTGAGCACCCATTGTCCACATACCATTAATTGTTCTTCTCTTGAGCAATTAGAACCAGATCACATTTAGTTAGTTCCCTTTTCCGTTGCATGTAGTTTTTTTCTCTATAACCTTTCTAAGGAGATGGATCACAGTCTTTGAGTGGACATTCGTGAGACTTGTGCCCATTTTTATGGAAGTTAAAATATTTGATTGTATTTCTAAATATATTGTGTACTCGATTGAATCGATCATTTTTCTTCATTCCCCTTGAGTTTCCATACTTCAGTCTCTATATATATGTTATGCACTCCATGGCTTTATGGCCAAACCCTTTACAACACAAACAATACCCATGGAAGTAGTATCTATCTCTGGTAGAGAGAGTTGTTGGAGGTAGTCTTTTCATTTGTTGCATCTTTTGTTGGTTGGATTGTATTTTATTTGTCTTAAAATATGCCGCAATATGTCCAGGTTTGTGGTAGGAAAATAAAGTGACGCTTCTCACAAGGGGAAGGAACGTCCTTTGAAATTTTCCAATTTTTTTTCAATTCATCCTTAGGAGCGTATAAGTCTTTTGCAGTTGACTTTTTCTTCATTTCTTTCTTTGTCATTTGAGGTTGTTTCTTGTTTCTGTTTCCTTCATTATATAACATGGTATTTCTGGTTTCTAATTCCGTGGATTCCATGTTTGTTGCTTCATTATCCTTTACATATTTTACAAAAGTGATATTATTGTTATCTTCTGCCATGGATTTGTTGGTTTCTCCTTCATAGCCTATCCGAGCCTTTATATGAGGAGGTATTTGAGCACTTAGAATTTTATCCAAATGTCCAGAGCTTTTCATTTGAGAAATATTCATAGTTAATTCAATTTGGACCTTTTCTAATTTCTTCCTCAGGCTTACCACTTCTTCTTCCAGTTTTTCTTACTCTTGATTTTTCTCCTTTATTTCTCTTCTCAAAATATCCTCTATTTTCCTTTATTCTTCTAGTTCAATCTTCAATTTAATAAGATCTTTTGAATCTGGTTTTGTCTTTCCATATTTCAGAAGAATCTCTTTCTGTTTCTTACTCTTAATTTTAAGTCTGTCTTTTTCCTCCAGGGCACTAATTAGCTCCCACTCAAGATCTACCTCACCTTCTTCTTCAAATTCCTGGAGATCTTCCTCAAGCTCTTCCTTGGCCATCAAAATGAATTTTGATGTTCCTTCTTCATTGTGGGATTCATCTGAGCTCTCATATGCACTGCTATCTTGTTGGGCAAAGAATGTTCTTCTATTGAATATGTTCCCTTTCGGCCTATTGCTGAAATTGGTTTTCTCTTTCCCTCTTGACTAATTCTCTATTTTCTTATGAGGACATTTAGATGAATAATGCCCCACTCTTCCATAGTTAAAGCACTTAAATGGAATTTTACCTTTATACTTACTTGTGCCTTTCTCCAATCTTCTGAAAAATTTGGCCTCTTCTTCATCAGAGCAAGAGCATGTACCTTCCTTCTCTTCTCTGCACTTATCTACCTTAAAGGTTGCCTCCCTCAAATTTGACTTCCCTTTTGGAAGTCTCATCTCATAGGCCGTAAATTTTCCAAGCAATTGGTTCATGGTCAATGTTTCTCGGTTTGTTGTTTCTTCTATGGCAGAAACCTTAGGGTTAAACATGGATGCTAAAGATCTCAATATCTTTTGTACAATTGCACATTCCTTAATGGTTTCTCCTAGAGCTTTCATGTTATTCACAACTTTTGAAACCTTTAAGAAGAAACTGGCTACATCTTCATCTTCATTCATTTTTACCATTTCAAACTGAGCTCTATAAGCTTGCAGTTTAGCCATCTTCACATTTTTATCTCCCTCATGGATATTTTATAATCTGTCCTAGATATCTTTGGTAGTCTCACTGTGCATTACTTTGATAAATTCTGACTCACACAAACTGCTCAAAAGTGCATTCATGGCTTTTGCATTGGCTATGAAATTTTGTTTGGCTTCTTTTTCTGTGTCAGTATCCTTTGGAGCATATCCTTCTTCCAAATTAGCCTAAAATTCTATTCCTAGAGACATTATGTATGTCCTCATTCTTATTTTCCAGAAATCATAGTTTGTGCTAGTAAACAATGGGGCTTTATTTGTTGAGCATCCTTCTAGGCTAGCAATTTTGGGGACCTAGGATCTCCTTCCAGTTGTTAAACGGATACAGAAGGAACAAGCTCTGATACCAATGGATGAACCCTTAGTTAAACTAAAGGGGGGGGGGGGGTGAATCAGTTTAATAAATTCATGGACATTTAAATTTTTTTCATTCAACTCATTTACACCTTCATTTCATAAACAACTTAATACATAATGGAACAACAAACATAATGTGTGGAAAACAAGTAATTAAACAAATTAAAACATCACATCAACACTTAATCACCAAGCACATATGACAACAGATATAAGTGGAAACCCATAAAGGGAGAAAACCACATCTTATTATTGTTGTGCTCCAACTCCCTCTCACAACTAATTTTCTATAGGCTCCAACCTACAGGAGGCTACTACCCCAAATTCTGCAAGCTACAACTTGCAAGGAAGCTCCAACTCCCATCTATTTTTTGCAGGATACAACTCACAAGAAAATACTACCTCAACCAGCTACAACTAGACATATGTCAAGCTACAACTTGATATGGAAGCACCAACTCCCTCACACTAAAATAAAATCGTATGATTATTTACCTGGATATTAGCTCTGTTTTTCTCCTTCTTCAATGTTGTCCTTTCAGCCTTCAAATATTCTTCACGTCATCTCTTGGTCTGCACAACATCTCTATCTGCTCTCTCTCATTCTTCCACTCTCTAACCTCTCTATGCATATTACAATAACATCATTTATAAAGATCACATCATGATTGTTTTCATTCTATGTGGGAATATGAAGTGAACATGCATGACTCTTGCCATCCACCCACTCATTTCCTCACTCAGCATATTCAGGATGTTACAACAATATATATACACTCGTTTCAGTATTAAATGTAGTTTCTCTTTTCCTTGGAGACTTGCCTTTGTATCATAAACAATATAAAATAATTAATACATTTACAGTTACAATCAAATATTTCACTCAGCCCTTTCAACTTCTTAGATTTTTTGTGTGTTTTTCCTCTTCTACTTGTTGTCCCTTTCTCTTTTATTTTTCTACAGTTATATTCCAACTGTGTTGCATGACCACCCTTTTTCCTGGCTCAACCCATGTTGTTGCACTGTTCTGCACAAGCTCTAGGTCATTTTTCTTACCCCGAGACTTTTCTTGTACGTTTAGTCTTTTATTTTAACATGCAGCCGCATCTACATGAAACTTTTCATCTTGGTCAGCTTCTTTAACCAAACCCGTCGATCTGTGGGTTATGGACCACATAACTCTCCTTTTACATGCAGCAAAATACAACTTCAGTGTTAAATACAACATACATACATTAGTGATCCAACAACACTAATTTAAACCAAATTACACATAAACTCAAATCTATTACATACACGTGGAACTTCCTGCTGGAGGGTCCCCCAATACCTTGAATCAATCACAACACATCGCATTTCAGAAAAATTACCAGACAACCTTAAGAGTGAACTTATCATTTTGCCGATGCGAAGTTGTGTTGTAATCTCCACCGTAGATCTTCGCTAGATCTAATGGTCTTGCTATACCTCTTTGTATTATCGCAATTGTTCACCCGCAAGTGTAACTCTTATTGATAATGCTAAACCGTATAATTTGCGCTGTGCGCTAGTGCATAGTGCTGACACGTGGTCGCCCCTTGTCGCATCGCAACCAAATTATCTTGCGAAGTAATCTTAACTATTCATATCTCAAATTCACTTATGCGATCTAATCCTGACCGTCCATTCACCTTCTTTGGAAATCTTCTAAGTGTTCTCTACCTTAGTCGAATTTTGTTTCTTTATACTCTCGCCGCCCTGCAACATTGGTTCCTCCACGCTACTCCTCCTGAGCTTTTTTTGTATTCTTCAACGTGAATCTCTCATGAGCTTGTATTTTTTATTGAACCTCATCCCGACTTATCACACTCGAAATACACCTTTTCATACCGATTAAAGCCAGAATTCAGAATTTATTCCTTTCAACCTGTACACAAGTTTATCTGCTTACAACTTAGCTTTGGATAATGCTCTCTTTGCATGGCATTCTCTTCCTACAGAGCCCTCTCTGTCTCTTAGCTCTCGCCTCTCTCTCTTGGCCTAATAGTCTTTGTTTAATTGCCCTCTTCCTTTTGCCTCTTGCCTCTCTCCTTTTCTGCCTTAACTTCCTTTACTGCCTTTGCTTCTTAGCTTCCTTTTCCTTTTTGCTGCCTTTGCTACCTTTTCCTTTTCTCCTTTGGTGCCCCTCTACTGCTCCTATGCCTCTCTTTTATTTTTTATTATTGCCTTATTGCTTGATCTACCTCTTTTCCTTATTGTTGCTCCTTCTCTGCTCCTTTGTCTTAATGATAGTTTAGGTGCTTCTCCTTTGTGCTCCTTTTCGAACAATGACAATATTTCCAACAAAGAGTTGGAAACATTAGTGTTAGTAGCTTCTCAAGTATTAGGGGTATCATTTGAGGCTACTCTCTGGATTACCCTGGGTTTCTCGTCTCCAAAAAGAATGTACATCAATTCCCATGAAGAAGATCCACTTTCTGTAGCACATGTAGTACCTGAAAACAATTGAGACATCTCTGTCACTTCTGAAGTGGAAGGTGCAGGATTTGGAGGAGCCATGGGTTTATTTTATTTCTTTGTAGCCTTATACATTTTATAGTAATTTTGTTTTTTTGGACATGCCTGCAAATAAGGGAAAACATGAAATGAAGAACAATATCGAAGATGTGGGAGGGATTAAAAATAAATCTGAAGTGATGGCGAATAAAGGTTTTGAATGCGAAAAAATCTAAAACATTAATTAACCAATCGTAAAATAATTTTTATGGCTCGAAGTTGTCATACCATTATGGGTGAGAAATTATGAAAAATGTGGGTTCACATGCATGACATGGACACTTAATCTTTTTTAAATAAAAATATCGCATTGCAGTTTTGTATGGGAGCCAAGTCTTTAAAACTTGCAATGCATAAGTTTTGCTGTTATGAGATCAAGCTTAACCCTTTAAATAATTATTTTAAATCATTTATCGAG
Organism: Pinus albicaulis; assembly: GCA_034641835.2. NCBI lineage: Eukaryota > Viridiplantae > Streptophyta > Pinopsida > Pinales > Pinaceae > Pinus > Pinus albicaulis. The sequence goes on from CM076577.1 coordinate 1,263,194,441, forward strand.
GTTTCAAAAGCTATTGGAATGTTTTTGGGGGGGGGGGGGGGGGGGAGAGCCATGGAATTTTGGTGATGTGATATTGATATCGTGATTGCAATCTCAGCAATAATGAATGGCGGAAGTAAGATGATGCTCTATGGAAGTGTGATGCGATATATCACATCGGGAGTTTGAAAGCGGGCGCAGTGAACGATTATGAAAATAATTGCGATTTTGTGATTATGTGTTGGATGACGTGGAAATGAGCTGGTCCTTCTAATGATTCTTTTATGAAATATAAATGGTCGGGATCCTTTTCCTTTGTTATCTCTTTTTCCTATTTTGAAATTCTTTGTGTGCTTTATGCCTTCCACAATATCGCATTGCAATTTTTAGATGGAGCGCTTTATGTCTTCCTATTTCAGTTGCGATTTGCGATTTTTGATGAGGGTTTTATATGAGTTATCCACTTAGAGATTTGGCCAATAAGACATGAATTTCACTTTTTAAATATATATTCCTATCTTATAAGTCACAAAGTGTTATATTGTTTTAATCTAAAAGTTTTATAAGGGTCCCCATTATTTTCTAAAACATCTATTCACAAATAAGCGGGGGGGTGTGGGTGTTGAATAGCACCACAATTGGCGATTCCCTGGAAGAACTAGTTATCTATGATTTATATGAAATTTCTTAAAAAAATTTAAATATGTAAAAAGGATTAAAGAAATGAGAACTATTTTGGAAATATTTGGATAAGTAAAATTACTCTGAATAATAAAACCTCATCTTATTGTGGTCCTTTTAAAAACCTTTTACAGATGAAAATATTTATTTTCCTATATGAGTCATTAATTAGTTATAAATATAAAACATGGGGATTTTTGAAACTTATCCTTTTAATATACTCGTTTTGTCATAGGTAGAGCCACTACTACTAGCATGCGTTTATAACCTCAATAGGGTTACCTATTAACCAAATCGATGATCCAGTAACCCATTCATTCAGGATTGCAATCCTTAGAGATAAATTAATATATATATATATATATATATATATATAGATATATATATATATATTTTATTTTATTTGTATTATTTTTTAATTTGTTTTCCTTAAAAAGCCATTGTCTTGGTTTGGTGGCTAAAAAGTGACAATGCCATTCACTGGTTGTAATTGAGCTAAACATGCTAGCTCGTGATGAGACCCCTTGTCTTATGGTTAGAATAATCATAAGCCATTATCTTGGTTTGTTAGTAGTGGTAATGTTAGCCTATTATTTCCCTATGATCATAGTAAGTAGGCTCTTGATGAGACCTCTTATATTTTAAGTTTAATATATTTTTGAATTACACTCTAAAAATAGTATAATTAATGGATGGGGAGAATCATTGACTCCTTAAGAGTTTTTTGGATGAAAAATTAAGAGTTAAAGATGCTTAGTAGCAATTAGTCTTTACTTTGTAAAATTAAACCTTTTCTGACTAATAATAAGATGAAAGACTTTGTAAAGTTTTAGGTTTGAAATAATTTACAATTTCAATTGAAAAAGATTTTAGAGTTCTATAATAATTATCCACTTTTTCAATTTTGTAATAATTTCTTTAAAAATTCCTACTTTTCAAAGTAAAAAAAAAAATCATAAAATGATTCAGAGATGTTGATAAAAATCTAAAAGTATGTTATTTAACATTATTTTCTACAAACCTAAATATGTTATAAATAAAAATATATTACATTAAAATAAATGCTATTATAAGAAAATATTTTTTTCAAAATAAGCTCATTGATAGGAAGAGAATCCCTCTTCCCTTGTATATCTTGCAATATGAAGGTTGATGTGCCCACTTGTTCACAAATTTGAAATGGTCCAAACCAAATTCTTTGGAATTTGGTATGCTTACCTTTTTCCTCATGTGCCTTGTCCCATTTTAAGACATGATCTCCAACTTGAAAATATTTTTGGTAAACTGAACTTGCATCAAAATAATTTTTGACAATCTGTTGATGTCGAACATGCGTAAATTTGGCTTTTTCCCATTTGTTCTTATACTTTAAGGATTCGATAAATTCTTAGTTGTAAAGAAGAGGAAGGTGTTTCTTCAATGTATTGGACTAGGGCTAGTGAGGGAAGGGCTAGATTTGGAGGAATGACAACCTCTTTTCCATATATACTAGATTGAAGGGAGAAGTGCCTATAGAGGCCTTCTAGATTATTCAATCAGCCCATACTGGGTTATTCGATCAACCCATAGAGCCATTGTCAAATATTTATGCCAATTATTTTGGCTTTGAACAATAATTCTTTTTATAATTATTATGAGGTTTTTATTAGTTGACTCTGCTAGACCGTTTCCTTGGGGATAGTAATTAGTAGAATATTTTAGCTTAAAACCTCTCTTAAGAGAAAATTCAGTCGTATTATTTCTTGAAAAATAAGATGCATTTTCGAACATAAGTGCATTTGGTAATCCAAACCTACTAATAGTGAATTGATCGATGAACTCAATAATGACATCATAATTGGTTACGTTTAGTGGAATTTCTTCCACCCATTTAGAAAATTATTTTTTTTTAGTAAGGAAGTATTTATGCTATTAGAAGAGTTTGGAATGATCTCACCTATTATGTCCAATCCCCATTGTTCAAAGGGATGTTCAATGTTGACCGATTGAAGAGGTAAGGCTGGTATTTTTTGTCTTCCTACAACAGTCTGACGAACCTTGCATTTCCTTATGTATGCATGGGTATCTTTGAAAAAACTTGGCTAATAGTACCCTGCATGTAGGATTTTGTGTGAAGTGGTATCTCCTCTGAATTTTCCACCAGTTGGTCCATCGTGGATTTCCTGCAAAAAAATTTGTGCTTTAGACATTTCAAGGCATCCTAATAATACAGATTCATAGTTTTTTCTGAATAACACATCATTAATGATTTCATATCGACTAGATTTTAAACTTAAAGCTCTTTTTCTTTTATAATTAAGTTTAGGGGGAGCATACCCATTCTTTAAGTAAAATATAGGATCAACATATTGGGATTCTGAGTAAATCAGGCTTACCTCAGAAATATGTATAGTATTACATGGATCCTCATCGATTGGTATGTTGGAAGCTCCAGTCAATAATCTACAAAAACCTTGTCTTATGACAATTTTGGTTGGTTTAATATCAATATCATATTCTTGTAGATTTGTGACCCAAATTGGCTTTTTTTCTCCTAGTTCCTTTTAGACAAGCAACTGTATCACTACTGGGAATGATATTATTGCTCTAGTGTGTGTTTTTAGAAGAAAAGGCCAAAAGTGCTTTATGGATTTAAAAACAACAAAATCTTTGCTCTCCACCTAAGAGTAATTTAGTTCAACACCTTGAAAATTTGAACTAAAGAACAAGATGGGTGCTTCGATTCGTTGATCATTAAGTTGTGTTAAAACAACAACATATGATGTTTCAAAAGCGAAAGTATTTAAAATAAAATGATCAGATAAATTTGGGGTATTTAAATAGGGAGCATTTATAATGGCTTGTTTCATTGAATCAAGAGCTTCTCTTTCATTGTGACCCCACTTAAAGACTGAAATTTTGTTGATCATGGCTTGTAATGGAAGAACAATTTAGGAAAAGTTAGGAACAAATATCTTGACAAAATTTATCTGTCCTAGAAAGGACTACATGGATTTCTTGCAATGGGGTAAATAAATTTCATATATTTCCTGAATCCCATCAGGTACAATGCAAATTACTTCTTTAGATACAATGAATCCTAGAATTTTTCCTTCACTAAGAGAAAATAAGACTTTTTTGGATTTAATGAACTCCCATACTTTTGGCTATGTTCAAAGATCTACTTTAGGTCATGGACATTACTGCTTCTTTTCTTGGAGTAGATTGTTATATCGTCCAAGTAAACATTAACTGTCTTACTTATCAGACCTCTAAAATATATGCCCATATCTATTTTGAAGGTTTCTCCTGCATTTATTAGAAAAAAATGATTTTTTTTATAAGTTTAAGTTCCCCATTCAGTTTTGAACATAGTCTTCAATCTATCATCTAGATGAACTACGATCTAATTGTATCCTGAAAAACCATCAAGAAAAGACATGAGTCTAGAACCTGTAACTAATTGTAAAATTTGTACCATGGGTGGTAATGGGAAATTATCCTTTTGAAAAGATTTATTAAGATTTCTAAAATCCATACAAACGTGTATGCCACCATTTTTCTTCATGACTAGCACTAAATTTGATACCCATTTGGAGTGTCTAATAGGAAAAATGATTTTAGATTTTAAGGAGTTTAACTCAGATTTGATTTGACTTTCAAGGTTGGGGTGAATTTTCCTTAATTTATGTCGTGCAGTTTTGTCATCAGATATAATTGGGCTATTGTGTTGGATAATAGAGGTGTCGTATGTTTTAATATCTTCATAGCTCCAAGAAAAATAAATCTTGTATCTTTTTAATAGATGAATGAAGGCTAATCCCTCATCTGGTGAGATACATAGACCTAGATTGATGTTTTTGGGTTTGAGATCAGTTCCAACGTTTACTAGTTCAAAATTCAAAGTTGAACTTTTAAGTTTGCAGTTAGTAACCTTCTCAAATATGTCTTTAAAATCACAGAGATATTCAAACTTGAATACATATTTAGGTAAAACATTTTCTTAAGTTTTTTTCTTTAGTTGTGCCTCGTGTTTATCCTCATCAAATATTTGATCATCATATGATCCTTTAGATGTTAAAATTTTCAAAATGTATTCATCATCATTGAACGCACAACAATTGGTGACATTGTCTAGAATGGATGGTAAAAAAATTAAATCAATGGAAAACCTATCTTGACTATAATCTTCAGATGGTATAAGTTTAGATGCTACATTTGCTAGAAGATCAACGCTGGCGTTTTGAAGTCTTGGGATGGGAGAGATGTTAAATTCCAAGAAATGAGAAGTATGGGTTTGAACTAGAGATTGATAATGTTTTAAATGGATAGAAACATAATGAATGGTGTTTCTTACATGCTTTAGAATACTTCCATAATCTTTGAATACTTGCAAATATTTGACATTTAAATTTATTGCTTTATATAATCCTTGGACCAGTGCCTCATATTCAGAGGTATTGTTTGTGCATTCAAACTCTAATTGACATGCTAGCATATTTTTTTCTCCTTTTGAACTAGTTAATATAAAACCTGCTCTTACACTGTCATTAGATCTAGATCCATCAAAATACCGAGTCCAAAATAAAGATTTAACAAAAGGTTTTTTTACAATATTTACACATTTAGAAGAATCTGATTGTGAAAGGTTTTGATTTGAGAAGTAACCGAATTGATTAGAAATGGAGATTGTTGTGCATTAAAATTACCCAAGAATGATTCAACAGATTAATTACCAAGGATGTTATTAGTAAAGACCATTGGTTCATTTTCATCCTCAAAATCAGTTATTGAATTCATACGTTTTTCACGGTCAACTCGAATTTGATTTGGCTTCCCATTGTAAGTAAGCCACATATGGCACCATTCTATGGAAACATAACCATGAAGTTTTTCAAACCGATCTCTATGAAGAATTAAACCATAAAATTCATGGATATCAGCAACTAGAATGTCAATTACTTGATGGACTTTTAAATTAGAAGCAACTCTAATGAGGACAAAATTCATTTCTCCTAAAACCTTGAAATTGGTTCTATCTAAGTGAAAAATGCGAAAATCATACTTTTGGGGTGAGATGTTTAACTTCAAACAAACATAATATGAAATTATATTTGAAGAAGCCCCATAGTCTATTAGGCAACTGTGCACATTTTTATTGAAAACTTCAAAAGCCAGAAGGAAAGGAGGAGTGTGTGAATTGGATATATCTCCAATTAAAATGGAATATGAGGAATCAATACTTTTAGATGTATCATTAGGAGGTTTACCTATTCCTTTGGAGTCTTTGATTGTAAATTGACCAGGTAAAGGAGAATCTATGACTACATTTAATTCTTTTAGTAAAAATTTATGTTATTGTTTCAATTTAGCTACCTCGTGTAGGGAGATATTTTCTTTGATTTTCTTCATATATTCGGCTAGATTGTATTCAATTATGTCTTAGACTACTGATTTATTTGATGTAGAGGGAGAATAGGAAGAAGATGGGACTAATTGAGATGATGTGGAAGGAGGTTTTTTAGTGACAACTTTAACTTTAGTAGCAGGGGATGAGGGTTTCTATTTCTGGATTGTTTTTGATGAATCAATAATACCTTTACTTCTGGTGCTAACATGTAAGGATTCATTCTCATCTTCATTATCAGAAGTAGGGAGTATGAAATCCCATAATCCATTTACCTCGACAAGTTCCTCATCTTGAGATTCTTCAGCAGATAATACTATTTCATCTTCTCCTCATCTTGATCAAATTCAATGTTGGATATAATATTAGGTGGTTGAGGATTAGATGTTTGAGATTTTTTGAAAGATCTGAAAGGTTTCTTAGAAAAATACTCAACTACCTGCTTCTTGATTATACCATCTCATTAGACATAGATTTAAGGACTTTTTGTAATCCTTCAAGATGAAAAGGATCTTTACGAATTTTATTTTTTGGCTCATACTTAAATGTGACCTTATTAGTTTTCCTTTCTTCTTGAGTGGTTTTCTTCTCTAATGCAATTATTCTCTTTTCAAACGAAAATGCTTCTTTCATGTTCTCCACTAAATTTTATTTGCTAGATCTATCTAAAAAAATTGCAATATTAGAAGGAAGAGAGGATATGTACCATTCAATCTATACATTGACACCAAGATTTGATGTAGTTTCAATTTTGTTTAACAATTTATTAAACCTATTATTAAAGTATTTGATATTTTCTCCTAAATTGGTTTTGAGATTAGAAATATCATTTACAAGAGTAACAATAGTGAGGTCATCACCAAATTTGGTTAAAAATTGTTCGTCAAATATATCCCAACTAGTTATAGTGCCTCATGGTACAAAAATGTACCATGATCCTGCTGATCCTTGGAAAGTATAATGGAATAATATAAATACACAGTCTTCTTAAAATATTGCATTTAGGTTCATGGAAAGCATGGAATTATGTAGGTGCTCTTCAGCAGGGAGCCCAACATTTGGATTATACTTAGGCAACCATTTTTCTGGGTGCTTAGATAAATCATGAAGAGGTCCAACCAATTGAACAAATCCAGGATTAGTCCATGGCCTATTTTCCATTGTATCACTTGTAGGATTGGGAGGTGTTGCAGTCATTCAAGAGGTTGATGTAGTGGTAGAAGAAAAAACCATTGAAATAGTACTACTTGAGGAAAAACTAGTTTATTGAGATGAAGAGATATGAATAGATGAGGAAATTGGTTGGGAAGAACCAAATGATGGAGGAATGAATGATGGGTTTTGTGTAGAAGAATATGATATAATCTTACTAGAATATTTTTGAGTTTCTGATGTGGGAGTCTTCCTTCGATGGAAATGAAGAGGAAACTCAAATGGAGTTATCCCAAGTTTTTCACTTTGAGAATGAGTTAACATACTAGTCCCTTGTAGGATGAAGGATACACTTCCTTCATAGGCTTCAAAAATCTCAGGCTTCTCTGGTAAAATAGAAATTTATTCTAATTTCCTTATCAAAGTTCAAACTTCATCTGATTCTGGAGTATAATCAGGGGAAAGCTCCTTAGGAATTGAACTAGGAGATTTAGGAGATGATTGAACAACTTTAGATCTAGAGGTAGGAGACCTTGAGCCTGGTCTTTAATTTGTAGTTGATTTGGAGGGAGATTAACTCTTTTGATGGCCTTTAGATTTACGATTGCAACTTAATGTCGGTAATATTCTATTGGCCCTCCATCTAGTGCCAAAAGTGTTGATGCCTCAAAAATCATTGCACAACATCAGGGGATAACCACCCGGACAGGGATTTGAAAATCACCCCTTTTCCATTTGGAATGTTGGCTCCAATTGGGGATGAAGGGACTAGTTTCCCAATAAATATAATTGGATTGATGTGTGGTGTTTGTAGAAATTTGAATATTAGCTGAATTATTCATCGAGATTATCCTGATTACACACTATTTAAGCTTCATGAATAATACATAACCTCTTCTACAATTGATCATCAATTTTCGGAAATAGAAGCAGTCGCATGCGCACATTAAAACATAATCAAGCACACATATAACACAGTATGTAATGGGGAAATCTTACAGCTGAAAAACCCCACCTATCTGTATATTATAATGATAGAGAACATGTAACAATACATAGCACAAATCTCCTCACAGCTCTCAGCACTATCTCACATGCTACACACAAACTAGCTCAGATATGAACAAGTCACAAGTTCAAATCTCCTCCACAAGTCTGCCTACCTCTACTGCGCAATCCAAGATGAATAATGAATGAGATCCAAGTTCGAATCACCTTGGCTTGTACTGCGCAATCCTCATTGGCAATCTCAATCAATGTGTGTGCAAATCTCATGCACAGTTCTAGTCACAACTGATAGTAGACTCACCCTTTCACCCACCTCTAACACTGGTCTCCACTGAACTGTCCATGCATTGCAGTTAACTGATGTATTCTTTAGTTGATTTATGAGTTAATAATTAGTGAATTAATTAATAATTAATTCACACCACTCATCACTAGTGTGTTTATCAGTTAGACTAAATACAACTAGTTCAACTAAGTTAAACCGAACACAACTCCACCAACTGTCTCATCAACTCCACCAAACTCTGCCACATGAGTTCTAACTGAAGTCAACCATGCAATAGCTCAACCAAACCCTAGGAAAAGCGTATTTCCTTCTGTCAGCTGCATGTGCCACATCCGTAGCTCGAACTAAACTGCTCCAAGAGGATAAGATAATGTTTATAGTCCAAATACTATTAAGGGCTAATAATATTCGACTGATCTATTTTTAGACTGGCAGTCTAAAAATAGATTCTGCCTAATGTCTAAAAATAGAGGTCCATCTATTTTTTACCAACTTGACCAATCATCCATAAATAGCATCCTGCAACTCATAGACCATGTTCCATATGTCTAAAAATAGACTTTGCGCCAAAAATAGCCTGCGTGCCCACTTAGTGAAGGCGACTTCTTTTCACTAAGCTCCATAATCTTGTTGCATTTTCAACACTCCCTCTCAACAAGATATGGATTATCTGCAACCCCTATCCTGCCTCTGTGGTATTCGAATTTTCTCTTGGTGAGCGCCTTCGTCAAGATATCAGCATCCTGATCCTCTATGGGAATGTATGAAAGTAACATGATTCTCCACTGCACACAATCTCTGATATGATGGTACCTGATGTCAATGTGTTTAGATCTATCATGAAATACTGGATTAGCCGAGAGTTTAATGCAACTCTGATTATCAAAATAAATCACAGTAGGCTCCAAGTGTGACCCAAACAACCCAACCAGGATCTTCCTCATCCATATAGCCTCGCATGCAGCCAAACTTGCTGCCATATACTCGGCCTCTGCTGAACTAAGTGCCACGGATCTCTTCTTCCTGCTGTACCAAGAAACTGCTGTCAACTCGATACTGAAGATCCCTCCAGATGTGCTCTTTCTGTCCGTTGGGCTCCCTACCCAATCTGCATCCGTGATGCCACATAGCTTCACCTCATCCTCCTGTCTGTACCATAATCCATATCCCGATGTGCCTCTAAGATAACGCAATACATGCTTGCCTGCCTTACAGAAGATATTGGTTGGCTTAACCATAGCTTGTGAAAGCTAGTTAACAGCATAACATATATCGGGTCATGTATTGACTAGATACATAAGCGACCCCACCAACTGTCGATAAACAGTGGCATCCACTACCTCCACTGAAGTAGCATCCTCCTTCCTCCAACCTCCAGGAAGAGGATTATCAACAGGCTTGCAGTCATGCATGTTGAACTTCTCCAGTATCTCTCAGGCTTACTTACCCTAAGAAACAAATAGTCCATCATTGCGCTGCCAAATTTCCAATCCCAGGAAATAATGAAGGAGGCCCAAGTCCTTCATCTCAAACTCTCTAGCAAGATCCTCGTTGCATGAAAGTATCAAAAGCTCATCACCCGTCAAAATAAAATCATCTACATAAAGTACAATGATCAGTAACTTACCCTCCACCACAATCTGGTATAGGTTAGGATCCGCCTCACTCTTGAGGAATCCAAGTCCGGTGAAATAACTGTCTTTCCGTGTGTACCAAGGACGAGGTGCTTGTTTCAACCCATACAGTGCTCTCTTGAGTTTGCACACATGCGACTCGTTGCTGAAGATCTCGAAACCTTCGGGCTGCTCTATGTACACCTCCTCCTCAATGACTTCATTGAGGAATATAGTCTTCACATCCATCTGATGAATGTGCCACCCCATCTGTGCTGAGAGAGCTAGGATCGTCCGTATGGAAGAATACCTTGCGACAGGTGCAAAGGTCTCCTCATAATCGATCCCCTCTATCTGTGAGAAGCCTCAGGCAACAAATCTTGCCTTCTACTTCTCCACACTCCCATCAGCCGCCTGCTTCACTTTGTAGATCCATCTCGAACCCACCACTGATTTCCCCTCCGGTCTTGGGAATATCTCCCATGCACTGTTTCTAACAATCGAATCATACTCTTCCACCATGGAATCTACCCATGCGGGGTCCTCCACAGCTTCCTCGAAAGAGGATGGCTCTGTCACCACACATTTGCTCACAAGAGCCATGTATCCAGTGTACTGGTCTGGTGACTATCTCTGTCTGCGCTGTGCTGTAGGTGGTCCTACAACCTTCTCTGCATCTTGAGCTAGTCGCTCAGCTTCTGTAGTGCGCTTCCGCCCTCTGATGGTTGGCACTGCATGAGTGGTCTCTTCCACTCCATGAACTTCCTCTTGTGGCTGATCCACATCCTGAAGCTCATCCTTAGGAACTAATAGCTCCTCATATGCATGCAAGTGTGGCTCCCTCTCAAGTGAACACTTCATGGCTTTCTCCTCCTGAAATTTGATATCTCGTCGCACAACAGTCTTGCGACTGTCTGGAAAATACACACGATAGTTGTGGGGTGTATTAGTGTACCCCACAAATATCCCAACCTCTGCAGTCGGCTCCAGCTTCTTCCCGGCATCCTTCGTCACATGAATGTAAACAGGTGAACCAAAAATCCTCAAATGGGAAATATCAGGCCTCTTACCAGAAAACGCCTCCTCGGGTGTACTCATGCCAAGTATCTTGTGAGGACAACGGTTATGCACATATACTGCAGTATTGCATGCCTCCGCCCACAAGTGAATGGGTAGGCCCTGATCATGCAACATCGCCCGTGCAGCACCCACGATCATTCTGTTCTTCCGCTCAGCAACCCCGTTCTGCTGTGGGTTATGAGGTGCTATGAGCTCTCTTCGAATTCCTTCTGCGCTACAAAAGTCCTTGAATTCGCCAGAGATGAATTCACCACCATTGTCGCTCCTAAGAGCCTTCACCTGCTTCCCCGATTCTTTCTCAACCAGTGCCTTGAACTCACAAAACTTTGAGTATGTCTTGCTCTTCTTCTGCATGAAGAAGATCCAGCACTTCCGAGAAAAATCATCGACAAATATCACATAGTACCTGTGCCTTGCTATCGAAGCTACTGAGAAAGGTCCACACACATCTGTGTGAATTCTCTCAAGGATCGTCGTGGCGCGACTATCCTTCTCGTGAAAGGTGGCTTTCACAAATTTTCCCAAGGTACATCCCTTGCACTGATCTGACTGCATAAGAGTACCCTTAGGAAGCCCAGTAGAAATTTGCTGCAGTATCTTCAAAGATCCATGGTGAAGGTGGCCCAATCTCCGGTGCCACAGCTCGCCATCATCCCAGTTCACCACTCCTTCTTCCTTGCATGCCATTGCTGCGCAACCATCTACTTGCAATTGATAAAGGTTATTGACTCGAACCCCTATCTTCTGGGTTTCTCCAGTTGTCTTACTGCGCAGGAAAGCCTTTCCCTTGCTGAAGACAACATCATATCCCTTGTCTTCTAACATCGCCATAGAGATAAGATTCTTCTTCAATCCTGGAACATGCATCAATTCCTTCAATACGAAGGGTTTACCAGACTCCCTCTCAAAGGAAATGGTACCGATACCGGTCGCACTGTATCTACCATCATCGCCCATCTCGATGTGCACTCCAAGATCTTTCTCATCCAGATCTAAAAACAAATCTCGGTCTCCTGTCATGTGTAAAGATGCACCCGCATCCAAAACCAATAAACCCATCACACTTGATACCGAAGCATGCGATCAGTGAAAAATCAACTCAAAGCTGAGGCTAAGGCCTCTCCATTTACTGATCCGAAGCCTTCTTAGTTTTCTTCTTCGCAGGACAATTTGTGGCATAATGTAAAGGTGCTAGTAGCCGTTAAGCAACCTAACAGGACATGTCCTGCTTCCTGCCTTTCGCACCGAACAGACTTTCTTCTCTTTATGCGCCTGGCAGCAGCCAAGCACGGTACTATGCATCCGAGATGCCTTTGATGAAGATCCATCCCTGGTACTCCACCTTATCTCCTCTTGCACAAGATCCGACCAAAGTCGCTCCCATCCTGGAAATTTTTCCCGACCATTGACAGAGTCCTGATAGGAATGCCAACTCTTCGAAAGACCAAGGAGAGCCAAGTCCACCAAGTCCTCTTCATCTACAGTCACCCCCACACTTCCCAGTTCATCCCTGCATTGGGTGAACTTCGTGAGGTACTTGGGTATACTATCGCCTTTCTCCATCTTTATGTTTCTGAGTTTATCCTTGAGCACCAACTTTCTCTGGTCGCTCTTGCTTTGGAATAAATCTATCAACGCTTTCCACATCAAGTATGGAGAAGCTTTTCCATGCAGGCTAGATACAATGTGATCCTTCACGCCCTCCAACAGAATCCTTCGACACTTTGCTGTCTTCTTTTGCCAAGCCTCAACTTGAGCAGCATCAGTAGGCTTTGGGACTTCAGCATCTATGAACTCCTTCAGCCCATTGTCATCTAACACTGCCTCCATCCTGTCCTTCCATGCAACATAATTCAAGTTGCCCTCAAGGGCATACTCCAATCGCAATCCGTTGAAAGACATGTTGACTTCGAAACCAAGAAAACACTACTGCAAATTCGAATTCCACCAGCTCAAAACTCAACCGCTTCTGATCTGTGAGAAAAAATTATTTATAGCACAGAGATTGACTGTAGGGGAATTTACTGGATATATCACCTTTCAAAGAAAGGATGGATCCAAAGGCTACCTAGCCCTCGTACAGACTCTGTCTACCGAAATAAAATGCAATCACTGTAGTAGATCTGATGATCAATCTCGCTCTGATACCATGTAGAAATTTGAATAATAGCTAAATTATTCACCGAGATTATCCTAATTACACACTATTTAAGCTTCATGCATAATACATAACCTCTTCTACAATTGATCATCAATTTGCAGAAATAGAAGCAGTCGCATGCGCACATTAAAACATAATCAAGTACACATATAACACAGTATGTAATGGGGAAAGCTTACAGCTGAAAACCCCCAACTATCTGTATATTATAATGATAGAGAAAATGTAACAATACATAGCACAAAGCTCCTCACAGCTCTCAACACTATCTCACATGCTACACACAAACTAGCTCAGATATGAACAAGTCAGAAGTTCAAATCTCCTCCACAAGTCTGCCTGCCTCTACTTCGCAATCCAAGATGAATAATGATGAGATCCAAGTTCGAATCCCACTGGCTTTCACTGTGCAATCATCATTGGCAATCTCAATCAATGTGTGTGCAAATCTCATGCACGGCTATAGTCACAACTAATAGTAGACGCATCCTTTCACCCACCTCTAACACCGGTCTCCACTGAACTGTCCATGCATTGCAGTTAATTGATGTATTATTTAGTTTATTTATGAGTTAATAATTAGTGAATTAATTAATAATTAATTCACAACACTCATCACTAGTGTATTTATCAGTTAGACTAAATACAACTAGTTCAACTAAGTTAAACCGAACACAACTCCACCAACTGTCTCATCAACTCCACCAAACTCTGCCACATGAGTTCTAACTGAAGTCAACCATGCAATAGCTCAACCAAACCCTAGGAAAAGTGTATTTCCTTCTATCAGCTGCATGTTCCACATCCGTAGCTCGAACTGAAGTGCTCCAAGAGGATAAGATAATGTTTATAGTCCAAATATTATTAAGGGCTAATAATATTCAACTAATCTATTTTTAGACTAGCAGTCTAAAAATAGATTCTGCCCAATGTCTAAAAATAGAGGTCCATCTATTTTTTACCAACTTGACCAATCATCCATAAATAACATCCTGCAACTCATATACCATGATCCATATGTCTAAAAATAGACATAGTCTAAAAATAGACTTTGCGCCAAAAATAGCCTGCGGGCCCACTTAGTGAAGGCGACTTCTTTTCACTAAGCTCCATCATCTTGTTGCATTTTCAACATTGTTTATAACTAAATATGAATTGGATGAATGGGAGTTACAACAAGGTAAAATAGTATACATACCTATCTCTATCCCGTGATTAATTATTATTTTTATATGTGATCTTGAAAGACGATCTTAAGTGTATCGGAATGAGGATTATCAAGAACTTATAGAAATGAAAAACAATTTAATTTAATTCATTTTATTAAATAGTTTATCACATTAATTGATTAAGCTTATATCGCATAAAATAAGTGTATGTCTTGTATATATAGTGAAATATGGCAATCTATGCATGTTCAGTCGTGAATTAATGCTAGACTGTAATTAAAAAAAAATACATAGAACAAAACAATAAAAAGTAATTTAAATATGAATTACATAAGACAAAACAACAATATAAATATAGAAGTACCATGTATATCATGACTCTGTTAATGGAAAAAATTTCTTTGGTCCAATCTTTTCTATTAATATAACTTCAAGAGTACAAAAGTGCAACTTCTCAAAAGCCTTATTTACAAAATTTCAAGACTTTTTCTTAATATACATGAAAGGGTTTATATAGTAAAATAAAAGTATAAAAATAGAAAATACATGAAGTACTAAGGAGTTTTAAATAACTTTCCTTAAAACAAGTGAAATAAGACAGGAATAAAGTGTGTTGGGTGATTTGCTTCAAGAGTGTGGCGTTGTCTTTGCTTCCATTCATTGCTTAAGCTTAAGGATATTTAACATGGGTTGAACTTGAGGAGGTTGACCTGGCATAATGCGTAGATTTCCTTTATATACTACATCTGAAAGTGGAGGTTTTAGTTAGGCAGCGCAACATCAACCACAAACTGTGTGGCTTGACTAAGTACTACCAGTACTTCTCTCAGTCAAGCTTTGCCATTTTTTTGATTTTTTTCTCCTTTGATTTTGATATCTCTTGCAACTGTTTCATTAAATCTTTCACATTAGGGAGAGAATCAAGTGGGAATTTATCAATCAAGTTGGTAGCAAAGATATTATTGCTGACAGTTTCAACAATATTGCTAGCCACATCTCTTGCTTTGTCTATTTCCATCTTTTCCTGTTCCAGTTGTATGTCCCAATTATTAAATAGGATTTCTTTTTTTGGAATCCTTAATATTGGGAAGATTTTCCTTTCATCCTTCCACATTATCCTGCTAAGTGATATATTCAGTCATTTTTTCATCAATGTTATCGAAGTTCGTCCTCAGGTCGTGTTGAAAATTCAACAATAAATGTGTGTCTAATTTAATTTTCCCTTAATTAAATTGGACAATAAATTGTAATATTATTTCATAATCACTTGTAATAGCTAATTGAGCGTGATAGAATCATTTAGATCATGAAATTCGAGTTGAGGGTGGTTGGTGAGGCATGGAGAGTGATTCTATTTGTTTTAGAGTCCAAGTTGCAGTTAGTGTATTAGTTTAATGCATGAGGAATCAGTTAACTCAGTTAAGTGAGTTAAAGTTAGTCTAACTAGTTGTAAATGATTGTTGCACTAGTGAGAGGTCAAGTGGATTAAAATAGATTTAATTCACATGCAGTGATATATCAAGTGACTAATGATTTACTATTAGTAATTGTACGTATGTTAGTTCTGATGAAGGCCCAATTGAGACATAGGTTAAATGGATGCTATCTATCAGTTGTATTATTAGTAAATTTTCAGCACACAATAAGACAACCATAGGATTCCCCATTATGTATTGCATAATTTTGGAAGGTTGAATTTCATAATTAATAAGGACCAATTGTTCTTAGAATTGCATAAGAAAGGTGTTACACCATTTTTTGGTCATCTAACCTATTATCATTAGATGGACCCAAGTACACCATGTAAGACCAATTTTACCCTAAGTAAAATTGCTTTCACTATGTTCAAACAGGAAACCCCAAAAGGAAATATTAAACAAACCTATATTTGTTTGATTTTCCTCATGGAATAATTAATTAAACCATAATTTGATTATTATTCCTAGTCATGTTTAACCCAAAACAAAGAAATTAATTAGATAAACCTTTATTTATCTTATTATTTTCTAGGAATAATTATTTAAATCTTATTTAGATAATATTCCCTGTTAAATATGACCAAATCACCCACAAATAATTAAATAAATCATTATTTATTTGATTATCTTCTAACCGCTTCCTTAAAAAGATAAATAAATCATTTATTTATTTATTTTTGACAAATTAAGGGATTTGACCCAAGTCAAATACCTTTTCCTCCAACAAATATAATAAAATATTCCATAAAAAGTGGATCTAGATCTGGTTAACCCATGCACCAAGATCTAGAATGACCCAATATTTTGTTATAAATAGGAGGGTTTTTCCTACCATTATTCACCTTTTGTTGCCTATTAGATCACTCTGGATCTATACACTTGGTCACCATTTTCTGTCATTTGCTGTGTGAGCTCCCTTTGAGTTCCATTCTTTGTGTGGGTTTTCTACACCAACAAGAGAGAGAGATTTTAGATTTGAAGTGCTGAGGACTTCCAAGAACCCATCCCACTGAGGAGAATTGGATACGCCTTCTTGTTTTCCTCCCAGGTGCCCAATTAATACAAAAATTCTTTCAAAAATTGTTCTTGTCTTGTCTATTGGTACATGGAGCAAACCCTTGTTTTTACTGCTTAATGTCTTTCCATGCATAGATCTGGTTTTTGCAGCTCTTTTCTTGTTCAACTAACCGCAGATCTGAAGATATTGGCAGCCACTTTTGTTGTTAGAGCTATTAGTTATGCGTAGCTAAAGAGGTCCTTTTTCGTACACTTCGACAAAGGATTCATACTAACAAATGGCGACTCCACACGGGTTTTAAATTATGACCGCTGTTGTTTTTCATATTCCTGCATATCCAGCTACTTCAGACCCTAGGTTTCTTTTCAGCTGTTTATTTTTCCTATTTTTATGTTGTTTTTCTCACATAAAACCCTAAAACATCAAAATTTCTAACTTCCGTGTGTTTCTGGCCCTATTGCGCAGGTAAGCGACACCAGCCGCAACTGAGACGGCAACTTTTCTGAAAATCTGCCGCCGAGACAACCGGAACGGGGGGTCACACTTTTTGGCCCATAACCTGCGACCTGGACCTCCAGGTCGCACTTTTCTGCCCCTTTTCTGCGACCTGCATTGAAAACAGGTCAGAAACTGCGACCTGCCAGTTTTTCAGTGATTTTTCTGCAATTTTTCTGGGTTTTGCTGTAGCTTCTGTCAGGGTCTTCCAGCCTCTGTCTTAGCCCGCTTTGACCAAGTTCTGATCTTTTTTTACTCATCTAAGTGGGAACCTAGCCCCCTAGGGCTTTAGTACCCTCCACTTTTTGTGGAAGAGTTTTAGCTGTTTTCAGCCGTCTGTTTTGCAGAGCTTCAACCTCCTTTTTTATAGATCTGTTACCTCCCTTTCAGATCCATCGTAATCAGCTCTTCTACCTCTCAAATCACCTCCTGAAGATTTGTTTGGATCTGCTTTTAGGGCCTCCTCCTTGCCCCCTTCGCGTTTGCTGATTACCTTCCTTTTTCCAGCCACCTTGCCTCTGTCTCTTGGCTGTGATCTGCACCTCTTTCCAGCAGCTTTATCCTTTAGATCCCTGTCCCTTTTGACCCTAGATCTATTGGCCTCTTTTTATGTGTGTTTTGACTAGATTTTTGCCCTCTTTTAGAGTAGTTTTGAGAGACCCGCCTTTTTGGGATAGATTGATGCATGGTTAGCTGTTAAATGTTCTGTTATTTCAGCATTATATACTGTTCTTTGCAGATTTCTTTTCATTTACGCAGCACACTTTTTCTTGCTCTCAAAACGAAAAGGTTTTAAAAATTAAAATTAACGCACACCACACAATGACGCTAAGTGAAGAAGCGCTTGGTTAACACCGCCTAGTAAAGACTATAAAATCAATTGTCACTGCACCTTGTCTGCCCTTAACCTCTCTTGATTTTGTCCCTTTCTGCCCCTGTCGGTTTCCTTCTTCCTGTCATCATTGCACCCCCAAGGCGCCTTTCCCGGAGACTTCTTGGCCTTCACCCTCAGTTTCCGGTTGACTGACCTGCTCCGCCTCGTCGTCATCGAGCCAGTCCTCCTTCGGGTCCACACTCCGACTCCTCTCCTAATTCATCGGGTTCTCCTTCCCCTCCTGGTTCTCCCCCTGCCACCTTCACTATGTCTGGTCCAGGGCCTAACGCTAGCAGTTCTCCCGGCCCTAATGTCGGCCCTACTACTAGCAGAACCACCACAGGAACTACCTCGGCCACCCCCTTGCTGTCGTACATTGCAGGCCTCAGCCTCCCCGATTTCAATCAGTTGATCAATGACCCTATCCGCCACGATGTTGGTTGGCCTGCCATGCCAACCAAGCTCCCCTCCGACATTCCTATGTTCGAAGGCCTTGCTGGAGAAGATCCAACCAATCATGTCTGATCTTTCCACATGTGGTGTTCCTCTAATTCCATTACCAATGACTCCATCCGTCTTCGTTTGTTCCAATGCACGCTTACCGGCGAAGCTTCTAAATGGTATGTTGAACAAGCCACCTCTTCCCATACCACCTTTGCGGCCCTTGCCCAAGCCTTTTTATCTTATTTCCAGCTCCCTCTCCGATACGATACTGGCACGGAGCTCTTGAATTCCTTCAAGAAATCCTCTTCAACCCGCCTTTCTGCCCATGTTCAGGAATGGCGAAGAAGACGAAGCTTATGTCGAGCCCCTCCCTTCGAAGATCGGGTTTATATGGACTGGTTCCTTCGCACCCTTCCAGCTCCCATCGGCAAAGATGTCACCTCCCATGTGGTGAGCCAGGATGAGGGTGAGTTATGGCATAGGAGAATGGGCCATCTACACCATAGTGTTTTGAAGGTCATGCAACATATTTATATGGGGCTTCCAAAGGGTACTCTTGCATAAATATACACATGCAAGGGATGTACCATGGGGAACTATACAAAGGCCACTTTTCACGAGAAGGAGAACCGATCACTAGAAATCCTTGAGAGAGTTCACTCAGATATGTGTGGACCATTCTTGGGAAGTCAGTGGTTGGATCTAGATGGATATAGCAGGCAGTGAATGGGAGTGTGGAGAAGTACAAGGATAGATTTTTAGCTCGAGGATTCTCACAAGTTGAGGGTATTGACTATGAGGATACTTTTGCACCAGTTTCAAAGTACTCATCGATTATATCTATGCTTGCACTCTCAGCGTAGATGGGGTGGAAGATACATTAGATGGATGTAAATACTACATTTCTCATTGGAGTTATTGAGGAAGAAGTGTACATTGAGCAACCAGAAGGTTTTGAGACCTTTGACAGGGAGTCACATGTGTGCAGACTCAAGAAAGCACTGTATGGGATGAAACAAGAACCTCATTCTTGGTAAACCAGGATTGACATATATTTCATTGGGTTGGGCCTCACGAATAGTGAAGCAGATACGAACTTGTACCAGACTGTGGTTGATGGTAAGCTTCTGATTATTGTATTTTATATAGATGATATTATTCTAATAGGTGATGAGCAGCTCATAACTTCTTCTCAAGAGGAATTTGCAAGAGAGTTTCAGATGAAGGACATGGGACTCCTTCACTATTTCCTTGGTTTGGAGATATGGCAGTGGGATGGGGAGTTATTTGTTTCTCAAGGAAATTATGCCAAATATATTATGAGGAAGTTGCACATGGAGAGTTGTAAACCCATGAAGACTCCTCTTGGAGGAATCTGGAGGAAGGAGGATGCTACTTCAGGTGAGTTATTGAATGCTACTATTTACAGGCAGCTTGTGGGTTCACTCATGTACTTTGTTAACACATGACCAAACATATTCTATGCAGTTAATCAACTTAGTCAAGCTACGGTTAAGCCGACCAAGATCTTTTGGAAGGCGGGGAAGCATGTCTTGAGATATCTCAGGGGCACTATAGAGTATGGATTATGGTACAGACAGATAGAGGTAGTGAAGCTTGAAGGATTCATCAATGTATATTAGGCAGGAAGTCTATTAGACAGGAAGAGCACTTCAAGAGGGTTATTCAACATAGGATCGAAAAAAGTTTCTTGGTACATCAGGAAGAAAATATTAGTTGCACTCAGTTCAGCCGAGGCAGAGTACATGGTAGCTAGTCAGACAACATGTGAGGCCATCTGGAAGAGGAAGATACTTGTTGGCTTGTTTCATCATCAGATGGATTCGACGGTGATACATTGTGATAACCAAAGTTGCATAAATCTCTCATTTAATCTAGTATTCCATTACAGGTCCAAGCATATAGACATCCAATATCATCATATCAGAGATTGTGTTCAGAGATGCATTATGTTACTTCATTACATTCCCACAGAGGATCAGGATGCAGATATTCTAATGAAGGCGCTCGCTAAGAGAAAATTTGAATACCACAAAGGCAGGATAGGGGTAGCTGATAATCCATTTCTTGTTGAGAGGGAGTGTTGAAAAGTCAAAAAGAAATGTGTGTCTAATTTAATTTTCCCTTAATTAAATTAGACAATAAATTGTAATCTTATCTCATAGTCACTTGTAATAGTTAAATGAGTGTGATAGAATTAGTTATCTCATGAAATTCGAGTTGAGGGTGGTTGGTGAGGTATGTAGAGTGATTCTATTTGTTTTAGAGTCCAAGTTGCAATTATTGTATTAGTTTAATGCATGAGAAATCAGTTAACTCAATTAAGTGAGTTAAAGTTAGTCTAACTAGTTGTAATGGATTGTTTCACTAGTGAGAGGTCAAGTGAATTAAATCATATTTAATTCACATGTAGTGATATATCAACTGATTGATGATTTACTATTAATAGCTGCATGCATTTCAGTTATGATGAATACCCAGTTGAGATAGAGGTTAAAGGGATGTTATCTATCAATTATATTATTAGTAAATTTACGGTGCACAACTAGACAACCATAGTATTTCCCATGATGTATTGGGAAGTATTGGAAGGTTTAATTTCCTAATTAATAGGGATCAATTGTTCCTAGAATTGTGCAAGCAAGGTAGACTGAGAAAAGATAGGAAATCGGCTAAGTGTTGGTCGATTTTGTCCAGATCCGTGTGAGACAATTAGTAGAGTGCAACAGACTCTTATGAGAAGAGTGCATTGTATTGTTTCATGATTCCTTGGTTGATTATACAATAAGGATAGAGGGGTTTTGAGTAGCAATATTTCCAGATGAAAAATATATGTGTTATGTGATTGATTTACTTCTTTCCCTTAATTGGTGTGATTGTGCGATCGTGTTTATTTTTTGCAAATATAGTAGAAGGATTCAGTATCTTGTTTCAGTATATTACATGATCGGATTGAATCCATTGGTGTAATTTCTACAGATCAACCGATTGATTCATCAGTGAATCACTTTTTTCACACAAATCATTGATGATTGTCAGATTTTGACAAAATACTACTGGTTGTTGAGCCAAAAAGGTTTTGATTTCCAGAGCCTCTTGAAAAAATACTACTGTAGCTCGTGAATTTGAACATCTTTAACACCAATGTCAGATTGATGTTTTAGATTTAACTGATCCAAGATTTGCTGGAGTTATGACACTTGTGTTTGTAATTGATGGTCAATGTTCTATTTCTTTGTCAACAACTCTTTTTATAGCTGAAGGATTCTTTCATCCTTTTATTTATCTAGTTTTCAGACCTCTGTAGCTTTGTCATTTGTAGAAGATGCATAAGTACCTGCGAACTGTGTCAACCTTGTCAGATCTTGAGATGGATTTTCTTGTGGATCCTACCATACTACTTTGATGGGTATATCATCAAGGACTAAAGTATGTTATTTCTGAATTCTCCTCTTTTTTATTTGTTTTCTCATTACAACCTTATGTTTCGAGTTTTAAAAGATGTCTAAATGAGGAATTTATTCTATCTTTAACACAATTTCAGATTTCGAGTAGGCCGGGATGAATTCAAATCCTTCTATGTTGACAACCTTGTCATTGGACCCAACAGTGAGTAAGCTATGAATTTTTTCTTGAAGCAGGTTGATTGTCTCTTGAGGATCGATGATTATTACCTCCTACTGGCCTTTAAGCTGCTGGTTAAATTTATCCAAGTCACTGCTGACTACTAGCTCATAAGTCTATTCTTGAGTTGATCTAACTTCCTTTGTTCCCAATAGGACATCGATATCCTTGGTAGTTTGTTCCAAGTTATTTTGTTTTTGAGAAATAGGTTTAGACACTTTTAAGATGTCGAGATGAAAGCTGTCCAACCTTTTCTTCCTGTATTCTTTAAACTAGGCAAGTTGTTCAGGACTAAGACAAATTTATCCTAATCTTTCAATCTGTATTTTCTCCTAATATTTCAATCTGTAATAGTTCTCAACAGTTTCACACAGATCAGCATGATGATGATTTTCATGAATGAGCTTCCTTATCTTTACTCGATTTGTAACATTTTGAGAAATTTTGTTTGGATCAAAATTTCTATTAGGAACTGTAAATAACTTTCAACAATAGATTTGATCTATTTCCAATCTAGCATGTTTGTTGTGGTCTAATGCATAAAAACCACAATGAAAGGGGAAAGTGGGCCACGATGATTTCTTAGCCTCTTTCAAGGCTTTAGTCAATCCATGCCCTACTCTCTAGTAAGAAATTTCACTTGCAAGGATCTTGTTTAGTACATACAATGGGAGGGCATAGGGTTTGGAGGCTTGGGGCTTGCAATCAGACCAGGGCAAGGTTTGGTTATGTTTCCATAAAATTTTACATGAATCAATAGTTATCCACAAACTATTTTCCTATGGATGTGAACTCATCTTGGGCTTATTTGGACAATATTGGGGATTTATCATTAAAAACAACTTGATAGAGTGCCAAAATGACTCCGTGACAAATTCTGTAGAAACTAGACTTATACTTGGATTCCCAGAGAATATTAGGGTAAACATGAATGGCAGTGGGGTCTTGGAGGGTCCATTTCCAACCCATGGCTGGAAAATCAGAAGTTAAACACACACCTTCCATGATATAAGCACTCATTAAAAATTAGGGGATTATCTTGGAGGTAAAAGAGTTATTATTTCTATAGTCAAGGATCTATGAAGCAATATTGTTTGATAAAATGGTGCCCTGATCCATAATATATGATTATGATGCAGCCTCCATGAGAGGGACCCATTCAATTGAAATTTTATTTGTATTGGGGGAACCAAAAAGGCTACACATCATAACATCAACATAGCAGTAGGGACCAACAAGATAGGTAGTAGAATACACACCCTTTTCATCATGTTTGTGTTTTTTAGGGTTATGCCTCTATTTCTTTATCGGCTTTGATTGCATCTTGTTCTCCTTTACAAATTTATCAAGAAAAGCCTTGTCATTAACCTTATGTGGGCCAGGTATATGATACATTTTTGTTAAATCCTTTGCCCTGAACAACCTTATAACTATATATCTTGATGTCATAAATGTCCTATAACTGATATTGAGATTATCAATTATCCATTTTACCATATCAGTAAATGGTATAATCTTTGGGTGCGTGGAAATTTTGTGAAGGAAAGAGTTGGAAACGTCAGTGATAGTAGCTTCTCAAGTATTAGGGGCACCATTTTTGGCTACTCTCTGGATTACCCTGGGTTTCTCGTGTTCAAAAAACTTGTAGATCGATTCCCATGAAGAATAACCACTTTTCGTAGTGCAAGTAGTGTATGAAAACAATGGTGGCGTCTCTGTCACTGCTTAAGTGGGAGGTGTAGGATTTGGAGGAGCCATGGATTTCTTTGATTTCTTTGTAGCCTTAGAAATTTTGGAGGAATTTTGACTTTTTTGGAGTAGCCTACAAATAAAGGAAAATAGGGAATGAAGAACAATACCAAATATGTGGGAGCGATTAATAATAAAATCAAAGTGATGATGAATAAATGTTTTGAATGCGAACAAATCTAAGACAGTAATTAACTAGCCATCAAATAATTTTGGAGGCTTGATGTTGTCATACCATTATAGGTGAGAAATTATGAAAAACATGGGTTCACATGCCTGACATGGACACTTGAGCTTTTTAAAATCAAAATCTCACATCACATTTTTGTATGGGAGCCAAGTCTTTAAAACTTGCAATGCATACGTTTCGCCAATATGCGATCTAGCTTAGCCATTTAAATAATTTTTTTAAATCATTTATCAAGGTTTTAAATTCTATTGGAACATTGGGGGGAGGGGGGGGGTGTTTGGGGGCAGAGCGATGGCATTTTGTGATGCAATATTCATATCACAAATGAAATCTCGGAAAGAATGAATGACAGAAGTAAGATCACGATCGGTGGAAGTGCGATGCAATATATCACATTGGGATTTTGAAAGAGGGTGCAGTGAATGGTTGTGAAAAGAATTGTGATTTTTTGATTCTGAGATGGATTACATGGTAATGAGCGGGCCGCGCTAATGGTTCTTTTATGAAATATAACTCGTTAGGAGCCTTTTCCTTTGTTGTCATTTTTTCCTCTTTTGAAAGTATTTGCATGCTTTATGCCTTTGGCAATATCGCATCGCAATTTTTAGATGGAGCACTTTAAGTATGCCTATTGCAGTTGCAATTTGCGATGAGGGTTTTATATGATTTATCCATTTAGGGCTTTGGCCAATAAGATACGACTTTAATTTTTTAAACACATATTCCTATCTTATAATTCAAAAAGTGTTTTATTGTTTTAATCCAAAAATTTTAAAAGGTTCTCCATTATTTTCTAAAACATCTACTCACAAATAATGGTGGGGGGGGGGGTGGGTTGTTTAATAGCACAACAAAATCACACGCCTTCTAGATGAGTATGATCTCAATATTTTCGTGAAGAGTACAATGAATTTCCCTACAAATCTAGATCCGTTGAAGAAGTACACGAATTATATGGCAAAGGAAAAAAGGATGCTTCTTGATGGAGTCAAAGATCATATTGTGTCCCATTTAGCTGGCAAGAACACAACCATGCAGATGTGGGAAGCCTTGGTAGCACTGTATGAAGGCTATTCTGAACAACAGAAGATGTACTTAGATCAGAAACTGAGGATAATGTAGTTGCAGAAAGGGGAGCGTATTGTTTCGTTCCTGTCAAAACTTCAGAAAATACATGATCATATAGTAGTAGTGGGGGCCACCCATTCTCCTCCAGAAATTGTAAGACTAGCCCTTAACGTAGTCTCTGAATAATGACAGGTGTTTGTCTAGAGAATCCTGGGCAGAGCCACCTTGCTGGGTTGGGAAGGGTTTTGGGCTTCTCTTCAATAAGAAGAGCTAAGGAGGGACCTGGTCAAATGTTAACTTGAGGACAACAATGGCACTGGATTGAAGTTGAAGCAGGAGTTGGAAGAAAATGCAGCCCTCGTAACCAAATGGCATTAGGAGCAGTGGAGACATAAGAAAGATGTATCAAATATTAAGTGCTTCAGGTGTCATGAGCTTGGTCACTACGCTACCTATTGTCATTTGAAGAAAAATGACAAGGACAAGAAGCACGATCCGAAGGTTGTAGCTGCAAATATCGATGAGGATGAGTATGCCATGAGTGCCCATGCATATCCAAGAGGGAGATGGGGTCACATTGAGTTGTAAATTAGCAAGAAATTCAGTTGAGAAGTATCCTTGAGGACTCCACCTCTCGGATCATAACCTTTATAGGGGTGCCCGAGATAAGAAGTAGTAGGTTGGAGGAGTCTTCAATTTGCACAAAGGAGTGCAAAAATTATAGGTGAAGTGGTTAGCAATGTTGAATTTGAGCAGTGTAGAGTAGAGTTGCAGTAGCCCAGAGGGACACAGTGCAGAGAAGCAGCAACACAATTCTTCATAGGGATAGTGTGGGATTAGCTGTAGTCAAAATTTCAGCATCGAGATGCATCTTGAACACTTGCTCAGAATGTTTTTTGTTTTTTAGTTGCTTCCCTTAGTAGCCGAGTTGCAATGTAGTTTTAGCATTGGCAGTGCTAGTAGCAGATGCGACATTTGAGAGGGAATTGTAGTACAAATGCAGCGTTGATCATTGTAGGGTCAACAACAGTACATTGTAGCAGCAACACAGTGATTGGTGGGAAACATGTTAGACATCAATAATGCATATGGAGATGCTTCAGAGTTAGAGTAGTGTGCAACAGGGCATATCTGTTAAAGCACATTCCTCGCTAAGAGCGATGGAATTTTGCGATGCAATATTCATATTGCAAATGCAATCTCAGAAAGAATGAATGGCAGAAGTAAGATTACACTCAATGGAAGTGCGATGCAATATATCACATTGGGATTTTGAAAGCGGGCGTAGTGAACAACTGTGAAAAGAATTGTGATTTTGCGATGGATGACATGGCAATGACAGGGCCCCGCCAATGGTTCTTTTATGAAATATAACTCGTCGAGAAACTTTTCCTTTGTTATCATTTTTTCCTCTTTTGAAAGTCTTTGCATGCTTTATGCCTTCGGTAATAATGCAACGCAATTTTTAGATGGAGCGCTTTACCTATGTCTATTGCAGTTGTGATTTGTGATTTACGATGAGGGCTTTATATGATTTATCCATTTAGAGCTTTGGCCAATAATATACGATTTTAATTTTTTAAATACATATTCCTATCTTATAAGTAAATAAGTGTTATATTGTTTTAATCCAAAAAGTTTAAAAGGTTCCCCATTATTTTCTAAAACATGTACTCACAAATAATGGGCGGGGGGGGGTTTGTTGAATAGCACAACAGAATCACATGCCTTCTAGATGATTATGATCTCAAGCTTTTCATGAAGAGTACAGTGATTGTCCCTACAGATCTAGATCCGCTGAAGAAGTACATGAATGATTTGGTGAAGGCCAAAAGGATGCTTCTTGACAGAGTCAAATATCATATTTTGTCTGATTTAGTTGGCAAGAACACAACCATGCAGATGTGGGAATCCTTGGAAACACTATATGAAGGCTCTTCTGAACAACATAAGATGTACTTAGAGTAGAAACTGAGGATAATGCAGTTGCATAATTGGGAGCATATTGTTTCATTCTTGTCAAAACTTCATAAAATATATGATCGTATAGCAGTAGTGGGGACCACTCCTTCTCCTACAGAAATTGTGAGACTGGCCCTTAACGTAGTCTCTGAATAATGACAAGTGTTTGTTTAGAGCATCCTGGGAAGAGCCACCTTGCCGAGATGGGAAGGGTTTTGGGTTTCTATTCAACAAGAAGAGCTAAGGATGGACCTGGTCAAGTGTTAACTTGATGAAAACAATGGCATTGGATCAAAGTTGAAGCAGGAGGAGGAAGAAAATTTAGCCCTCACATCCAAAGGGCATCGAAAGCAGTGGAGAAATAAGAAATATGTATCGAATATTAAGTGCTTCAGGTGTCATGAGCTTGGTCACTACGCTACCGAGTGTCATTTGAAGAAAAATGATAAGGACAAGAAGCATGATCCGAAGGTTGTAACTGTGAAGATCAATGAGGATGAGTATGCCATGAGCACCCACGCATATTGAGGGGGGAGATGGGGTCACATTGAGTTGTAAATTTGCAAGAAATTCAGTTGAGATGGATCCTTGAGGACTCCACCTCTTGGATCATAACCTTTATACGGGTGCCCAAGATAAGAAGTAGCAAGTTGGAGGAGTCTTCATTTGGTGAAAAGGAGTGCAAAATGATAGATGAAGTGGTTATCAACGTTGAATCTGAGCAGTGTAGAGTAGAGTTGCAGTACCATAGAGGGACATAGTGCAGAGAAGTAGCAACACAATGCTTCAGAGGGATAGTGTGGGATTAGCAGTAGTCAAAGTTTCAGCATCAAGATGCATGTTGAACACTTGCTTAGAAATTTGTATTTTTTTTAGTTGTTTCCCTCATCAGTCGAGTTGCGGTGCAGTGTTATTAGTGGTAGTGCTAGTAACAGATGCAACATTTGAGAGGGACTTGCAATACAAATGCAGCATTGATCATTGTAGTGTCAACAATAGTACAGTGTAGCAGCAACACACTGATTGGTGGAAAACATGTCAGACATCAACAATGCATATGTAGATGCTTTAGAGTTAGAGTAGTGTGCAGCAGGGCATATCTATTAGAGCACATTTCTCACTAAGAGGGAGTGTTGATTTGTTGTAGCATCAGATGTACTTGAAGTCTCAAATTTTGTGGAGAGGCTTAGACACATTAATTACAAATAACCCATAAATTGTTTTGGGAAATTCCACCCAGAAACAATTTTATTTGATAAATTAATTATTTTTAATGAGGACCCTAAATCTAACTTAGGAAATTAAAATCATTAATCGGTAGTAATTTAAATTGTGGGTGAAACTTCTTGTAAAAGTAGATCATGTCTAAATGTAATCCTAGCCATTGACTGGATATCTAATCTCAGTCGTTGAAGTCTCAATGAGGAGACTATAAAGGAAGGCTTGAGGGTCATTTGTAAAATACACCGAAAGGATCAAGTGATCGATTTTTTTGAAGTGAGAAGTGCTCAAGATGAAAACCATATCTAAGTTATTCTTCATTGTAGTCAGGGGTAGAGATAATATTTGTAGAGAAATATCTCTTAGCTAGAGAAACATCAACATAGAAGGGTAGAGAGAGGCTGACATAGAGCCGCACAGGGCTACGCAAAGGCTGCATAGAGGACTAGAGGAAATCCAAGGGTTTGCTGAAAGGTTTATTTCAGAAGCTGGAAGCCAAGGTGTGAGACCGATAGGCAGAGGTCAGAATTTATGTGGAGCAGATCGATTCACCATATGAGTGACGCAATGCCTAGAAGGGTTGACACTGGGACTACACAATGAATCTGTAGAGGTAGCTCATAGCCTGCCAGGGGCACATCATTCAGTGGATCAACCGGTAATTCCTGTGATAGAGTGAGGTAACCTCACTAATCTTTCTGTAAGTCATATTCTCTGTAACTAATTTGTCGGGTGAGACAATCAGATATGTATTCAGCTATTATTGCTACTTAATAATGAAACCCTCATATCTATTGCACGAATTTTATAGCATTGGGTTTTTCCAGGGACGTTTGTATGAAAATAACAGTGTCTTGTGTGTGTCATTTCTCTTGCTCAGTTTATTTTTTTCACATATAACTTAATTAAGTAAAGGTTGCTTTAGTAACTACCTCAATGTTTTTAGAACTAATATGCAAAATAACTTGTTAAATGTAATTTACAAGTAGGAGAGGTAGCTCAGTTTGTTGCAGTAGGATTCCAAATCCAGGACTTTGAATTTTCACAATATGATATATTATTTATTACTTATTTTATTAGAAATTATAGAAAATGTTTAGAATATTTTTTGAATTATTATTTTAAATTTTTTGTTTTAATAAAATTATAATTAACTGTTTATAAATAATTTATCATATATATTTTTAAAAATAATAATATTTTTTTTTTATGTAAGCTTGGGAGGACCTTTTTCATTCATTTTCATGAAAAATAGCCAAGTTACATCCAAATTTAGGTGGTTGGGGGGCTCAACCTGCTCATTAGGAAACTAGGTGTGTTGGCCACCTTACCTCATTATAATCCATCCAAAAACAAAATATTTTGAGACTGTCTATCATAGCTATATATGTCTGATTATCCTTAATTCTCCTAATGACTAGATATCTAAAACATAATATCAAAGTATACAAAGAATTCATGTATAGAGAGAAAAAAATAAAAAAGTAAAACTTATTATGGTCCTATAATTTATAAGATTGGAAAGAATAAATGATAGAGGACAACATCAAACCACTTTGGAGATGAGGACCTAGCCTTCCTAGAATCAAAGAGGGCTCTCTCTATTTTTATTATTTAATTTGATTGTTATAAATGTTGATATTAGGCTAGTTATAGAAATTGTGAGGGTTGTTTGTTTTGATTGATTGTGTGGTTGGACAGATAGAGTTGTGAAACTTAATCCATTAGGCTATGGAGTCTTTAAAAGGCTGGATTGTGCATCAAATTTTTAAGGACATTCACAAGGAAATCTAACTCTTCAGATTGGATCTTACTGGCAGTGTGAATATGATATGAAAGAAAGCAGTGAGTTTAGTGATAGCAAAGAGCAATTAAGAATTCTTGAACTATAGTAAACATAGACAAAATTAAGGTGCTCTCTCAGCAAATCTTAATCCAAATATTTTGTTTTACAATTAGATAAATCGGTGCATAGCATGAACAACAGAGAAAACATTAACACAGAGGAAAAAACATCACCATTAACATAGCTCAAGAATCATGTGAATCGTCTCTTATTATTGATGCCCTACAAAAACTACAGTGCTCCAATACAATGATTCTTACAATGCAGAGTCTAATAAGGTCCAACCCTTGACAATGAAAATACATGTAGTATTTAACTACAACTATGTTGGTCACCCTAATCTACTTCAGCAACCTACATTCATTATGATTTTATTAAAACTAGAGTACTGTGGCCATGCAAGGCCCGAAAAAAAAAAATCTCTGGCAAAACATCGACTGTAGCAATAACTTTGGCAGCTCTTCGTAAATAAAAAAGTCAAGTTGAAGGTGGCTGAGGTGGTGACGAAGAGGCAATGATAGTGGCCTTAACATCTAGCTCTACTTTTGGGGTTGCCGCTGCTAGATTATTAAATATGACGTGATGCTGGCTCTTCAAATTGATCGATGGCTATGCTGATGTGTCTATCATGCCTTTTCAGTCTTGGTACATGCACAATTTTCCCCACTCCTTCATTCTTGGAATTCTCGTACCTATGACCTGTCGATACACTTCATCCACCTCTTTATATTTTCTAAAATTAGGCTTGGTGACAAAAACATGCTTCAGCTAGTGTTGAATGAAGATATCATTGCTCAGGAGATCCAAGACAACCTCCCTGGTCACATTCCATTTAATTTTGGAAAATTTGGTGGTATCCTTAGCTGCTTCCCTAAGCTTGGTCATGTAATCTCCCTTTTGGACCACCTTGTTGATAATTACATACAGTAAGGGCAGTCCCTTTGCCCTCATGGTCTCAATCTTGTTTAATAATGTACCAATAGCCATGTCCAACTCATGACACTTCTCCCCCAGTTTCCTCATTAAGTTCCTCTTAGTGAGGACCCTTTTTACCTCTAGTATGGTTTATGTTATGTCCTATATATCCAGCTCTTCCAGCTCAAAATTGGTTTCGGAGTTCAAGAATTTTATGATCTTTGGGGTGGTTATTGTCATATTTCCTAGCTCCTGATTTGCTTTATCGATCACCACTTTACATTTTTAATTAGCTCCTTCTGTTCAAAAATAATGTGGATGGAATGCCAGATCCCATCCGCTAACTCTGTGATATTGCCCCAAATTATCAATTTCATTTGGACCAAAATGTTGCTGGCAGAAAATTCCTTTTCTGCCTTCTCCAACCTCTCAATATGCTTCTCGGCTATCTCATGGGCAACTTCTAATCTTGCCTTTTGATCCCTCAATATGCCAATCTATGTCTCCAATTTCTTGATCTCTTGTGATTGCAAGGTCATGCTTTCCATAACTTTGGATAGCTAATCTGTCCCACTGGATGCTCCATTAGTTGCTGAAACAATTGATGGAATTGATGAGATAGGGATAGCTTCTAATGGGATGAGTGCCCCTCAAGATTCTTCTCCTTTTTCCTTCAGTAGCTTCTCCATGTCGGTCTCCATTTGTTTTATTTGGGCAGACTGTTCAATAACTAAATTCATTAACTCAACCTTCTGTGTCGCGTCTTCCTCAATACCCTTAGCTAAGGGGTCTTCTGTCACTGGCATCTTCAACTCTTTCCTGAGGGCTGCTATGTCAGCATTCTTTTTCTTCAAAAGCTCCTCCACAACTTTAACATTGGCTGGGTCATGCTCAAGCTTCATTATTAAATCTTCTAAAGACTCAATCCTTGAGCCTATAGCCATTGTAGATATCCTCTCCATCTTGAGCTATGATTGGGTACTGGATAAGGACACCTGCAATTTTGACAAGCTCATAGCAGTATTTTTCAAGGTTGAGGCTACCATCTCCTTGGTTCGCTTGTCTAATTCCATCTGGTGAATAGGATGGATGTCCTTAGTGTTGAAATCGAATCTTGATTTCTTATAATCTCCTAATCCTTGAGGTCGTGGGACCAAAGCTTGTACAAATTCCATCTGCATTCTCCCTTTTTCAGTGTCAAAGGTAGACAGTAGCCTACTTTGTGACCTTGAGGTCTGCTTCCAGAATTGATTGTATGTATTAGTATTTAGCACCTCATTCCTCAAATTTATCTCTTTGAATATCTCGAAGGCAAACTTCTCTTGGCTTTCTATGGTAGGTCTAGAAGTAGATGCTTGTAGGCCTTGTTTCTAAACAGACACTGTGGCTGATGATGTAGGTGAGGCCATTGTCTCTCCACCCGTTGATGATGACTTAGGGGTATCCATGATGTGAATCAATGTTTTCTTCTTTGATTCACGTCCCTGATCAATTTCCATATGAATTTGGGCCCTTTTCCTATATTTTAGCTTGAATTCTTTGCTAGAGGTATCAGTCACTAAAGGTGATTGATCCTCTCTTAGCCTCTCGCTCTCTATATCTCTCTCTGGCTCTTTCCCCTTGTCCTCTTTTACTTCTAAACTCCTCCCTTCTTGTGGTGTTGAGGTTTGAAATATTGAAGTGGAGATCACCTTTTCTTCATCTTCTTGGAGGGTGTTGGTCACCCATTCTGTTTGGTTGGAATATTGCTCAATTGCAGGTCTATGTATGAACATAGGGTGTGGATCTATTTTCCACCCTTTTCTTGGAGATAATCGCTGCAGGGTCATAAGACCAAGTAAAATTGTTATTGAAACCCATCCCCTTTAGTATCTTATCTTCCTCCTCCCCTGCTGCTCTGTTGTTGCAAATGAAAGGCCCAAATTGTGTCTTGATCTTGAATTGAGCCATCTTATTTGCAGAAACAAAGTGGAGCTCATCTGCATCTATAATTTTCCTTATGTACTCCAACGAAAATACCCTCATGGAGAGGAAATTTGGAAATTTGTAAGGGGCTATCTCACTTCCATAGACTCGAATCTCTCTGTAATTTTGGTACAAGTACCAATCTGTTGTCTTCACTTTCTTTGTTAGTTGCATGGTTTTCTTGATCTCTTCACTTATCCTCAGCTCTGCTGCATTGTTGAGTGTGTTGATGGTTGGATGCACAAACAAATCTGCAAAATCATTATATGTATAGTTTTTTTGTTCCTTAAATAACAGGGTGGTCCAGAAGATGATAGATTGAGGCTCAAAATCTTCATTCACCTTGGTCATCTTAAATTGAAACCTGCTGAACTAGAAATACACAAACATATACACCAACATAGAGGTGTATTTGAAAACCTCCTCTATGTGAAACTTTAAAAATTGTTCATGAATGGCATGTGAAAGAAACTGGGCATAATTAAACATGATTGCAGGCTTAGCTTCTGAGGATAGAACGGAAAAAACACCTATCACAGCTTCATCGACCCACTAATCAGAGTGATAACCTAAAAAATAAGATAGAATAGTGATAATCTTCTTGGTCCTTTTGAGAAAAATAGATGGAGGGTAGGGTGGATTTTTGATAGGCATTGGTGCATTAGTTGCCATGAAAAGTTGCAGAGTTTTGGCTATGCTGGAAAAATCACTTCTCTGATAAAGTTCCCTAAGGGCTTTATAGGAGAAGGGGAATTTTTGTTCAGGAGTGGGTCCTACATCATTTGCTAAATGGATTGGGCATTAATGGTGAATAGGATTTCTCCTGTTGGGGTGAATATGGTCCTATGATTAATGTCATAGCAAGCCTGGAATTTTCTGATGAATTTGGGGCAACTATGGGTTTTGGGAAAGATGTATAGAGGTAACTAGGCCTCCCACAGGCTAATGTCATTGACTTCATCAAGAAATTTGTCCTCGAGCCAGAAGTAGACATCGAACAAGTCAAAGTCTGACTCTATCTCATGAATTTTGTAATCTCGGTCTACCAAGGCTGTATGATCTAAATCCATTTGAGGGTAAACCATGAGGTTGAAAAGCTCTTGGTCCCTCTTAGGAGGCATGATTTTTCTTCTATAGCTTATTTTCAATCTGCAATGGAGAATGGGATGCAAGAAAAGGTAGCAGTGAAATTAAAGTGATATCGATTGGTATTAGGGAAGGGAGAAAATAGAAGGGACCATGATCAAAAGGGAACAATTTCAAGGGGAGACTATAATCCAGTTTTCTGAGAGCTATCGATTCTTTTGATGAATCACATGTCTTTTGCAGCAACTGTTTAGCCTGTGATTTTTCTGTAATTCTTTGTAAGTCTGATACCTGCAATATTTAGTCAAAAAAAGCACAATAAAATGTGTATCAGGCATGATTTTGGATTTTAATTTGTGATTGGTGAGACGTTGGGGTGGCGCAGGTCCGTTGGAAAACGACCTGACCATTTATGGTGCAACAGATTCTTGGAAATAATGAATGCAATTGGACGGGAGGGACATGTAAGCGGGGACATGGTGCAGAGGTAGCAAGAAATAAATAGCCCAACGGTTGGTCGGTGCGATGGTTTATTGGGCAACAAAAACCTCTCTTGGAGGGGGGTAATGGCGGTCTACAAGATCAGTGGTGGGGTGGGGGTGTGAACAGTTGTAGGCGTGACACATAGCAAGTTAGGTGGTATCAGGTACCATCGATTTCAGACCCCCTGCCCCCGCCGCTCTTTGTTAATGTTTGGAGGGTGAGGGGGGACTAGAACGAAATGTGGGCCATCAGATGTGGGGCGGTGAGCGAAGATGAAGGGGAGTTGCAGGCTGATTAAATCCGATGGGGAAAAGTGATGTAAGGTGTCACGGGATAGGCGATGGGATGGTGGGGTCAGGATATGAGAGTCGTGGGGTAATTTGAAACTTTAGGTATGGGGTGAGATAAGTGGACAATAATGTTTCAGAGCTTAGGGTAAAAAATGAACAAAAATATGAAATATATCCAAATAGCTATGGAGATGTATTTGAGTTCCTAAACTTCAACATATAACCCTATTTTTTCAATCTTTTGGATGCAAGCACCTTCTATTTTGGTCCTTCTTCTTCCACCATAGGAACAGTGGAATTTTGATGTTGTAGTTTGTGAAATAATCTTTATATTTTTTCTTTCATTATTCTCTTTCAATGTATCTACCTACCCAAACTACCAATCTAACCTTTTTTCTTCTTTTTAGGGTGCATTTAGACTTACAGACCATGAAATCAATTTTCTTTTGAATTTATAACCTACCACCTATCCCTTATTTCTCCTATTGGTTCAAATTAAGCTATTGAACCAATGTCATTTTCTACCTATCTACTGATAAGCCAAGACTAAATGGTTTGGAAAATCTTAATTTTCTAACCTATCAGTAGAAAATTCAAAATTGTACAATCATGCTTAAGCTGTATGATTGGACAAACTTTTATAGCTAGTGGTGGCATTTTGATTTGCAGCACTTTTAGAGATATTAATTTTTTGTGGGGCTTTCTTTCTTCCTTTTTCAACAACCTCTTTTCTTTTCATTTTTTTTTTCTTTTTATCTTCTTTGGAAATTCTTTTTTAACATTGAAAAATATGTACAATATGAAAATTTACACGTAAGAAATACACAGTCACCTTGTGATACTGTAAATTACACGACGCTAATAGTGGCTCTAGCAGGGGATGGCACTTTTTCTTAGGGAAGTGTCAAGAACATCAAGACCAGTAGCTTTGTATACTTCTTCTCTGCAACAATTTCTGTGAATATTCTCTTGCTATTTTTTATGAATCTATGTTGCTATTTTTCAGCACAACCAGGTGGCCTACAAATAGGACTCGAACCAAAAATTGTGGTATTTACAGTGGAGTGGGAAATTTCTCTATATTTAGGAGAAGTAATGGTTCAACATCCTACCATTTACAGGACCTCCAGGAAGCTCTGTTCCATCCATCTCTTGCATAAAAAATGCATTATTTACCCTGAAAGAATGAACAATATATGGGCCTTCCCATAGGTTTTCAAACTTGCCATGCTTACCTTTATCTTCTCTTCTGGATTCCCATTTCAGTACTTTATCTCCAATATTGAAATCATTTTCTTTTTTTCTTTTATCAAATATCTTCTTTATATTTTCTTGCACCACCTGAGTTCTGTTGTAAACCTCTTCTCTGGACTATCATAGCTGAATGGTTTGGCTTATTCTTCTTTGTACATCATTCTCTTTAGCCTATACTTCTTGAATTATTTTCATGGCTGAAACTCCTAAGGCTGTTGGGAAAACTGCATCCATCCCATAGACCAA
The DNA here is from genome assembly GCA_034641835.2 of Pinus albicaulis. NCBI lineage: Eukaryota > Viridiplantae > Streptophyta > Pinopsida > Pinales > Pinaceae > Pinus > Pinus albicaulis. Next base: position 1,263,231,185 of record CM076577.1, read on the forward strand.
CTGGTATGGGGACATGCCAATTGATTTCTTAGTTTTTAGTCTGTCAACCCATAATGCATGTACCAATTTGTTATGCCATGATTTCTTATTATATTCCAACAATTTCTTGATAATGTTAACCAAAATCTTGTTGGACGATTCAGCTAGTCCATTACCTTGAGGGTAATAAGTTGTTGAATGCCCCAAAGAGATGTGATATTTGTGGCAAAAATCCACCATTTTCTTGGACTTAAAATAAGCAGTGTTATTTGCGATGGTTTTCCTATGAAAACCAAATCTAGACAAGATGTTGGCTTCAAGGAATTTGATAATCACTGAGTCAGTAGCCATTCTGGAAGGAATGGCCTCTATCCATTTGGTAAAATAGTCTATAGCAGTAAGGATCCAGTTATGCTGGGCAGAGGAGGAGGGATGGATTTCTCCAATGATGTCTAAACCCCATTGTTGGAAAGGAGCCTCAATAGAGATTGGTTGTAAGGGAAAAGGAAAAAAATTTCCTTTTCCCTCAAAACTTTGACACTTATGATAGGTAGCTACCATTTTGTGGATATTTGAGAAAAGAGTAGGCCAATAGAAACCAACCCTAAGGATATTAGTAGTGGTTTTCTAGTATAGATGGCCTCCACAATCCCCTTCATGAAATTCTTTCATAACCCTATCTGTATATTCCTTAATAAAATTACATTTAAGAAATATGCCCCCAGAATCTGTCCAGTACAAGACATTTTCTAGGATGAAAAATTTTACAGCTTTCAATTTCAAGAATCTAGCTTTTGTTTTGGAAACACTAGGAGGAACATTTAAATTAAATAGAACATATAATATATCTTCATACCAGGGAGAATTAAGGAATGCTTCCTCAATAGGTGGAGTCACTAGCTCCTCTTGTTCATCCAGTAAATGGATCATGTTGATATAGAGTGCTTGAAAATTGGTTTAAGCCATCAATTTGGCTAATCCCTGTCCCTTGATTAGTTTGGTGGGTCTGATCTCTAAATCATACTCCAAGATAACAACAATCCAGTTGCCTCTTTTTCCATTAGGATCCTGCACTAGGATGTCTTTTACAACTGTATTGGGCACAAATGCAATGATATGTGAGTGTAGAATGTAAACTCTAAAATCCTTCAGTGCTTTGATCAAAGAAAAATCCTGCTTTTCCATGATATTGTACTTTGAAGGTGAATCTCTCAAATATTGGCTAAAATTTTTTATAGGTTGCTCTTCTCCTTCCCTATTTTTTTGCAACAATACAAAAGCAATAGTGTGCATTGATGCAAAGGAAAAAATAATGAAATCCTTGGTGAAATGAGGGATGATTAGAACTAGAGCTTTAGTGAGTGCCTGATTTACCAAGTCAAAGGATTGTTTAGCTTCCATGGTCCACTTAGCTCCTGAATCTCTCTTGAGTATGTTAGTGATATTTCTCAACAATTTTGCAAGGTTTGGTATAAACCTTCTCAATAAATTTATTTTTCCAATGAGATATTGAAGCTCTTTGATGTTCCTGGGATGACTGATTTTAAGTATTCCCTCAATTATGCTGGGGTCAATCTTGATTCCTTATTCATATATAATATGGCCCAGAGGATTTCCTTCTTCAAGACCAAATAATGATTTCTTAGGATTTAGAGATAGTCCGAACATTATACACTTTTCAAAAAAACTTCTCAAATGGGCCAAATATTCTTCATCAGTTTTTGAATATATTGTGATATCATCAAAGTAGATCACAACGAAAAGACTGATTTCTTCTGAAAAAGAAATGTCCATTGCTCTCTAGAAGGTGGAACCAACATTTATTAATCCAAAAGGAATTTTTACATACATGAAGGTTCCCCAAGGAGTGGTAAAGGTTGTTTTGTGCTGATCATCTGAATGCACGAGCACTTGATTATACCCTAAAAATCCATCTAGCAAAGAGATCCTTCTGGAGCCCACTACCCTTTGAAATATCTGGTCGATCTTTGGTAAAGGGTAGTTTTCCTTCAGTTATACCTTTTTCAGATTTCTAAAGTTAATGCAGAGCCTGATCTCACATGTTTCTTTCTTACAGGCACAATGTTGGAAACCCATTTAGAGTATCTGATTGGGACTATTATTTTGGCATCATACATCTTCTTGATCTCCCTCTCAACCAAGGGCATCAGGATAGGATTTATCTTGTGCGGTTTCTGTTTGAAAGGCTTCTGTTTCTCCTTGACTGGAATCTTGTGCTGGATAATATTAGTATCATAAGATTTCAGGTCTTCATAGCTCCAAGAAAACACATCAATGAACTCCTTAAAAAAAGCAATATATTTCTATTTTGTTGACGTTGGTAGTGTATTTGATAACTTTATCATCTTGGGCTCTTGCTCACTGCCTAGATTGCACTCCTCAATGTTTGCTTTTTTAGGTTCCATATTTGGTTTTTTGGCCACATCATTCAAATCAAATAGTTCCTTCAAAGGGACAAGTCCTCTAGGTATGATGTTATATTTGAATTGGAGTACTTCAGACTCTTCTTTTTCTCATTCTTTATGTATTTCTTCTCTATGTAGATCTCTATTTTATGAAATATTAATATTATAATTATGAGGAGGTTCATCTCTGCACATTTTTTCTTCAATGGGAAAATCTTCGTCAAAATCTAGGTCCAAGTTGGAATCTTCAAACTCACCTTTAGATTGCAGTAAATTTTCAATCTGCTTGCCATCTCCAAAGACTTGCCAATATCTCATATTATCAAATACTACTGGGTGTTTTTTAATCTGTACTGTATATTTTTTGTTAGGATGAGGTAATTGACAAGTGTTGGCTGAAAATGTTAACCCATTGGCAAGGATATTTTGATTTCTTGGAACTGCAGCAAGGTCATACTCTTCAAAATTTTTCAGGAGGTCAAGGGAAACATTCCTGTATGCTCTCAATCTGGGATGCTTGGTTAAATATTCTCCCTTTATTTGTGTAATAACCAGCTTAGAATCCCCATGAACATAAATTATTTTGGCTCCTAATCTCTTTAGTAGTTGTAAACCCAAAAGGAGCGCCTCATATTCTACTATATTATTGGTGCAATGAAAATTTAGTTTGTAATAATGACCCTCTTCATGGTTATTTTTAGTATTGCATACCCACACCCCTAATCCTAAGCCTACTTTGCCACAAGAGCCATCAAAACTCATGTTCCAAAAAGGTTTAGATTCATAATTGTGTTGTACAATTTTCATTTGGTCTGCTTGTTATCTATTATGGTCCTCTTCTTCTCCATCTACTTGTTCATTAATGTCTTCATCATTGTAAAGAATGAATAAATCAAGGCCAGGATGAACAGAGTAAAGGGGGTAGTTATGTGATTTTTCTTGACTACTTACCATGTATTTCATTAAAGTCTCCCTATACAATCTTGTTGACCAAATACTGGTATAGTAGCATAAGTCATATCCATATAGAGGGTCCCTTGTAGCTTGTCTTTCCATGAGTGTGATAGAAGCATACCATACTTAGGAGGGATTTCAACCACTACTATATCCATCACTAGACTTTTGGCTGGTATCTGGGCTAAAGTAATATAGAGATCTTTGATGAGGCCTAGTCAAATGAGTACAAGTCTTTGTAGGGTCTAGTTATTTCAAAGCCAAGTTTATCCATGACTTCCTTTGGCATAATATTATGAGATGCACCTGAATCTAACATGGCATTATGGAGGATTTTATCATGAACATTCAAACTGATATAAAATGGGGAAACACCTCCTTCTTGGGATTTACCATCTACTTCTGGCCCAAACAAAAGTTCAGTTTTATCATCATTCATATTGATTGTGTCAGTAATTTCTCCTATGTTCAATACCTTTAGGACTTGGGACCTATATACATCCTTATTTACCAATTCAATGAGAGGAATTGAGATTTTTATTTTAGCAATTTCGTTCTCAATGTTGAAAGGTGTCTGTACTTTTGGCATATTTGAACAGTTAGTATTCTCAGGTGCTATATTTGCAGCAACTTCAGATTGTTGACCTGTGGTAGGGGTATCAACCTGAACAGTTTTGGCAGGGCTGATAACAGGTTTACTAGTGTTGCTTTCTATATCGTTCTTACCAGGGATATTAACAATTTTCTTTGATCTTTCTGTTGTTTTCTTGGGATCAGTTTCAGGGACCTTTTTTGCAGATTTTTCGGAATTATTTCTCTTGAAACTATCAGAGCTTTTATTGCTTCTAAGATTATATTGTCTATGTACCTCCATGATGGCATTCTTAAACCCTTGTTTATAATATTCAGTCTCTTCAAATTCTACTTCATTTTGAGTCAGAGAAAATAAATATTGTTCTTCTTGAGTAAGGAAAACATAATCCTCTTCATTAATTCCCATTATATTAATTTGAATTTATTCTAGTTGTTATACCACTCCCTCATCGTCATTAGTGTAATTTTCTTGGAATGGGGCCTAATTTTTTGGTTAGGGCCTCTCTGTTCTCTCAATATTATTTGCGGGGACTTTCTTATAAATTTTTGGTTTCTATTTTGAGGAGCTGGCTTATTTTCTCTAGGGATAACTCTCTCATTCAAGCTGATCCTCTCCATCATTCTCTCCATAGTCCTTATCAGGTTCTTAATCTTAGCATCAGCTGTGGAAGTTGTAGGCTCTTCCCTTATAGTGAATCTCTTCTCCATAGTGTGTTGTATACGCTGTTAAACCTGGTACAGTAGTCTTGGACACTCTCGCCAACATTCATCTTGATGTTTTCATATTCTATCAAGATTTGAAGAAGGTTTTTCTTAACTTCCCATCTATTTATGAATAGCTGGTGAAAGGCAAGGAGGTCATGGACACTATTTGGAGTCAAGCCCTTAAACCATTTTTTTTACTTCTCCCCCTAAACATTGAGCAAACATTCTCAGCTTGATATTTTCATCATCTATCTCTTGATAGTCAAAAGATTCATTCATTTTATCCACATGTTGTTGAGCAGTTTCAGGACCAGTTCCATCAAAATGTGGGATTTTGGACTGATAATCCTATGCCATAAGCACTGCAGGTAATGGTAGCACCAATGGAGCATACTAGGCTGCCACAATTGGTGGTGGGAGAAACCAAGGGGGATTAACAAGAGGAGGGTTGGCCAAGGGAGCTGGATGATTAAGTGGAGGAGGGTGGACAGTGGGTGTATGAGTGGAGGTTTGGACACTCTGGTGGGAAATATTCAAGGAAATGGTAGGAGCTGTAGATACACCTGGAAAAATTGACTAAGGATGAGGAGATTTGGAAATAAAAAAAGGAGTTATTACAGCAAGAGTAGATAACTCTACAGATTATTGAAGGCATGCATCATCAACAGCTGAGGTGAAATCTGCTACCAAATCTTGGAGGGATTCAAAGTGCTGGAGAAGCTGAAGGTCAGTTTGGGTGGAGATGGAGGCTTCCCAAACTGGACTTTGTTGTAAGATAGATGGGCCAAAAACTATCTGGGTTGTCCAATTTTGAGATTTGGTCCTGAATAAGATTTGTTCAAAATTTAAATCGAAATGGATATCCTGCAAGGTTACAAGGTTTCCATGGTGGGAAATTGCTCTGTGGAGAGATCTCTCAACAGTTTGACTCTCATCTATGGGGTTTTTTCTTAGTATTTTCTCTGGATTTTCAACTATTGTAGGAGGATTTGGGTCAAGATGGGATTTGGTAAAGATTATTTTGGAAGCTAGGATTTAGACCTAGAGCACATATAGGCTGAATATTTATAACACAACTGAAAAACCAATCTCTGGAAAATACTTGAATCACATGATATTTTAACTGTGGTTTCTAAGTTCTGATGAAATACTAATATTTTTCAATAATTCCCAAGTATGGTCGCCATTATGTTGTGGCCCTATAATTTATATGATTGGAAAGAATAAATGATAGAGGACAACATCAAACCTCTTTCGAGTCTAGGACCTAGCCTTCGTAGACTCAAAGAGGGATCTCTCTATTTTTATGATTTAACTTGATGGTTATGAATGCTGATATTAGGTAGTTATAGTAATTATGAGGGTTGTTTGTTTTGATTTATTGTGTGGTTGGATAGATAGAGATGTGAAAATTAATCCATTGGGCTATGGAGTCATTAAAATACTGGATTGTGCATCAACATTTTGAGGGAATTCACAGGGAAAGCTGACTATGCATACTAGATATTACTGCTAGTGTGAATATGAGATGAAAGAAAGCGATGAGTTCAGTGATAGCTAAAGAGAAATTAAGAATTCTTGAACTATACTTCAGAAGAAAATATTGAGATAGTAAACACAACTAGAATTAAGGTGCTCTCTCAGCAAATCTTAATCTAAATTTTATGTTTTATAATCAGATAAATCGATGCACAACATGAAAGACAAAGAAAAAATTAACACAAAGGAAAAAACATCACCATTAACATAGCTCAAGAATCCTGTGAATGGTCTCTTATTATTGATGCCCAGCAAAAACTACAGTGCTCCAATACAATGATTCTTACAACGCAGAGTCTAACAAGGTCCAACCCTTGACAATGAAAATACATGCAGTATTTAACTGCAACTATGTCGGTCGCCTAATCTACTTCAACAACCTACATTAATTATGATTTTATTAAAACTAGACTATTGTGGCCATGCAAGGCCTGAAAAAAAATATCTCTGGCAAAACACCGACTATAGCATTAACTTTGATAGGTCTTCATAAATCAAAAAGGTAGGTTGAAGGTGGTTGAGGTGGTCACAAAGAGGCAACGATAGTGGCCTTGACATATGGCTCTAATTTTGGGGCTACCACTGCTACATTATTAAATATGACGTGATGTTGGCTCTTCAAACTGATCGGTGGTTGTGTTAATGTGTCCATCATGCCTTTTCAGTCTTGGTACTTGCACAATTTTCCCCACTCCTTCTTTCCTGGAATTCTCGTACCTATGACATGTCGGTACACTTCATCCACCTCTATGTATTTGCTGAAAGTAGGCTTCGTGAGAAAAACATGCTTCAGCTCATGTTGAATGAAGATATCATTGTTCAAGAGATCCAAGACAACCTTCCTGGTCACGTACCCTTTAATGTTCGAAAATTTGGTGGTATCCTTAACTACTTCCCTGAGCTTGGTCATGTTATAATCTCCCTTTTGGATCAGCTTGTTGTTAATTACATATAGTGAGGGCAGTCCCTTTTCGCTCAGGGGCTCAATCTTGTTTAAGAATCTCTCGATACCCATGTCCAATTCATGACACTTCTCTTCCAGTTGCCTCACTAAATTCCTCTTAGCGAGGACCCTTTTTACATATAGTATGGTATATGTTCTATCCTGTATATCTAGTGCTTCCAACACAAAACTGGTTTTGGAGCTCAGGAATTTTATGATCTTAGGGGCTGTTATTGGCATATTTCCCAACTCTTGATTTTCTTTATTGATAGCCACTTTTCATTTGTCAATTAGCTCCTTCTGTTAAAAAATAATGTGGATGAAATACCAGATCCCATCCACTGAATCTATGATACTGCCCCAAATTATCAGATTCATTTGGCCCAAAATGTTGCTTGTAGAAAATTCCTTATTTTCCTTCTCCAACCTCTCAATCTACTTCTTGGCTATCTCATGTGCAGTTTCTGATCTTGCCTTTTGATCCCTCAGGATGCCAATCTATGTCTCCAATTTCTTGATCTCTTATGATTGCAGGGTCATGCTTTCGATAGATTTAGACAATTGATCTCTCCCACTGGATGCTCTAGCAGTTGCTAGAACAACTGATGGAATTGATGAGATAGGGACAACTTCTAATGGGATGAGTGCCCCTTGAGCTGCTTCTTCTTTTTCCTTTAGTAGCTTCTCCATCTTAGTGTCCATTTTTTTGATTTGAGCAGACTGTTCAATAACTAACTTGATTAATTCTGCCTTTTGCGTCTCATCTTCCTCAATGCCCTTAGATAAGGGGTCTTCTGTCACCGGCATCTTGATCTATTTCCTGAGGGTTGTTATGTCAGCATTATTTTTCTTCAAAATCTCCTCCACAACTTGAACATTGGCTGGGTCATGCCCAAGATTCAGTATTAAATATTATAATGACTTGATCCTTGAGTCTCTAGCCATGGCAGATTTCCTCTTCATCTTGAGCTGTGAATGGGTACTGGATAAGGACAATTGAAGTTTTAACAAGCTCATAGCAGTATTTTTTAAGGTTGAGGCTACCATCTCCTCGGTATTCTTGTGTAATTCCATCTGGTCGATGTCCTTAATGCTGAACGCGAATGATGCTTTCTTATAATCTCCTACTCCTTGAGGCCATGGGACCAAGGCTTCTAGAAATGTCATCTGCATCCTTCCTTTTTCAGTGTCAAAGGCAGATAGTAGTCTGCTTTGTGAACTTGAGGTCCACTTCTAGAATTGATTGTATGTATTAGTCTTCAACACCTCATTCCTCAAATTTATCTCTTTGAATATCTCAAAGATAGACTTCTCTTGGCTTTCTATGGTAGGTCTGGAAGAAGATGCCTATAGGCCTTGTTGCTCAACAGAAAATGTGGCTGATGATGTAGGTGAGGCCATTGTCTCTCCACTTGATGATGATGACTTAGGGGTATCCATGATGTGAATCACTGTTTTCTTCTTTGATTCACCTCCTTGATCAATATCCATATGAATTCGGTCCCTTTTCCTATATTTTAGCTTGAATTATTTGCCAGAGGTATCAGTCATAAAAGGTGATTGATCTTCTCTTGGCCTCTTACTCCCTATCTCTATCTCTGGCTCTTTCCCCTTGTCCTATTTTTCTTCTACACTCCTCCTTTCTTGTGGTGTTGGGTCCTAAATGCCTGAAGTGGAGATCACATGTCCTTCATCTTCTTGGAGGGTGTTGGTCACCCATTCTGTTTGGTTGGCATACTGCTCAATTTTAGGTCTGTGTGTATGAACACAAGGTGTGGATCGGTTTTCCATCCCTTTCTTGGAGATAATCTCTGCAGGTTCATAATACCAAGTGAAACTGTGACTGAAACCCATCCCCTTCAGTATCTTATCTTCCTTCTCCCCTGTTGCTCTACTATTGCAAATGAAAGGCCCAACTTGTGTCTTGATCTTGAACTGGGCCTTCTTATTTGTAGAAACAAAGTGGAGCTCATCTGCATCTATCATTTTCCTTATATACTCCAATGCAAATACCCTCATGGAGAGGAACTTTGGAAATTTGTAATGGGCTAGCTCACTTCCATAGAAACGAATCTCTGTGTAATTTTGGAACAAGTACCAATCTGTTGTCTTCATTTTCTCTGTTAGCTACATGGTTTTCCTGATCTCTTCACTTATCCTGGGCTTTGCTGCACTACTGAGTATGTTGATGGTTGGATGCAAAAACAAATCCACAAAATATTTATCTTTATATTTTTTTTGTTCCTTAAATAGCAGGGTGGTACAGAAGATGATCGATTGAGGCTCAACATCTTCATTTACCTTGGTCATCTGAAATTGAAACCCACTGGACTGGAAATATACAAACACATAGACCAACACAGAGGTATATTTGAAAATCTCCTCTGTGTGAAACTTTAAAAACTGTTTGTTGGAACAGGGTCCCTTACAAGCTGCGAAACTGGTCCATTTTGTATTTTTTTTATTATATTTAGTCTAACGCAGGGGTTTTGGGGTGGGTCAAAGCCCCTAAAGCATTATAAATGGGTCAAGGGTAGACCAAGATTCTGCAAATCACGGTTTGCGAAACATTGGATGCGTAGGCTAAAATATTATAAGTAGTTGAACCTTTTTTAAGTTGTAAAATAGGTTTGGATAGAGATTGATGCTAAGTGTGAATTGATAGATCTGGTTAGGGTTGTTGGGGAAGGACTCCTACTGCTGTGTGCATGGATATTCTCTGTCCTGCTGTGTGAAAAACCTGTTGCTGTGTGCACAGATTGGGATTTAGGTATTGTAAGTGGATCTGAAGGATTAATGAATGTGGAAGTATTGTTGGATACCTAAATATGTTGGAATTAGTCTGTGATGTTTGGCTGATTAATATATGTTGATGCATTATTGATTTAAGCTGCGAATATATTTGTGTTAATTGTTTATGCTGTGATCTGGGTCTATTCTATTACATTTCTGCAAGAATATCTAGAGTATATGTGTTATCTTTATATAAGTTCATGATCTGTTGATTACTTTGAATATCATTGCTATCGAGCACGTGGATGCGAAAGGAATCTATAGATCTAGGCTCTGTAATATAAGATCTGGTCACTATAAGACTGAACACAGCTTAGCTTGACTTACCTACCCTCTCCCAAGGTGTGGAAACCTGGTTCTAGCACCCACCCATACTACTTCGGGTGACACTTTGGCCTGCGCAAGCAGGTCACTGCCAAAAGGGCCAGTAATATAGGGGTTTGTTGAAAAACTTTGAACATTCGAACATGGGTCAGGACCCATCGAGCCAACAAATGGTTCCATTGCTGGGACCTGGAGCATTTTGAGAGAGGGATCGAGTAATGCCAAGGCCGTATTGGAAACCTGAAAGGAAGGAAATTGATGAATGGTTCAAACAGCAAGTTCATGAATTCGCAGTGACAAAAAACCGCAGTAAGAGGTTGACCGCCAAGGAGTGGAAAAATAAGTATATTTTCACAAAGATCTACGAGATCTTCCTTGTGAAAATTGTGACCAAGCTCCAGGAGTGGCTCACAAGGTTGGTTGAATTTCAGAAGTGTTGGAGGGACGAACGGGTCATGCAGTGGATCCCCAAATTGATCCAGTAGTTAGAGAAAGACTGATAACACCATCACTCACACGGTGGACCACTGGGTGGATAGTGTGCTAGGAGGGTTTGTGAAGAAATTTGCCATCGATTAGTCCATATACTACTCTGAAGAAAAGAAAATATTCTTCAAGGGTTTCCAGGGTAAGTTTCTGAAGATCTTACCATTGCTGATTAAGATATTACTGTGCAAAAAGAGTATCTTGTGTGGTCACACCGAGAGAATGACCGCTGATCCAAATGGAATTTGAACGCGAAGTGGCAAATACTATCGGACTAACCTAGAAGGAGATAGATTTTTCTACAACCCAGTAAGAGAAGCGGCTGCGTAGAATCCTCTCGGCACACCACTTTTGAACCAGCATAGGGGTAAGAATTCACCTACACCTCTACCGCCACCACCGAAAGACAACATGGCCATGCATATGAAGTTACCCACCTTTAAGGGTGTAGGAGATGCAGACATGGATCAGTTTTGGCTTGTCACAGAATCAGTATGGACTGCGCAGAACATAGCTAGTGATGCGGTGAGGCAGGAACAACTATCCCCTGCCTTTGAAGGAAGAGCGTTGGACTGGTACATGGGATACACCGGACAACATGCGAATGCAACAATTGAGGAGGTTAAGAATTCTTTGAAGTAGTAATTTAAGAAGCCTAAGTCCTACTCACAAATAGTGGTTGATCTCAAAGATTTCAAGCAAGGGCCCTTTGAGTCTGTGTGGGAGGTCGATCAATGATTGAAGAAAGCGATTAGAGAAGGAGGATTTCAATATGGTGACAGACAGCATACAAAATGGTTCATTGCCATGTTACTGCCTCACCTACGCGCACCTATGGGTCACCAAACTTTCGACTCACAGGAGAAAGCCTTGGAAGCTATGCCTCAAGATGAGACCCAGCTAGGCGTCCAACAGATCCAAGGGTAGCTAAAAGCAATGCATATGGAGATCCAGAACCTGTGACAAGAGCGAGGAGCAGAATCTAGTCCTGAAAGGTTGTGTGTATGATGCAGGGTGAATGGTCACACCAAAGATAACTGCCTTTTACTAACAGACTATATGCAGGTAGGAGGACCTAGTCTACTACATCCAGGGTCAAGAAGAGGACTTAGTCCATTGTGTCCAGGCTCCAGCGGACCTGGGTTATGGTGTGAGGATTGCCGCGTAGCTGGCCTGCATGATATGAATGATTGCCCCCACCTAGGTGCATACGTCCCAGAAGTAAAACAACAATGGTGAAGGTTTTGTCGGTCAGTAGGAAATGATGAGCAAAACTGTCGAACATATGATCTGATGATAGATCAAGGAAAATTATATAGGATGAAAACAAATCCTGTGTCACCAAGGTCTCTGATAGGCATAGGCGGCTCCCTAGCTAGGGGTAGGGGAGGAAGTCGAGGTGGAAGTGTAGGTTGGGCCCGAGGATAATTGATCTATTATAACTGTGGAGAAGTAGGGCACTTTGCAAGAGATTGCCCAAACCCCAGTAGGCAATCCTACCGATATTGCAAACAGCTGTACCATGCAATTGAATATTGCCCAATATTGATAGCAAAAATGTAGGAAAAGCAGTCGACACCTACGCAGAATGTGGAGAGAGTTAAGGCTAAGCTGCGAGACAAAGATCCAAGTGTGAATGTGGTGATAAGTAGTGGGATGGCCACCAGGGGACCTGAGGAGGAGGCTGCGATGGAACCTCTGATCCAACAAGCTGTTAGTAAAAAAAAAGGTTTGGACCTAGAAAAGGGGAAAGAAACATTTGTCACAGCTCGCAAGGACTTTGCTGATGTAGAAGCAACTACTACTCAACCACCTGCGAACCTCAAGGCAGATGAGGAGGTCGAGCCCTTTTTGCAGGCATGTATGAAGCTACTGCATAACCCAAAGGCTGTGGAGAATCTTTAGGCATTAATAGATAGTTGTGCAGCGTGACCCAATCTACCTTCGGAGGTCAAGGATGTGCACAAGCTATACAGGTATAAGAAACGCACCAGAAGAGAAATGCGGTTTTCTGTGTATATTGGTGACTACGAGATGAGTCAGGTTATTTTGGACCTGGGGTTAGATGCGAGTGTGTTACCTAAATAGACTTAGAAATGAATGGGAGATCCTAAGTTGGAATGGTCCACTACTAAGCCGCGCATGGAAAATCAGCAGAAAATCATCCCACTAGGAAGGTTGTCTAAAATTATGGTGGATATCACAGGAGTAAAGGCTCGAGTCGACTTTGAAGTAATTGAAATTGTAGAATCTGCGGACCCCTACCTTGCACTCTTAGGGCTGGACTGGGCCATAGATATGGGCGGTATCATCAGCCTCAAAAAGAGAAGCATGGTGTTTGAGAATAATGATACAAGGGTGATAGTACCATTAGATCCAGCGGAAGGCGAACGATACACAGAGCCACTTTGTGATGAAGAGGAGGTGGATCGCATTTATAATTTGACTGCGTGGGATGAAGATTGGATCAACCCCATGGTGGAAGGAGTACTCTACTGGGAAAAGGATAGTGAATGCTTCTCTGACTATGATGAGGAGATGGAGAATTGGCAAAACCGGTTGCAAGATGTCTCAGTGCTGCGACGTCTTCAAGTCACAAGGGACTTCTGCTGCATTTCCTCAAAGGTAAGAGATCTACCCTACTTTGATGGTTCTGGTAGCATTAAGGAATTTTCGCAAGCATTCTAACCGGAGGTTCCAAGAGAACGAAGGATATGGGCCCTTAATCTAACGATGCGTGCAACACCTACAAGATGGTGGGAGACTCACAAAGGGGCATTCCAGGACTGGGAGGACTGTCGAGACACAACGCTCCTCCGATTTGAGCATCCAGTAAAGGTGCGGGTTGAGATATTCCTTGGCCCAGCGGACCCATGTAAACACTTGCTAGCCTGGATGAATGCATGGGGTGATCGAGCTATGGAAGAATGGGTTCACTTGTTCATTCATGTGTTAGGTCCAATCCCGACTGCATGGTACCTAGATGCTGAGCTACATCAACACACCTGCCACTGGGAAACTCTGAGGGATGAATTCATAGGGACATTTGGACTCATAGGGGGGTCAGAAGCACTTGACGAAGCTTTGCAAGGTATAGATACATCGGTGTTCAAGGAACCTAGCTCCACTGAAGCATTCGGGGCACCGACATGGGAATCACGAATGCAGGATATTGTCAACTATTGTAGCTTGGAAAGGGAAGAAATTGAAGAAGATCTGCGGTCTGTCTCTATTCCGGAGTTGCAAGGAGAGTGCCTCGTTGGAGGACCCCCGCTGCAAGAGGTGGATGTCACTGAGCCTCTCAGGCTGCATGAAGTTAATATTGGGATGGAAGAATATCCTGAGTTGGCTAATATTGGGGACTATTTGGATGAAAATATAGTAAGCAAAGTGGCCGAGTTACTCACCAAGTACCAGGACTTATTCCCAACAAAGTTTTCGGAACTAAAGGGGATCACGGGGGACTTAGTGGTCATGCATATCACTCTCAAACCAGATGCTCGGCCCGTAAAACAATGACCCCATAGGTTGAACCATAAATATAAGCAGAAAGTCAAGGAAGAACTTGATAAAATGATCGCTGTAGGTATCATCAAACCTGTCGAATAGTTAGACTGGGTTAGCCCAATGGTGGTTTAGGAGAAAAAGGCTAAAGGGGAGATTCGGATCTGCATGGACCTGCACAAGTTAAATGACACCTGTTTTCATGACCCATTTCCTACACCATTCTTAGACAAAATTTTGGATATCGTGGGGGGATAGGAAACATACTCCTTTACGGACGGATTCTCAGGATACCATCAGATTAGAATCGCTCCTGAGGACCACAGAAAAACCACATTCACCGCGGAGTGGGGCTCTTTCCAGTATACTGTCATGCCATTTGGTCTCAAGAATTCCCCTGCTATTTTCTCGCGGGTAGTGGTTGCGGTGTTCAAAGAATTCATCCAAAAGTTCCTAGAAGTATATTTTGATGATTGGACTATCTTCGGCCTGGTGAAGGCGCACATATCAAACTTGCACATGATGTTGGATGCCTGCTGAAAGCACCAGATATCCTTAAATATCAATAAGTGCATCTTCTATGTATCATTTGGTTTCCTGCTCGGCCATATAGTTTGTCGCCAAGGGATGATGGTGGATCCTGCCAAAATTGCAGTAATCATCAACTTGCCAATACCAACAATAGAGAAATAGCTGCGCTTGATCCTTGGGCACATAGGCTACTACCAAAAATTCATTCAAGGCTACGCACTCATCACGAACCTTCTGGAAAAATTCCTCAAAAAGGATGTTTCATTATTTTAGGATGACGAGTGTCAAAAGAGCTCTGAATTACTTAAAGAAAATATGGTCTCGACACCTGTTTTCATATTTCCTGATTGGGAGAAGGTTTTTCATGTACATGTCGATGCATCGGGAATTTCTCTCAGGGATTTCCTTACGTAGCCAGGAGAAGGAGACTTTCATCATCCGGTTGCCTTTGCAAGTCGGAAACTCTCTGGCACTGAACATAATTACTCCACTACAAAGCGGGAGGGGTTGGCCATGGTTTACGCTTTGCAGAAATATTGGAACTACTTGTTAGGAGGACACTTCAAAATGTTTGCAGACCATTCATCCTTGAAGTGCCTGGTAAATAAGCCCATTTTTGGGGGGAAAATCTGCCGATGGTACTGCTATTTCAGGAGTATGACTTTGAAATCATCGTTAAGCCAGGAAAGTTGAATGTTGGGCCAGATCACTTATCACGAATAGAGAGTGGCGAGGAGCCGACCAACCTAGAAGACGGATTGCCTAATGCACAACTATTTTCTATTAAGGTAGTAGATGCCCACTTCGCTGATATCATTCAGTTCTTGACTACTAGGATGGCACCCCCAGAGTATACAACGCAACAAAAGAAAGAGCTAGTCGCTCGAGCAACATATTTTACCATCATTGCAGGTCAGTTATATAATATGGGAGCTGATGAAGTATTGCAGAGATATGTTTTGGAGCATGAAAGGCATGCAATATTGGCAGAAGCTCATGACGGAGTAGTAGGAGGTCACTACGCAGGGAAAGCAATGGCGCAAAAGGTCTTGAAGGTTGGGTTATTGTGGCATACCCTTCATCGTGATGCCCATGATCATTGTAAAGCCTGCGATACATGCCAACGAACAGGGAGACCATCCTGCATGGATGAAATGCCTCTTCAACCACAAATGGCTCTACAAGCATTTGATAAGTGGGCCATCAATTTCATACAGCCTATCAACCCACCACGAAATAAGATGGGTGCATGCTACATTATTACTGCCACTGATTACCTAACTAGGTGGGTCAAATCACAAGCAGTAAAGGATTTCACTACGGATATTGCTGCACATTTCATATTTGAACAAATCTTGACCAGATTTGGGTGTTTGAAGATCCTCATGAGTGACAGGGGTACGCACTTTGTTAACAAAACAATCCAAGCTTTGACCGCAGAGTTCTGAATCCATAATTCAAAAAGCACACAGTATCATCCACAGGAAAATGGTGTGGTTGAAGCCTTTAACAAAATCTTGGAGCAAGCACTGGCAAAGGTTTGCAATGCCGATTGTAGCGATTGAGACGTTCGTGTCCCATCAGTTCTTTGGGCTTATCGAACCACTTGCAAGAAGCTAACTGGGAAAAATAATTTTAGGATGGTCTATGGCAAGGAGGCCATTATGCCAATGGAGTACATTATTCCCAGTCCGTGTATCGCAACATTTATGAACATGGTAGACCCTGACATCATGGAGGAGTGATTAGCGCAACTTATGGCTTTGGAGGAAGATCGGTTCCTTGCTAATTTCCATTAGCAGGTGCGAAAGGCCTGCGATAAAGCCTGGCATGATCGACATATTCGCCAAAATACCTTCGCGAAGGATGACTTGGTCCTCTTATACAATAGCCAGTTTTCAAAACATCCAAGGAAGTTCCAGTAGCACTGGCTTGGCCCCTATACTGTTAAGCAGATCATAGATGGCAGAGCTATTCAGTTGGCCACCCTGCGTGGAAATATGCTGCTAGGATATGTCAATGGTAGTCGGCTCAAACCATATCGGATCAAATGAATACATTGTCAAAGTAGCTGTGTAGGCGCAGATGATGAACCTACCATCGCAGTGACTAGGGATGAGTCACAAGATTGTGTTGGGGGACTGTTGGAACAAGGTCCCTTGCAAGCTATGAAACTGGTCCATTTTGTATATTTTTTTATTATATTTAGTCTAACGCAGTGGTTTTGGGGTGGGTCAAAGCCCCTAAAGCATTGTAAATGGGTCAAGGGTAGACCAAGAGTTTGCAAACCATGGTTTGCAGACCATTGGATGCATAGACTAAAATGGTATAAGTAGTTGAACCTTTTTCGAGTTGTAAGACAGGTTTGGATAGAGATTGATGCTAAGTGTGAATTGATAGATCTGGTTAGGGTTGTTGGGGAAGGACTCCTGCTACTATGTGTGTGGAGATTCTCTGTACTACTGTGTGCGAACCCTGCTGCTGTGTGCGCAGGTTGGGATTTAGGTATTGTAAGTGGATCTGAAGGATTAATGAAAGTGAAAGTATTGTTGAGTACCTGAATCTGTTGGAATTACTCTGTGATGTTTGGTTGATTAATATATGTTGATGCGTTATTGATTTAAGTTGCGAATATATTTGTGTTACTTGTTTATGCTGCGATCTGGGTTTGTTCTATTAAATTTCTACAAGAAGATCTAGAATAGTTGTGTTATCTTTATATAAGTTCACGATCTATTGATTACTGTGAATATCATTTCTATTGAGCACGTGGATGCGAAAGGAATCTATAGATCTAGGCTCTGTAATATAATAGCTGGTCACTATAAGGCTGAATGCATCTCGACTTGACTTACTTACCCTCTCCCAGGGTGCGGAAACCTGGTTCCAAAACCCACCCATACAAGTTCGGGTGAGACTTTGGCCTGTGCAAGCAGGTCACTGCCGAAAAGGCCAGTAGTATAGGGGTTTATTGGCAAACCTTAAACATCCGAACCTGGGTCAGGACCCCTCAAGCCAACACTATTCACGAATGGAATTTGCAAGAAACTGGGCATAATTAAACATGATTATGGGCTTAGCGTTTGAGGAGAGAATGGACAAAAATCCTATCACAGCTTCATCGACCCGCTAACCAGAGTGATAACCTAATAAATAAGATAGAACAATGATAATCTGCTTGGTCCTTTTGGGAAAAATAGATGAAGGATAGGGTGGATTTTTTATAGGAATTTGTGCATCAGTTGCCATGAAAAGTTGCAAAGTTTTGGCTCTGCTGGAAAAATCACTTATCTGATAAAGTTCCCGAAGGGCTTCATAAGAGAAGGGCACTATTTTTTCAGGAGTGGGGGTTTGCATCATTTGCTGAATGGATTGGGGATTAATGGTGAATAGGATTTCTCTTGTTGGGGTGACTATGGTCCTCTGATTAATGTCATAGAAAGCCTGGAATTTTCTAATGAATTCGGGGAAACTATAGGTTTTGGGAAAGATGTACAGAGGTAACTAGGTCTCCCATAGGCTAATGTCATCAGCTTCATCAAGAAATTTGTCCTCGAGCCAATAGTAGACATCGAACAAGTCGAAGTCTGACTCTGTTTCGTGAATTTTGTAATCTCGGTCTACCAGGGCTATATGATATAAATCCATTTGAGGGTAAATCATGGGGTTGAAAGGCACCTTGTCCTTCTTAGGAGGAATGATTTGTCTTCTATAGCTTATTTTTAATCTATAATGGAGAATGGGATGCAAGAAAAGGGAGAAAAGAAATGAAAGTGATATCGATTAGTATTGGGGAAGGGAGAAAATAGAAGGGACCACAATCAGAAGGGAATAGTTTGAAGGGGAAGTTGTAATGCATTTTGTTGACAGCTATCGATTCTTTTGATGAATCACAGATCTTCTGCAACAACTATTTAGCCTGTGATTTTTCTGTAATTCTCTATAAGTTCGATACCTAGAATATTTAATCAAAATAAGCACAGTAAATTATGTATTTGGCATGATTTTGGCTTTTAATTTTTGATTGGTGAGACATTGGGGTGGCGCGGGTCCATTGGAAAATGGCCCGATCATTTATGGTGCAATGAATTTTTGGTAGGAGTGAATGCGATTGGACACGAGGGACAAATAAGCGGGGATGTGGCACAAAGGTAGCGGGTAACGGATAGCCCAACAGTCAGTGGGTGCGATGGTTTGTTGGGTAGCGAAAATCGCTTTTGAAGGGGGGTAGTGGCAGTCTATGGGGGGCGGGTGGGGGGGGTGGTGTGAAGAGCTATAGGTGCGACACATAGCAAGTTAGGTGGTATTGGGTACCGCCAATTTCAGACGTCCCCCCCCCTTCATTATTAATGTTCAGAGGGTGAGGGGGGACCAAAACATAATGTGGGCCATCGAATGTGGGGCGGTGCATGTATATGAAGGGGACTTGCGGGGTGATTAACGCCAATGAGGACGAGTGATGTGAGGTGTGATGGGACAGGAGATGGGATGGTGGGGTCAAGATATGAGAGTTGAGGGGTAATGTGAAACTTTAGGATAAGGAAAATATGAATGGGGTAGGGTAAGGGGACAATAATGTATTGAAGCTTAGGGTAAAAAATTAACGAAAACATGAAATATATCCAAATAACTATGGATATGTATTTGAGTTCATAAACTTCGATATATAACCTTGTTTTTTCAATCTTTTGAATGCAAGCACCCTCTATTTTGGTCCTTCTTCTTCCACCATAGGAACAATGGAATTTTGATGCTGTACTTTGTGAAATAATCTTTAGATTTTTTCTTTCATTCTTCTATTTCAATGTATCTTCCTACCCAAACTACCAATATAACCTTCTTTCTTTTTTTTAGGGTGCATTTAGACTTGCAAACCCTAAAATCATTTTTCTTTTGAATTTCTAACCTACCACCTATTCCTTATTTCTCCTATTGGTTCAGATTAATTTGTTGAACCAATGTCATTTTCTACCTATCTACTGATAAGCCAAGATTAAATGGTTTGGAAAATCTTCATTTTCTAACCTATCAGTAGAAAATTCAAAATTGTACAATCGTGCTTAAGTTGTATGATTGAACAAATTTTTCTAGCTAGTAGTGGCATTTTAATTTACATCACTTTCAGAGATATTCATTTTTTGTGGGGCTTTGTTTTTTCATTTTTTAACACCCTCTTTTCTTTTCCTTTTTTTTGGTTTCTTTTTATCTTCTTTGGAAATGAATTTTGAACATTGAAAGATATGTACAATATGAAAATTTGCATGTAAGAAATACACAGTCACCTTGTGATACTATAAATTATAGGATTCAAAAAAAACTTATGAAAATCATGCTGGTATTCATTATACAAGTCCACATGTGTTGGATATTTCACACTAGAACCGAATGTGCTTCTCCATGCGGCTGATGCAGACATTCTATTGTTGAATCTAGAGTTGTATGAGCTAAAATTCCTTGTGAATTTCTTGGAGGTCGAGATTATTCTTGGAGGGGCCAACTGAAGGAATCGCTAAGGATCTAGCCACGATATTCTTCATCAAATAAGGTAGATAAACAATATATTTGTATTGATAGGACCAACCTCTGGAATGTCTAAGTCCTGACACTAGGTATCTCCATTCCTCCGCATCCAAATCCATGATTACTTCCTGTCGGTTTAAATATGGTTTCTACTTGGAGAGTAAATGATGGATTTGAGGTTTTGAATTGACTTGAAAGGCCTAAATAGATTCTTGAATAAGGCTAGAAGTGGATTTATGGCCCCATCCCCTAGTTGGACGTGGATGGGGTTGGTTCCCTCCTACCATTGACCACCACTTTGAGTCCTCCCCCAGCCTCCCCTTGCCGAGGTGTCACTTCCAAAATATGTATGTGCCATGCTACAACTATTCCAACCACGAGGGTGATATGATAACCTGAAATCAAATGCTAAGACCTCTACCTCGGGGCGATAGTCTAGCGTAGGGTCCTAGTGCAAACACTGAGAATTCAAACCTGTATAATTGCCACAATATAATATGATCTAGGTGGACATTGGTGGCCACCCTCAAATTCCACTTGGACCCCCAACATTGTTTCTTTGATTTTTTTAGTTTCCTTAGTTGTAGCACAGTTTACTATTTTTTGAAGTTTTTCGAGTCCTCAACTTCCAGAGTTGTTTTGAAGCCCTAAACAATTTTTTTTTGGAAAATGGGAAAAATTGAGACATTAAATAATGTTCACAATAGAAAGTTGTAGTCCTTGGATATATATTTCTAACAAGGTATCATGCTTCTCAAACGAAGATTGTATGTCAAAGTTACAACCCCGGGAAGTTGACGTACCAACTTACCCCAATAGGGCCCACAATTTTGGTGCTTCACCTGCTAGGGTAAGGTCTTTGGATTTTTAAGGCTTTCCATTGTTTCTCAATAATAAATAGGCCTTTGAGCCTCATTGTAACAAATTTTAAAGGCACGTGGCTACCACATATCTTCTTAGAGATGAGCTACCATCACCCGAGCTAGTTTATTTCCATTCTGTATGTAAGCATATTTAATTTCTTGATATTAGTGAAATGAAGTTTTATTTTTGTTGCATCTATGTTTTTATGGTTATATATGTATTATGTTTCATTCTTGTATAAGTTTGGATCAGTGGTATCAGAGTGGTCTTCTCTTTCTCTAGTTTTCTTTGCATGTTCCCGACGAGGTCAGGGTATAAGGAATTAGGGATCGAACTGGTTAAAACTTTACAAGACTAGGCTCACAAGCCTCTATGGCCTCCCATGGCATAAGGAAAGAAATATGAGGGATAAGGAGATCCTTTCAAAATATTACTCGAAAAATCCCTCTAGCAATAGAGGAACGTGATGATGAACAAATTTTCCCTAGATCCTTTGGCGACTACCCACAAGCGACACATCTGTATCCAACATCCACTCTGGAGGTGCCACACCTTTTTAGGTACAAGTCAACTTTGACATCCTCATATTTGAAGGGAAGATAGATGCGGATGCCATAAATAAATGGAGAAATATATTAGAAGGATATTTTTCAGTACATGATTTTCAAATCTGGAAAATATTAAATTTTCACTCCTCAAAGCCACCCCTCATGTCAAGGATTGGTAAGAAAACTACTGTGAGAAGAGGGAAGAGAGAGAACCCTCACTATTTTTAGCTGCACCCACCTAGAATTTTTTCTAAGATGCCATTAAGGAGTAGTATTACCATGTCAGGAGATATGAAGATAAATAGATAAAGTGGACAACACTGTGATAGGGAAGGACCAAGGTTTCCAAAAGGTCATAAATATTTTTCATAACCATTGTACAAAGTTGGGTATCAAGGATTTTGAGTGGAATTTAGTACTCGAGTACCTCGACTATCTACACAAGTACATCCAAGACGAGATGGAGTTCCTGGATATCTCCTAGCTTGCCGCTACCTATTGATATGCTGACAATGTCATGCACACAAATTTAAACAGAAGAAGGAGGACTTTAGATATATGAATCTGAAGTAAAGGAAAGGTTCCCCAAACTACAGAACAAAGGAAAAATCCAAGGTGGGTGACCCAATATAAACCACCAAAGTCATAAGAAAATAACAACACCACAAAGACAAAGAAGAACATGGGAAAATGGTGTGAGTTCCATAGGATCCCCACTGACAACACGATTGAGTGTCATGCCAAGGAGTCACTATTGGCTGAGATGAAGGCTTCTGAATAAGATGCATGTTCCAACTATGAGTCTGAACCTGACAAAGAGAATGACAAAGGGAAGCATATTATTCACGCGAATCTCAATGCCAAAGATTGAGCGCAAAAATCCAGAGGATGGGGACCGCTTCTTCCCCTCATAGATGTAGGTGAAGGGTTCTCTGCTGCAGTTGATTGTCAATAGCGGGAGCCAAAATAAACTCATTTCAATAAAGGTCATGAAGTGATTGGGATTACCAACCACATCACACCTACAACTATGCACCATCGGGTGGCTTCACCAAGGACAAGATCTCCACGCCAACATATAGTGTCGCCTTCCCTACAACATCAAGCCCTTCACAAATGAGGTGCTATGTGATGTTTATCATCTCAAAGTTTTTGATGTATTTTTATGCCATCCATACTTGTGGAAGCCTCATGTTGTCTATGATTCTAGGCCTCGCACTATTATTATTATTTTCAAAAATAAGTTATACATGATACTAGAGGTAGCATGACCTCCTGCCCATTTATTTGATCTCTGTGAAGAAATGCAGTAAGATCATTCCCTAGATTGGGAAAGTTATCTTCCTTACGATTTGCCCACAAGGCAAGAACAATGTTTTGGCCACATCCAAGGCCTCTAGACAAGGCTCCTCTGCATGAAAACAATAGATGAACATGGTCACAGAGGAGTATAGTGACATATTTTCTTCACCCACATGGGTACCCCTACATTGCCAAGTCAAGCACTCCATTTATTTGACCCCGAGTGCATTGCTACCCAACGGACTGATCTATCAATGTTTTGTTCTGGAGAAAAATGAAATCAAGAGGAAGATTCAGTAGTTGTTGAATAAAGGGCACATCAGGCCAATTTCATCACCTTGTGGGAGCCCAATTTTTGGTATAAAAGAAGGATGAGACCTGGAGACTATGTATTCATTATCGAGTGCTGAATAAGATCATTTTCAAGAATAAGTATCCAATCTTATGTATTGATGACCTTATGGACCGACTCAAGGAGGGAAAGTATTTCAGCAAGGTTGACCTGAAGGTCGTTTAACACCAGGTACCAATCGAACCCTCTAATGTGTGGAAGAATACCTTCAAATGAATGGAGGGCCTTTTCGAATGGTTGGTCATGCCTTTTGAGCTGCGAATTCCCCCACAACCTTCATGAGGCTGATGGATGACATTTTGCTACCCTTCACCAACTAATTTGTTATAGTGTATCTCGACAACATCCTGATCTTTAGCCAGAGTTGGGAAGATCACCTCCACCATATTCGACGGGTCCTCCAAACCTTGCGACAACAAAAATTGTGTGTCAATCTCGATAAATGCATGTTTA
Source organism: Pinus albicaulis (assembly GCA_034641835.2). Lineage (NCBI taxonomy): Eukaryota > Viridiplantae > Streptophyta > Pinopsida > Pinales > Pinaceae > Pinus > Pinus albicaulis. Next base: position 1,263,255,002 of record CM076577.1, read on the forward strand.
GTATGACCCAGGTTCAATATGTGGGGTACATCATTGATGAGCGATGTGTGCATGTGGACCCAACCAAAATACAATTTATTAGGGATTGGACAACCCAAACTACTCTAACAAAGATCTTTAGCTTTCTGGGTCTTGCCAATTTCTACTGCAGGTTCATGTTGGGGTTCTCTCATATCACTTATTCTTTGAGTCAAGTCACCAAGGGCAAAGCGAGAGAAAATATCTTTTGGTATGAATCCTAACAGAAGGAATTTTCTGAGTTGAAGAATCACCTCTTCTTTGCACCATTTCTCACATTACCAGACCTACAATAGCCATTTAAGATTGAGACATATGCCTCATTCATGTCAAATAATGTTTTCATAAAATCCTTCTCATCTTTAGTCATATTATCAGGCTCTCCTTTATGTGCCATGACTGGTGAGGCTTTTGGTGAAACCTGAGGTGAAACTTGTGGAGATTGTGGAAAATGTACTCTCCTCGAACTAGCTTGAGGACTTGCTCCCACAAGCTTTCCTTCTCCTCCTTTGAGCTTCAACCTTGTAAGCATCGGAAAAACTTGCAACAAAATTAAACCCTCAAAACAACCAAAGAACCAAAGAACCCAAGAACGTAAGCTCTGATACCAAACTGATATGTATATGTAAACTTGAAGGTTTATGGTAAAATTTTCAAGTGAAAATTTAGGTTTTTTTATGCAATTTAACAAGTTACAATAGCTCATTAAACAAGTGATTAAAATTAGTTATGCAGAAAATAATGGAGACAACAATACCATAACAAGAAACAGAAAACAACAAATGATGAAGGAGTTCACCCCTCCTACGCTACATCTCCTGGTCCAACTTCCAATGTTGGGCCTATTTCATTATACTCAAAAATATGTGTTTAAATAAAATTGCCTCGCATTGTGATCGATTTTCCAAACAACTAAATTTTTAAAAAAATGAAGTTATCCAGATGCCCAACCAAGATATGATTTTTTAAAATTAGAAATATAACTTTCATTATGATTTACTTTTCTTATATAACTATTTAAAGATATCTTTTTTATTTAAAAAAAAAATATATCAAATATTTTACTAAATAATCATGTTTCTTTTTAAAAACAAAGATGAAGAAAATAAACAAAGATGAAGAAAGTATGTTAGAGAGTGAAAAATATGTTAGTTCATACCTATTATTTTATTTAGAAATATGTTAATAAAATATGTTTGAAAAAAATATGTTATATGATGAAAAATATGTTGGTTCATACCTATTATTTTATTTAGAAATATATTTGAATATAATATATAGTTATAATTGATAAATTAAAAAAAAAAAACCTGTTCTCTTAATTCTTATTATGTATTATAAATTAATCTTATAATGTTAAATTAGTAACTAACATTTCTAATTCGATTTATTTGTTTTATGGTAAAAAAATGTTTTATTTGTTTATTTGATATTATATGTTTTAAATATAATAAATTTTATAGTTAAAAAATATATATATCTATTATTTTTATAAAAAGCAATTAATTCCCTTACACATACTATCCATTTTTGGTAAACCACGCACTCAAACAGAAAAACAAAACACGAAAACATTATATATTTTAAAAGTCAAGCAACAATTTTGAATTGCAAGTATTTTCACACTCAATACTCATTTCATTTGAAAAAGTAATGACATGGAAAGCATCCAAACACAATTTTCTTTGGAAAAGTTGGGTTATAGTCGCGTACGTTTTAAAACTTAGCAATCCCAATAGGACTTATGCTCTTTTGAAACTGGCTTACTCGACAACCGTATTCTCGCTGACTTACTCACCCCCTACGCAATCTCACCATGACTGCTACTTGAACTACCAACATACCCAGCAGCCTATCCATCCAACCAACCTATCCTTGCAAAGTGTACTATACCCTTTTACTGAAGACCACTACTCGGATAAAATGCATAAGAGGATAATTCTGCAATATGTAATAAGTAATAAATTATTTATATCTTCGGATAAGATACCGAACCTATTTTTTCAATGGTTTTTTTATTTTCCATGGGCTCGATAAATTTTTGATGACCATTTTACCGACATTCATAAAACTATGTTTTACCATTTACCTGATATATCTCACAAAAACTAGGCTTGACTTTCACTTTGTTTCAATCGTACGTTTGCTTGGTAGCTGGTTAGTCCATTTATAAAATCTTTTCAAATCCGATTATATATATATAAATATATATAATATACTTAATTGTTTTTACTAATTTACCGATGTGAAGACGATGAAGAGAATGAAAATATAGAAGAGGATGGGAGTAAAGAAGTACGTGCTTTTACTAGAAAATCTATTTCAAAATAGGTATACAATTTGCTCACTTGAATTTATTAAAATATTAAGACCTGAGAAATAGGAATGTTTTATTGCAGAAGCAGAATATATATATATATATATATATAATTTTTAAAATTGTTATTATATAATAAGTATTTTTAATTTAAATTTAAATTTTGAAATATATTTTAATATTAATTTAATATTTTTTTTGTTTGTTAAGTTTTTTCTGATTGTTGGAGCTTTGAGCAGTAGCTATTAAAGGGCATCCAAATAGTCAAGATCATTAGGGGATAGCACTTTAGCTCACTGGATTTTTTAGATATCTCCTCCCCTAGCATAGGACATAACTACCACCCTAATGTTTGATCCTAAGTTGCCTTTCTCACTAGATCCATCCTCAACCTCTTGTGCTAGTAAAAGTTGACAATTTTGTATTATTTTAATATACAATATTTTTTTTTAAATATCTATATTTTTATTGTGAAATTTTATATATTCAATATAACAGAAATTTTATTATTTTTCCATAGCCATCGGATACTCAAATCTAACTAACTAGCAATTGCACCCCAAATCTAACTAACTAGCAATTGCACCATCACCAGATGTTGCAAAGGAAACACCGTAAGATTCTTAAAGAGATCCAATAGTTGCTAAGCAAGATATCTGTAGTGATTTTGGTCAATTTTAGTAAAGGTAGGAAAAGATTCTGCCCTCTCCAATTTTTTATTTTGATAATAAAGCATTTGAATCTAGTTTTTAAAAATATTCTTCCACATCTCGCAGTTGGAACCACTATAATTCCACTTCTGTTGGTGGTTGTTCATTCATTTAAAGCAGACTGACCATTCACCATTTATAACTTTCGCTGTAATTAAATCTATAATTTGTGTTTCTGTCCAGCCAAGAAAATTCAAAACAGAGGTTATGGTCCCAAATAGTAGAGCAACCACTGTAGTGAAGAAAAACCGCACAACATTATAGTGTGGATTCCTCCAATCTGACCAATGTTGCTTCCGAAGGCATGCCAGGCACTGAACATTGAATGACTATGCATACTGTGTTGGAAAATTCAGATCCTGCGAGCTAGGAGAAGGGTTGATTAGCTCTTGAATAAGAGATCGAATCCATATGAAAGAAGAACAACTTAATAGTGAAATAACAGTGAAATAAGGATTTAAACAAATTACAGATCCTTGAGAGAAATTATCTTAGCAAAGATAGGGTAACAAAAATAGAGATGCACAGTAAAAAGGGCTCTTTCTCAAACAAATTCCTACCATTATGTTAGACATACTCATAGAGTGTTGATTTTCTGTAGATCTCAGCAAACTCTATACAAAGTTTTTCCTCAGCAGCTATGGAACTCACTTCTAGCGCCCATATCACTGGATTGTATCTTTCTGTAATCTGTGGTATTCATGGAACAACCTGGTCAAAAAAACAAGAATCAGACAAGATCATTCTTTCCAACCATGGATTGATAATGACAAACACAATCGATTACTAAATAGCTTATAAAATACGAAATAAAAATCCACTTATACCTCAAAATACTCAATGAGTTTATGAGAATAATGACCCAAAGTACTCACATAGATGGTCTGGCCACTGCTTTTCAGGAGCAAGAGCTACAGTTCAGCAAACCAATAAAACTGAAAATTTAGCAATTATTGGTTTTGTGGAGTCCTGCCTTGTTCCAGCCCTTTGCACCCCTTCATTTTGTTACTTGAAAATCAAAGAAACATAAAATAAGCCTTTTGTTTCAACAGTTCTACATCTAGACAAGGTTATTGGCTTCTTCAAAGAATTTACAGCTTCATTATATGTGTAATTCTCTTTAAACACTCTTTTTCTTATTGCAACCTATGATTTATTCATCAATTCGTCATTTTAGGTGTTTGAGGCTCTCAGACTGCATTCCTTTAGCAAAAAAACGTGAGTAATAAGAAAGATCATGAAGAAATACATTTGGTGAACCCATTGAATTTCACTGAAAAATATTCTAATTGTACAGGAAGACTGCACATCAATACATTGATCTTATATGAAAAACAAAAAACTTAAGATGTTATGGAGATTTAACTTCAACTTTAACAGGTATGTTAATCACAGATTCTCCTTCATGGTGTTTCCTTACCATCAATGTAGTGTCTTCCTTATAATGACTGATTTTCCATAGATTAATCACTAGTTTGGAAAATATATGGCGGGGTGGAGACACTTGGGTGTTAAATCAGCCTGATGAATCCCTTGTGTTCATTCTAGTAGATGTTGTATATGATGTCTAAATTGGGAATGTCAAGACCACTCGTTACAGTTATGGGCATGAATACTTGACAGAAGAAGATGAGGTATAATATCTATTTTGATTGAAACATCAAATCTTGGAAGTGTTAATTAAGATATATGTGTATATATAATTTTCAATGTAGATATTCCACTACTCAGGCATTTTGGGATTGGAACCTCGATGAATTGGCAGCCATAAACCTTCCCAACATGACGCAACTAGTGAACAACATTACAAAAAAAAGGATTTATTACATTGGCTTCTCTTAGGTGTTCTTACTTTAGCAACTAATAAGCTCCCAACAGGACCAAATCATGAGTTGTTATTTTCATGGAGAACATAAGATTTTTTTATCATTTTATTGGGATGTAAAACGATAGGTAACTTAGGCTGTGCTGGCTGCTTTAAGTGAAGGAAAGTTGGTGGATATTGCGGAAAAAGTGGCACTATTGACCCCAATTGCTTATGTCTCCCACACCTACACGCCCATAGGAGTTGCTGCAACAGTTCTGCATCTAGACAAGGTTATTGACTTCTTCACATAATTTGCAGCTTCATTATATGTGTAATTCTCTTTAAACACTCTTTTGCTTATTGCAACCTATGATTTATTCATCAATTTGTCATCTCAGATGTTTGAGGCTCTCATACTACATTCCTTCAACACAAAAACATGAGTAATCAGAAATATCAGGAAGAAATATATTTGGTGAGCCCATTGAATTTCACTGAAAAATATTCTAATTGTACACGAAAAGTGGACAACAATACATCAATCTTATATGCAAAACAACAAACTTAAGATCTTACTGAGATTTAGCTTAAGCTTTCAGAGGTATGTTACAAGGATTTAGCTTAGGTTTTCATAGGTCTTTTAAAACTTAATTCTTAGCTAGAATGCAGATTTGGGAAATGTGATAAACCTGAATGAAGTCAACTATGTAAAATTAATCAAATTTCTAAATATAGAAATCAATTTAAAAAAACTAATTGCAATCCCAATGTACTTAATTAAGTCCAAAATCCAATATTTATACACATTTTCAATACCAGTTTCTCTGCAAGTTATATTAATGAAAGAATGGAAGAAAAATTACTAATGTTATTGAACTGGGTATGAACCCGAGGGATAAATTGTTGCATCAACAATTCTCGAATGGCCTTATACAATAAGTATGAGACTCAAGCCACCTCAACGAAGAACCTCATTCATTTAGCCCAATGTAAGTGCCAATTTTATTTACAGAAACATGTAGCTTTGCAATTTATCGGAATTAATTACATATTTTTTTGAATATTTCATAAATTTGATTAAACGCAGTTGACTTTGCTTGTGTTTATTTCATTCTCATCTATCAAACTTTCTAAAATGTACTTCTAAACTATAAAAAAAAAAGTGGTCATTTTAAATTTGATAAAACTATAAACAACTAATTGTGAAACTAAAATAGAGAAAAATTTCATGTAGGAATAGGGTATGCTGCTAAAATTTAGACTTGCCCATTGTCATTACCAATGTTTCATGGGAGAATCACCCAAATAGTATTAGTTTCAATAATATGAAGCCAACTGCAAGCCCTACAGAATAGCTACCTCTCGGACCTGGCTCGTAGAGCCTTGGCAGAAGGAAGTTTTCTCCGAACAGGCAACCGCCTCTGGGAATTGTTCCTTAAAGCACTTCCAAAAAAAATTCCTCGATGAGGGTGTAAAATCAAAGTACTCTAAGGGACTAGAGGAATAATAGGCACATCAAACAACAGTAGAAAGGTCCTATTAAAACAAAGTGGTCAAGCAATAACTGGAATCTTTCATGATTCCAGAAGTACATAAACAAATTCCTAAAACCTTGAACTGTATTGAGAAGATATGTAGATCACCAGATAATGAAAACATATTTTAGCAATCTAAATACTAAAATGGCCATATACATAAATCCCTAACTTTGAAGCTCAAGGTGTGTGATTAATGAGGCAATAGCTAGGAGCAAATGCCACACTAATCCATTCATCAACCAACCTAAAAAACAACCTAAAAAATAGTTTGATTGAGGTCACATGTTCAAATAATCTTAAATGGTCACTCATATAATAAAAATAAAAATAAAATAAAAGCACAAAAGAACACAGCTAAAAACTGACAGAAGACTAAGAACGTATATTGGAAAGTGCTTCGGCTCTGCCAATATCGTGTTGTTGAGATTGACATCCTATCTAGAACAAAATCAATTTAAACATTTTAGTATCCCTGTATGTGCATAATATAAAACCCTAAAACCCAAAAGTTTTCAAGTCAGAAAATGCTCACTTGTTAAAAAAATCCTCGTCTACAACAACGGAGATGTCCAGCAGAGGGTTGCCCATGCCGAAGAGCACACCTTCCGTAGCCATTTCATGTCTCTTAGTAGAATCGGCTTTTGTTTTTTTTCAAAAATTGATTGCTAGATGCCTGCCTGCAATGAAGAATCTGTGAGTTATCACAACTGCATTGTAAACTAAATATTAGCAACTAGATTTTCCTTTTCATCCAATGGTTGAATATGTTTTAATCGTCTAACATATAATATAACGCTTTCAATTTATGACACGATGCACATAGGAGAGTTGTTTTCAAATAGTAATGCCTTACATCGTCTGTTATCACCATTTTTTCCTTTGGATATAATCGTTAATGCATATTTCTAGTCATTTTCTATTTAAAATTGTACATTGGGCCTCTACAAATGATTCTTTGTTACTTTTTCTTGAACAAGTTTTCCATCCAGCATAACGGCTCTCATTCCTTTGAAGATGGTAGGCAAAGGTTCAAGATGATGTTGCTTTATATCCTGGTCCTTGCTATGGTTTTGAATGTTTTTCGTCGGTTTGAAAAATCATGAAGGTGTTGTGAAAATATATATTCCAAGATATGCACAAATAAATGTACATGGTATATATCGTACCTCAAGATACTCCAGAATTCTCGATGCCTTGATGTTCAACAACTTCTAAAATTTTCAATAAAGCAATATCCCTAATTATCCAACCATCCAGGAGAACACTCAAAACTTCTAGGGGGCAACATGTTCCAACCTTGGAAACACAGGAGTCATTCCAAAATATATCAATATTTGTTTTCGGTCATATGGAGTAGCAATCCACAAGATGCTCTATCTGTTGTGTGCATAAGACAAAGAAAACCACATGAATATGGAAGCAGCGTACGAACTAAAGTAGTCAGCATTTCTCTAAAATATGTTCCTCTATGCACAAACTGAAAATATGAAATAAAACAGAAAAAGTTGACCTACCCCGCAATAACACTCATTCCAATGCTATGTTGTAAACCAAGAACTGATTTAGTTTTGGGATTTCTGGTATTTATCATGATATTAATAGCCTTGCAAATATTCTTAGCAGGAACCTTTTCCATTACCTTTTTCAACTTATTCAAATCTCGAAGATCAAATTCATTATTGTTATCCTTAATCTCACTTTGTAGCCGCGATCTAACCTTTGGAAACCATTCCTAGAAGTTTTCACTGAAAAATTGAACTTGTCAATGCAACTGTCCAAATGGACCAAGATGTAATCTCTGATTATTCTCTCTCCCACGATAGATCAACTTTTTCTTTCCATTCCTTCCCAAACTTGTTCGGAAGTGTTCACAAATAAACTTTAGGCACTGAATTCAAGTGAATAGACCACATTCCCTAACTTCATCGAGAATAATATGTGTCCTTTGAATCACAAATTGCATGCTCACAACTCCCTTTTTTGTGGAGAATAAAAAAATTCTTAGACACTTTGACCATTGTTGAATTCCCACAATCAAAAAACTCACCAACTTTTAATATTGTCATGGCACTTTGATAGGCGTAAGATGGTCATTGCTACTTGCTTCTAAAATGACAGTACCATGACAGCTGTAGTGATTCCATCAATCCACTGACTGAGGCTTGACAAAGAACTCGGTTAGAACTTTTGCATCCCAGCTTGACATGCATAGTTCAGATAATATAAAAATGCATTGTCCTGAACCAAAGTTTACCTCATCAATATCCATTGTTGTATTCTCTTATGTATCTTCATTAGGGTATTGATTGACCTCTTTGAGTATTGTGGAGTAAGTGGGAGAATTTTTAAGTGACCCTATCATGTATTAACTGGTAGTTGGATCCTGAAGAATAGGCCATGCTTGCAATGATACCTCCACTACCTAAGTTGCACTTGCTACAAGACCTTTAAGTGCTTGCCCCAATTGTTGCTCCATGTGAGATGGTAGCTGCCACCATTTTCATATCAGTGTAGTAGTGAAAGGGAATTGCCTTATTTGGAACCCGCATAATTTCTCACTGATGATGCATTGAGAAAGATTTTTGTTTACCTCAAATAAGTCTTCTTACAGGCATGGCTATCATATTTTTCTTTTTGTTTCAAAAACAAAATGGTTGTTGTTAGAAGAATCCCAGCTAGTTCTTGCAGTGTTATTGCCTCTTAAGAAAGTGTAAGTATGAGCAAGGAAAATCAAGTCTTATAAAGTTAGAAATCGTGGATGCTTGAGCTACTTCATAACCATATTCATGGGAATCATATGACTGGAAACAACATGATTGGATAGGTCTTTGGAGCAGTGTAAATTGGACAAAAAATATCTTACTTCCACCCATACAAATTCATGATGTGCATCATTATAGTGAGGATATATTCAATATGATATATTCAAAGCCATGTATTATGTAACTATCTAGCCTAACAGGATGGACTGGAAATTTTGAGGTAATGAGAAAATGGGGGGTGCAAAAATGCTGAGGAAAGTTAGAAAATATTGACCTAGTGATTTGATGTTACAACAAGATGGCAACTATATCAATGAGTAAGCATCTAAAACATACCCTCAAAATCAAGATAGATCATCATCATAGGTGAAATAGCCATAAAAGTATCAGAATGGACCATATCTGATGCAAAAAGCACCAAAGTACATCACACAAGCATCATCTTCAAATGTCTTCCTAGCTTATGATTTGTAAACAAATTTTTATGTTTGGATATGTCAGGGTTGTCAAAAGGTCCTATGAGGTGTTTCTAACTCTAGGGGGAGAAATATTTCATAGGTAGATCTATCAATTAATAGGTGTAAGTGGTTACTATTATCTTAGGGGTTTACTCCATGGAATATGCAACAATCCTTGTAACAAATATAAAGTTCTATCGCCCTTGAGTGTTGTAATGTGAAGATGAAGCAATCATGGGACTTGAGTTACCCATTTCCTCAGCATATTCTTACCACCACTCTCCTACGTCATTTTCTTCATTGATTTTCTTTTTCTTACATAGCTTGTGTTACAAGCTTTCATTTATGCATCATTGACCTCTTAAAGATGAAGAAGTTTATTATTCATCAAGGTTCAAATATTCAAATTTCATTTTATTTTGATAGCTCATGCATTAGCCAAGAATTGGGCGATTACTAATGATGGGAATAGAGCTCAAGCTAGGATTTTATCCAAACACTTTATTATATCTCAACTAATTTTTTCATTTTATCATGATGCCTTTTGCTCTTCTTTTCTTTTAGCTGCATCAACCTCTTAGGTAAAAAATTTTGGGTCCCTACTGAAGGATTTGGAAAACAAAGAACCAAAATTGGTGACAAAAAGCAATCAACCTAAAGATGGGACATGGTTATAATGAAAGTTGTAAAATGTTATGGTTTACCATGGACATGCAACATCAATAAATGCCTCCTATTTGTGTCCGTCCTAGATAGTGGAAAGAAAGGCTTCAAGGAAGGCTACACGAGAATAGGAGGAAAAGATAACTGCCAAGGTGAAGCATGGGAACAAGAGCACAACCAAAAGTGGTCTATCATCCAATTCCCTTAAATATTAAATAAAATCATTTTGTTACAAAAATGGTTAATGTACCTTAATAGCTCACCTTCATTTGAGAGCAGCTATACCTAGGAGTAAGAATATGAAACATACCCTCAAAGTCAAGTGAGATAAACTTCATAGGTAAAATAACCATAAAAGTATCATAGTGGACCATATATAATGCTTAAAGGCACCAAATTACTTCAGACAATCATCATTTTTCAAATATCTTCCTAGCTTATGATTTGTAAACAAGTTACCATGCTTAGATATGGGAGGGTTGTCAAAAGTCCCTATTAGGTGTTTCCAACCCTCTAGGGAATAATATTTCCTAGGATGACTCATCAATCAGTAGGTGCAAATGGTTAGTATTGTGGTAGGGGTTTACTCCATGGAAGATGCAACAGTCCTTGTAATAGCTATGAAAGTCCATCATCCTTGAGTGTCGAATGTGAAGAGGGAACAATCATGGGACCTAAGTTACCCATTTTCTAGATATATTTTTACCACCCCACTTATGCATCATTTTCTTTGTTGATTTTCTTTTTCTTGCATAGCTTGGGTTACAAGCTTTCATTTATGCATCATTGACCTCTTAAAGATGAAGTGGTTTATTATTCAATGGGGTTGGGATATTTGAAGTTCATTTTATTTTGGTAGCTCATGCATTAACCAAGAATTGGGTGAGTACTAAGGGGAGTAGAAAAGTTATTTTGAGTACTAAATATGGATTGGTTTTGTATAACACATGAAAGGACAAAATTCAAGATTTTTTTTCAAGAGCAGAAGCAACACACCCAAATTCATTCATTGTGTTATCAATACTCCACACCTTAGTTTTGGTTCACTAATGAGGTGAATGGATTTTTAAGCCATCCACCAAGGTTCCATTTTCATCATAGTTTTTCCCACCTAAATGGCATGCAAAAAAGTTATAAGGTCGGGTGCAAGACTGGTGATTATGGTAGAGCAGAGATTCATCAGACCTAGAAAAAATTTATTTGAGTCTCCATTTGAAAGATAAGGAAAACTTATAATAAGTAATCTATTTGACAATAGGTCGAGTGCAAGACTGGTAAACATAGCAAGAAATTCATCAGACCTAGCACCAATGTATTTGATTCTACATTTGAAAGATAAGTAAAAACTTAAAATAAGTAATCTATTTGACAATAAGGGTGAAAACTAGACACCTATTTCAACAAGGTTATTTTATTTTTTTAAGGTGTTGTACGCTTATTTTACGAACCAAGTAGATCTGAGAAAAAAACTAATAATTTACCGATATAGGTCAATTTACAAGAAGATTACCTTCAAGATATTTTCTCACGATAAACATTGCAGACAATACTAGCTTCCAATTTCATGATGTCCGAAACTCTGCATCACTTGTTAGTCACTACACTTCATCATCTAAAAAACTGACAATAAAGAGTATGTCCTCAATTATCTTAACGATTTAACCAATACAAGCCCGCTAGTAAAAAACATGGTTACAATTGCAGGTGTGTGTTCACTAGGGGCAGAAATTGAAGTAGCTTGATCCCAAGAAGCCAAAAGTTCTATGATATACTAGACCTATTGTTGTCATGGAAGTAGAAATAAAGATCCTATTTTTATCACATACTAGTAAGCTCTAGCCAGTGACCGATAAGAGCCTGATAATCATTGTCTACTATCTTTGAGACTGTTTCCAACCATATTTTTAAATTTGTTTTAAAGAACTAAATCCACATGGATATATGCAAAAGAAAGGGAAATTTAACTGGGATGATTTCCTTGGAGGAAAGATAGACACCAATTACAAAAATAACTTTCCTGGAAGACCAAAATTTTAAATTTTTATGAAACCGATTTCCGTGGGAAGTGAGGATTGTTGGATAAGACTAATTTCAGGTGCCAAGAAATAGATCAATGAAAATGAGAAGGACACCAAAGAAATATGCTCAATCTCGAGGAGAAGCATTTTGAAATTACAGATAACTTATTTTTAGAGCCCTTGTTCATATAGATCGAATTCCATGTCCTAGATTTTGTCTGTCTTTTGTTGGGCCACTAATTTGTATTATTGTTATCACTTATTAACCTCTATTTCATCCATTTCTAATGTTCTTTTATCACATTATTTATCATAATTTATTATATAATTCCATTTCATAATTATTTATGCTCTTTTGGATAAATAATACTTGTTCTCCTTTATTTTAATAAATTAATTATTATTATGCATGATTTTTCCAATGATGGATTATTAATGAATTTTTTATAACATCACTCACTATTTTAGCCTCCAATATCTCTTTCATATTTCATATTTGATCTTCAGCTGATAATTAAATATTCCAACTTAGAAATTCGTTGGAATAACAAGAGACAGTTTTGCGTTGAACGTTTCGGGCAAACGAAGAAGAATTTTGAAAATCTAAAACATGGGTTTTGTGTAGAATGGACCAAGTTAGTTTTTAAAAGAACAATTTTCCAAAATTCAGTCTTGATTGAGAGAAACGCAGTGTTCTTTGAAGGACAGATTTGTAGATTTTCTGTTGTTGTCGTTTTCCAAAATTGCCCCAATTGTAATTGCCATATTCGACTTGTGCCAACTGAATCATGATGGAAAGATCTTTCAGATTGCATCTTGTTTATTGAGATTTTGTAATCAGTTTATTTCCCCTTTGTTGTTTGTATATTTAAAAGGGCACAAATCATATAGAAGGGGAGGATAGAACACATAGAGGGTTGGCTATGCACGGAATGGAGATCTGTAATAGAACATTTCATTGAGTTAATGCAAGTCATCTTCATGTTACTCTTGTAAGTTTGTGAGTACATCACAACCCTGATCAGAGAGTTGGGCCCACTCTCCTAATCAGGTGTTGCATTCTTTCTATACATTGTTAATTCTACTTTCTATTTTGCATATTTCGTAATTGCCGTAACAATAGATTTAATTACTGGTATCTTTATTTTTGTGAATGCATTGCAAGCTTTACAATTTATTATTGTCATTATTTTATTGTTGTTACAGTGATTTTTTCTTTGTTTAAATTATCGAATCCATGATTGATATCAGAATTGTGCTATTGTATCTGCACATACTGTGCATGTTAGCCTGGAAATAACCAAATGCACCCGGATTGATAATTAATGTGGGAAAGGTTTTGAATATTCATTCACACTTGGACACCAACATTTTGGTGCCGTTGTTGGGGAGGCTAGAAAAGGTGCAAGAACATGATTCATATTGATCTAAGGATCAATCTCTTGTCCTAGGGAGGGAAATGCTACCCTGCTCTAGGTCCTGAGCATTAGTCATTTTTCTTTGCTTTTATTTCTGCTGATTTCTTAGGAACCAATCTCTCATCCTAGGGAGGGAAATGCTACCCTGCTCTAGGTCCTGAGTGTTAGTCGTTTTTTTTCTTTTCTTTTCTTTCTATTGATTTCTTAGGAACCAATCTCTCATCCTAGGGAGGGAAATGCTACCCTGCTGTAGGTCTTGAGAGTTAGTCCTTTTTCTTTTCTTTTCTTTCTCTTGACTTTTTAGGGCCCAATCTCTCATCCTGGGGAGGGAAATGCTACTCTGCTATAGGTCCCGAACTTAATATTTCATTGGTTTGCTTTATTTATTTTTGTTTAAACACCCAATCTCTCGTCTTGGGGAGGGAATTTTCACCCTGCTCTAGGACCTGAGCTTTAAGAATTGTTTGAATTTTTTTTCCTTCCTCTATTTCTATGAATAGATATATAAACAAAAAGGCAGAGGATGAGGACAAGGAAAAAAAACATCAACACAATTTGGAACTCACTCACGAAACTTCAGGATGCAAAAAATATGGGAAATCAAGATTATATTGAAGACAGGTTTCACTCTATTTTTTTCTCACAACATCACTCTACACTTCAACAACTCTTGGAACCATTCTTAACAGGGAAGTTGGTCTCTCATACGTATGTATTTATTAACATACATTTTTCAAATACGGGTATGTGCATACTTGAGGCATTATTTTGAAAATGGCTTCATTGGAAGTACTCTTATATGGAAGAATATTTTATTTTTCAAAGTATAGTAGTGTAGTGTAGAATGTAGAATGAACAAATACATGAATAAATAAATTTCTTTAGATGTAAAAATAGTTGTTTTTGTTGCAACACGCTGTGAAAATTAACATCAGTGATCAATATCCAAATTTATTTAAGTATGTAGATGAATTATATTGAAAATAAAATTCCTACAAAAACTCATATTCATTTTGATCACATTCTTGGAAAAATTCCTTAATTATCATATCTTATGGCTTGCGGGCTTGATGAAAATTATGGAAAAACAGTCAGAAAAGTCATGTTTTGAGGGAGGAAATGGGCATATTTTCAAGACCTGTTTCTATCCAACATAGCCATTTATTTCTACTTTATAAACCAATTTGAATCGCAGGATTTGGATTTGAAACGAAAAATTTATGATCAAAACAATGATAGGATGTCTAGTAGGAAGCCAAGGAACAGAGTTGGAATAGTCTGTTTTTGGAGGCATAAATGACTATATTTTGGAAACCTGTTTATATGGTATATTCCCCTATGAATCTAGTTTAGAACTCAATTTTAATCACGTTATTTTGATATCGTATGAGGGATTTATGTCTAAAATATTGACTGCTTATCGTAAATCAGCACTCTTGAAACTCTGTTTTCCCGGCTGTTCACTAGCGTATTTGACCCACCAATTATTCTTTCCTTAAAAATATGTTTCTATTGGAGATATATAAATGAATCTACTTTAATCTCAAATTTTAATTGGTTCAATCCATCATCAAATGAAAAATTTATGCTTAAAATATCAACTGTTGGTCTGAGTTGGAAAATCGAAAATGACTCTTTTATGCAGGTTTTTCTAAGAAAATTTAACATACCATTACATGAAATTTTTAAAACTTGTTTCTATTGGAGACACATCTATGAATTCACTTTAATTTTTCTTTGGAATCACTCAAATTGGACAAAAAAATAATAATTTATCATTGAAACACTGTTGGTTAGTATGGTTGGCCACCACTCCCCCACAGGTAATAAATTAATTTTACTTTGTTATTTTTTTTCCCACGGATTTGTTTTATAGAGTAACTAATTGTTTGTTTTTTGCATATTTCTTGGATTAGGAGATTCCGATCACGTCTCTTATTCCATGATTTCATGTTTTATTGCAGGTAGACACTCATTTGTTTGCAGGTCCAAGGAGAATAAATGAAGTCAATTTATGAACAAGTGATTCTTGAAATAAAAAAAAATTCAAAGACGTTCCATCACACAGAGAAAAAAACTAGAATAATTTTCATCAGTTAACAGATTTATAACATGATAAATGAGGAATTGATTTATATTTGAAGATCCAAGTCATTTTCGAAAAGAAAAAAAATATTCCATTTATTCACCATTCACAAACAACATTGTTGCAACAAAAAAAACCATAACCATCGTAACTTAAGTTATTTATTTATTTATTGGTTTTCAATAAAGGTCATTTATTTTCTGATTTCTAATATTTTTTTATGCTTCAGGTATTCTTTACTTCAAGTCACATTTTTTTTTTGTTTTTTTCTCAAAGTAAAAGGAGCGAGTTCTTAAGTTTTATGATTTTGTTACTTCGGATGCTGCTACTCGTGATGTTGTTACACCTTGGATGTTGCCACTCCGTAATGTGGTTACTTCTTGGTTGCTGTTACTCCTCGGATGTTGTTACTTCAGATGTTGTTACTCCATGATGTTGTTACTTTGGATGTTGCTACTCCTTGATGTTGTTTCTCCTTGGATGTTGCTACTCCTTGTTATTGTCACTCCGGATGCTGCTACTCGTGATGTTGTTACTCCTTATATATTGCTACTCCCTGATGCTGCTACTCGTGATGTTGTTACTCCTTAGATGCTGCCACTCCATAATGCTAATACTCCTTGGTTGCTGTTAATCCTCGGATTTTGTTACTCAGGATGTTGCTACTCCTAGGATGTTGCTACTCCGTGATGTTGTTACTCCGCAATGCTGTTACTCCTTGATGTTGTTACTCCTTGGATGTTGCTACTATGTAATGTTGTTACTCCTTGGTTGCTTTACTTCTTAGATGTCGTTACGCCGGATGATGCTACTCAGGATGTTGTTACTCCTCGGATGCTGCTACTGTTGAAAATGCAACAAGATGATGGAGCTTAGTGAAATGAAGTCGCCTTCACTAAGTGGGCCCGCAGGCTATTTTTGGCGCAGAGTCTATTTTTAGACATATGGATCATGGTCTATGAGTTGCAGGATGCTATTTATGGATGATTGGTCGAGTTGGTAAAAATAGATGGACCTCTATTTTTAGACATTGGGTGGTTTCTATTTTTAGACTGTCGAGCTAAAAATAGAACAGTCAAATATTATTAACCCTTAATAATATTTAGACCATAAACATTATCTTATCCTCTTGGAGCATTTATTGAGTTACTTGATGTACATGTACCCAAGGTATGAAATACGTTCTAAGGGTTACGGTGAGCTAATGCATGTGAGGACTCGCTTAGAACTCAAGTGGCGGAGTTTGGTGGAGTTGATGAGATAGTTGGTGGAGTTGTGTTCGGTTTAACTTAGTTGAACTAGTTGTATTTAGTCTAACTGGAAAATAAACTAGTGATGAGTGGTGTGAATTAATTAATAATTAATTCACTAATTATTAACTCATAATTCCACTAATGAGCACATCAGTTAACTGCAATGCATGAGCAGTTCAGTGGAGACCAGTGTTAGAGGTGGGTGAAAGGGTGAGTGTGACTATCAGTGTGACCATAATTGTGCATGAGATTTGCATACACATGGATTGAGATTGCCAATGAGGATTGTGCAGTTGAATCCAGGTGGATTCGAATTTGGATCTGACCATTATTCATCTTGGATTGCGCAGTAGAGGCAGGCAAACTTGTGGAGGAGATTTGAACCTGTGACTTGTTCAGCTTCCGTGCTAGTTTGTGTGTAGCATGTGAGATAGTGCTGAGAGCTGTGAGAGCTTTGTGCTATGTATTTTTACATGTTCTCTATCATTATATTATACAGATAGTTGGGGGTTTTCGGCTATTTCTTTCCCCAGTACATACTGTGTTTATGTGTGCTTGACTATTGTGTTTATGTGTGCATGCGACTGTTTCTATTTCCACATATTGATGATCAATTGTAGAAGAGGTTATGTATTATGCATGAAGCTTAAATAGTGTGTAATCAGGATAATCTCAGTGAATAATTTAGCAAATTATTCAAATTTCTACATGGTATCAGAGCGAGAATTGATCATCGGATCTATTACAGTGATTACAATTTATTTCGGTAGACAGAGTCTGTAAGCGGGCCAGGTAGCCTCTGGATCCATCCTTTCTTTGAAAGGTGATATAGCCAGTAAATTCCCCTACAGTCGATCTCTGTGCTAGAAATACTTTGTTCTCACAGATCCAGAAGCAGTTGAGTTTTGAGCTTGGAATTCGAATTTTGCAGCAGTTTTGTTTTCTTGGTGCCGGAGGCGAAATGTCTTTCAACGGTTTGTGACTCCAGTATTCCCTTGAGGGCAGTTTGAATTATGTTTCATGGAAGGACAGAATGGAGGTGGTATTAGATGATAACGGGCTGAAGGAGTTCATAGATGCTGAGGTCCCAAAGCCTACTGATGCTGCTCAAGTTGAGGCTTGGCAAAAGAAAATGGCGAAATGTCAAAGGATTCTGTTGGAGGGCATGAAGGATCACATTGTGTCCAGCCTGCATGGAAAAGCTTCTCCATACTTGATGTGGAAAGCATTGATGTGTGTCTATTCCAGCAAGAGTGACCAGAGGAAGTTGGTGCTCAAGGATAAACTCGTGAACATAAATAGACAGGCGATGACGCCAAGTACCCTGCGAGTTCACTCACGCAGATGAGCCGGGAAGTGTGGGGGTGGATCGGAAATGATGAGGACTTGTGGACCCGGCTCTCTGGTCTTCCGAAGAGTTGGCATTCCCACGAGGACTCTGTCGCTCCGGGAGAAGTTTCCCGGATGGGAGCGACTTCGGTCGCATCTTGTGCAGGTGGTCGCATCTCATGCAAGAGGAGATAAGGCGAATACCAGGACTCGATCTTCTTTGGAGGTATCTAATGAAGAAAATAGGTTGGGTCGCCAAAGCAAAGAAGGGGAAGAGGAAGAAATCTTCTCAGTCTGGTGCGAAAGGCAAGAAGCAAGACATGTCCAAGGTGAAGTGTTTTCACTGTCACCAGCACGGACACTATGCCACAAATTGTCCGCAGAAGAAGAAAAATAAGAAGGATGTTGGATCTGCAGCGGGAGAGGCATTGGCCTCCCAGTTTGAACTGGATTTTTCACTGATCGCATGCTTGGTCTCAAGTGTGATGGGATCAGTATGGTTCTTGGAAAGTGGTGTGTCATTTCACATGACCGGAGATCAGGATTTTTTTTCAGATCTGGAGGAGAAAGATCTTAGAGTGCACATCGAGATGGGCGATGATGGTAGATATAGTGCGACCGGTATTGGTACCATTTCCTTTGAGAGGGAGTTTGGTAAACCCTTCGTATTGAAGGAAGTATTGCATGTTCCAGGATTGATGAAGAATCTGATCTCTGTGGCGATGTTGGAAGACAAGGGGTATGATGTGGTCTTCAGCGAGGGAAAGGCTTTCCTGCGCAGTAAGACTACTGGAGAAACCCGGAAGATAGGGGTTCGAGTCAAGAACATTTATCAGTTGCAAGTAGATGGCTGCGCATCAATGGCATGCAAGGCGGAAGGAGTGGTGAGCCGGGATGATGGCGAGCTGTGGCACCAGAGATTGGGCCACCTTCACCATGGAGCTTTGAACATAATGAAACATATTTCTACTGGGCTTCCTAAGGGCACTCTTGCGCAGTCAGATCAGTGCAAGGGGTGTACCTTAGGAAAATTTGTGAAAGCCACCTTTCACGAGAAGGATAGTCGTGCCACGAAGATCCTTGAGAGAATCCACACAGATGTGTGTGGACCTTTCTCAGTAGCTTCGACAGCAAAGCACAAGTACTATGTGATATTTGTTGATGATTTCTCTCGGAAGTGTTGGATCTTCTTCATGCAGAAGAAGAACGAGACATACTCTAAGTTTTGTGAGTTCAAGGCGCTGTTTGAGAAGGAATCGGGGAAGCATGTGAAGGCTCTTAGAAGCGAAAATGGTGGTGAATTCATATCGGCTGAATTCAAGGACTTTTGCAGTGCAGAAGGGATTCAAAGAGAGCTCATCGCACCCCATAACCCACAGCAGAACGGGGTTGCTGAGCAGAAGAACAGAACGATCGTGGGTGCTGCACGGGCGATGTTGCATGATCAGGGCATACCCATTCACTTGTGGGCGGAGGCATGCCATACTACAGTGTATGTGCATAACCGTTGTCCTCACAAGATACTTGGCATGAGTACACCAGAGGAGGCGTTTTCTGGCAAGAGGCCTGATATTTCCCATTTGAGGATTTTTGGCTCACCTGTCTACATGCATGTGATGAAGGATGCCAGGAAGAAGCTAGATCCGACTGCAGAGGTTGGGATATTTGTGGGGTACATTGATACGCCCCACAACTATTGTGTGTATTTTCCAGACAGTCACAAGACTGTTGTGCGACGGGATATCAAATTTCAGGAGGAGAAAGCCATGAAGTGTTCGCTTGAGAGGGAGCCACACTTGCATGCAGATGAGGAGCTTTTAGTTCCTAAGGATGAGCTTCCAGATGTGGATCAGCCATAAGAGGAAGTTCATGGAGTGGAATAATCCACTCATGCAACGCCAACCATCAGAGGGCGCAAGTGCACTACAGAAGTTGAACGACTAGCTCAAGATGTAGAGAAGGTTTTAGGACCACCTACAACACAGCGCAGACAGAGGTAGTCACTGGACCGGTACACTGGATACATGGCTCTTGTGAGAAAATGTGTCATGATAGAGCCATCCTCTTTCGAGGAAGCTGTGGAGGACCCCTCATGGGTAGATGCCATGGTGGAAGAGTATGATTCTATTGTCAGAAACAGTGCATGGGAGATTCTCCCACGACCGAAGGGGAAATTAGTTGTGGGTTCACGATGGATCTACAAAGTGAAGAAGGCAGCTGATGAGAGTTTGGAGAAGTATAAGGCAAGATTTGTTACCCGTGGCTTCTCACAGATCGAGGGGATCAATTATGAGGAGACCTTTGCACCTGTCGCAAGGTACTCTTCCATACGGACGATCCTAGCTCTCTTAGCGCAGATGGGGTGGCACATCCATCGGATGGATGTGAAGACTGCGTTCCTCAACGGATTCATTGAGGAGGAGGTGTACATAGAGCAGCCCAAAGGTTTCGAGATCTTCAGCAGTGAGTCGCATGTGTGCAGACTCAAGAGAGCACTGTACAGGTTGAAGCAAGCACCTCGTGCTTGGTACACACAGATAGACAGTTACTTTACTGGACTTGTTACTTCACTGGAATTGGATTCTCGAGTGAAATGGATCTAACTACGGTGTGGTGGAGGGTAAGTTGTTGATCATTGTACTTTATGTAGATGATTTGATTTTGACAGGTGATGAACAGTTGATACTCTCATGCAAGGCTGATCTTGCAAAAGAGTTTGAGATGAAGGACTTGGGTCTCCTTCATTATTTCCTGGGATTGGAAATTTGGCAACGAAGTGATGGATTGTTTGTGTCTCAAGGAAAGTATGCCCGGGAGATACTGGAGAAGTTCAACATGCAAGGCTGCAAGCCTATCGACACTCCTCTTCCTGTTGGTTGGAGGAAAGAGGATGCTACATCGGCAGAGGTAGTGGATGCCACTGTTTACCAACAGTTGGTGGGGTCGCTTATGTATCTAGTCAATACACGACCTAATATATGCTATGCAGTTAACCAGCTTTCACAAGCTATGGTTAAGCCTACCAAGCTCTTTTGGAAGGCGGGGAAGCACGTATTGAGATATCTCAGAGGCACATCGGGATATGGATTATGGTACGGAGACGGGAGGATGGGGGTGAAACCCCATGTGGCTTCATGGATGCGGTGTTTGGAGCCCAATGGACCCGAAAAGAGCACGCCGGAGGAATCTTCGGGATCGGGTCGACGGCGGTTTCTGTGTCGCCGGGGAAGCGAGAGATCCAGGTGTGTCACCATCGTAAGGGGCCGAGTATATGGCAACAAGCTTGGCTGCATGCGAGGCTATATGGATGAGGAAGATCCTGGTCGGGTTGTTCGGGTCACACTTGGAGCCTATTGTGATTTATTGTGATAACCAGAGTTGCATTAAACTCTCGGCTAATCCAGTATTTCATGATAGATCCAAACACATCGACATCAGGTACCATCATATCAGAGATTGTTTGCAGCGGAGAATCATGTTACTTTCATACATTCCCACGGAGGATCAGGATGCTGATATCTTGACGAAGGCGCTCACGAGGAGAAAATTCGAATACCACAGAGGCAAGATAGGGGTTGCAGATAATCCATATCTTCTTGAAAGGGAGTGTTGAAAATGCAACAAGATGATGGAGCTTAGTGAAATGAAGTCGCCTTCACTAAGTGGGCCCGCAGGCTATTTTTGGCGCAAAGTCTATTTTTAGACTATGTCTATTTTAAGACATATGGATCATGGTCTATGAGTTGCAGGATGCTATTTATGGATGATTGGTCGAGTTGGTAAAATAGATGGACCTCTATTTTTAGACATTGGGTGGTTTCTATTTTTAGACTGCCGAGCTAAAAATAGAACAGTCAAATATTATTAACCCTTAATAATATTTAGACTATAAACATTATCTTATCCTCTTGGAGCACTTCAGTTTGATGCTTGGATGTGGCACATGCAGCTGACAGAAGGAAATACACTTTTCCTATGGGTTAGTTGAGCTATTTCATGGTTGACTTCAGTTAGAACTCATGTGGCAGAGTTTGGTGGAGTTGATGAGACAGTTGGTGGAGTTGTGTTCGGTTTAACTTAGTTGAACTAGTTGTATTTAGTCTAACTGACAAATACACTAGTGATGAGTGGTGTGAATTAATTAATAAATAATTCACTAATTATTAACTCATAAATCAACTAAAGAACACATCAGTTAACTGCAATGCATGGACAGTTCAGTGGAGACCAGTGTTAGAGGTGGGTGAAAGGGTGAGTGTGACTATCAGTGTGACCATAGTTGTGCATGAGATTTGCACACACATGGATTGAGATTTCCAATGAGGATTGCGCAGTTGAAGCCAGGTGGATTCGAACTTGGATCTCACCATTATTCATCTTGGATTGCGCAGTAGAGGCAGGCAGACTTGTGGAGGAGATTTGAACCTGTGACTTGTTCAGCTTCCGTGCTAGTTTGTGTGTAGCATGTGAGATAGTGCTGAGAGCTGTGAGAGCTTTGTGCTATGTATTGTTACATGTTCTCTATCATTATATTATGCAGATAGTTGGGGGTTTTCAGCTGTATGCTTTCCCAGTACATACTGTGTTTATGTGTGCTTGACTATTGTGTTTATGTGCGCATGTGACTGTTTCTATTTCCGCATATTGATGATCAATTGTAGAAGAGGTTATGTATTATGCATGAAGCTTAAATAGTGTGTAATTAGGATAATCTCGGTGAATAATTCAGCAAATTATTCAAATTTCTACAGCTACTCTGTGATGTTTTTACTCTGTGATGTTGCTACTCCTTGATGTTGTTACTCCGTCAGTGTTGTGAATCTGTCCCTACTGTTACTCTGTCGGCATTGTGAATCCATCACTGCTATTACTCTGTCGGTGTTGTGAATCCGTCACTGTTGTTACTCCACCGGTGATGTGAATCCATCACTGTTATTACTTCGTCGGTGCTATGAATCCGTCACTGTTGTTACTATGTTAGTGATGTGAATCCATCATTGTTGTTACTCCGTCGGTGCTATGAATCTGTCATTGTTGTTACTCTATCAGTGCTATGAAACTGTCACTTTTGTTACTCCGTTAATGCTGTAAATCCGTCACTGTTGTTACTCCGTTAGTGATGTAAATCTTTCATTGATGTTACTCTGTCGATCCTATGAATCTGTCACTGTTGTTTCTCCGGAAATTTTTCTAAGTATCTAATGTTGTTACTCCTTCGATGTTGTTATTCCAAAAAAAATTCTAAGCGTTAGGTGTTGTTACTCCATCGATGCTGTGAATCCACCACTATTGTTAATCCGTCGGTGTTGTGAATCCACCACTATTTTTACTCCTTGGGTGTTGTTGCTCCTCTAGTGCTGTTACTCTGAAAAAAATTCTAGGTATCCAATGTTGTTACTCCTTCGGTGATGTTACTCCATGGTGATATTTTTCTAAGTATTTGGTGTTGTTACTCCTCCAATGTTGCTACTCTGCCAAGGTAAGTCACCAGGTACATCCTTGATCGACTCCATAGATTTAATTGGTATTTTACTTACGACATGACCAACTACGACTGATGAAAGACATACTTTACATGGGGGGAGGTCTCGTATTTAGTAATAAGGATGATTATTATGGTAAGTCTTTTCAAGAATGATTCACTCTTAATTCCTCATTATTTTGTAAAGTGACTAATCCTCCTTCATGTCACCTTCCTACCATCATTCTTTTTCCCCTTTTCTTGTTATTACCTAAGTCATGGTTGTTGTTAACTCAATCACAACTGTCGTTGTTGGCCAATTTTCAGG
Source organism: Pinus albicaulis (assembly GCA_034641835.2). Classification (NCBI taxonomy): domain Eukaryota; kingdom Viridiplantae; phylum Streptophyta; class Pinopsida; order Pinales; family Pinaceae; genus Pinus; species Pinus albicaulis. Next base: position 1,263,279,168 of record CM076577.1, read on the forward strand.
TTGAATTCAACATATGTAGGTCTTTCTGATTTGTTTTTCTCTTTGGTGAACGTGAAATACTTTTAATGGTATAGGACCTCTTTGACATAATGCTTGGGTAGTCAATTTAAAGTTTGTTTATCTATAAACATAATATTATTTCTAAGGAATAATTATCCAAAGATGATTTCATCATGCCAACTTTCAACTTTCCTAATTGGTCAAGTCCCTGATCTTGTAAATTTATGATGATGACCACAAAATTGTATTTAAATCTTTCTGCCATTATCTAATGAACTATTCCTCAACCCCAATCTCAATAATGAAACATATATTTATCAGCAGTCATTTGAAGGTTATTAGTTTTTGAGAAGCAAAACTATCAAAGTTGAAAATAGTTACTACATAACTTTTTATGCCATCCCTAGCTCTTAAGGAGCTGACCTGCCACCCCATCTATTAAATAGTCGTTATTGATTAACAATAACCATAGTTGAATATTAAACATAAATGGTCAAATAGAGGATAGGAGGTCTTATCATGAGCTTACCTACAATGATCATAGGTCTTAATAAAGTGACATTACCACTGTTGGTCACCAAGCCACGGTAATGGCCTTCAGTCATACAAATGAAGGACAAGAGGTCTCATCACAACCAGAATTTTTCACTTTTATTAGCTCCCGTCAATGGAATTGTTATTAACTAGTTACCACGCTAGAACAATAATCTTCAGTTGACATCTAAGTAAATTGAAAGGATTTTGTAACTATGTACTTATTTCTAATAGATGGGACATTGGCATCTCAATGGGTTAAAAAGACATCCCTGTCTAGGCGATGGACGCCTGTTGGAAACAGTGGCTATTCCTATGGTATAGAAGTTAATTTAATACTATAATGTAATTGGTTACCTTATTTTCTCAGAGCTAATTTCTGATAAAGCTGACTGTTTCATATACAAGGTTTTCTAGAACTCATCGTTGATGGGGTAATATTTAATCAGTTCTTAGATGATGGTGGTTATGGCTTATATCTATTATTGAGTTATAAATATTTACTTTACATGTCAGGGATGAAACTTTTAGGATATTTGATATTGGACATTTTGTATCATCTAATCTGTAATTCATTTATTCTACAAGTACCATACATTTAACCAAAGATAGTTGTTTGCCCAATCAATCACCATTTATTCATATTTTAACAACATCACTAAGAGGCTTGTTTTGAATCCCATGTAATTGGACAGACTGTGAGAAGTAAAGACTGAGATAACTAATTCTCATAATTTCTATGCTCATGACAACCAAAGCTTATGGGTATAGGGAATGCATCATTTCCCTTCTTATCCATTATTATCCCATTTCATTTACAATATGTTTATGTCACTTTTATATGTAATGGGGTAATTGAGGTGATGAATTACTGATTAAGGATACTCATGATATTTTTTATAGATGACAGGGAAACTAATTAGTTTGGTAAAAGGAAACCCTGGTACAATTTTTGATTACTTTTTTTAGTGTGCACGGCTTCCACCTTCAACATCACTTTCAACATCATCTCAGCCTACATCAACTTAAAAAAAAATGTCAATCCATATATGTCATTCCACATTTTTATGGAGGTAAAACTTGAGGTAAAATAGCATAAGGTTTTGATTTATTAAAATATTAGGAGAATGTCATGAAAAACCATTGAGCATTATTCACTCATATTTTTTAACCATTATTTCCCTTTCTTTACCACTTCCCATTTTTCAGAGACAAAATCTTTCAGTTTGGGGGAGTGTTACTTTCATTATCATGAACATGCCATTAATATTCTTTATCATCCATCGATCTCATTATTGATTTTCAAAATCTCCCTTATTCCATGTTGTTATACACCAAACAAAGATTCCAGCCATGATTGTAGAAACTATCCCAATTTGTTTTCTATTGTAGCATGAGGGCATGCTAATTCTCCAGTTTGGGGGAAGGGTTGCTACGCATGATGAATGATTTCTCATTTCTTCCTCATTTAAGGTATACAATCCTAAAATTGATTTTTGTATATCCTTAAAACTATCAATTGGATTCTTCTGATTTTTGGACAACAAATATGTATAATTAAGCCTAGAAATTTTCAAGATAAGCCAATTTGTTAATTCCAAAAAATTCATGCATTATTACCTAAAACCATTTTGCTGATATATTGAAATCCATTCGTTGAATTAATTTGATTTTTGGATTGGAGAAGCATTAATATAGTATAGATTTTCTTACAAAGTTTCAGCAAAATCTGGTTTGTAATGAAGTTTTTATTTACTTGTATCATACTTTTTTGAAACTTCATATACATACAGTTGAAAGTATACATGAAAATTATTTTAAGGAAGCATTTGAGGAAGAAGCCTTCTCTTCCATCAATATCATGTGTTGGGGTGAGCATTTTGATTCTTGTATTACAACTTGGTTAATACTGAGGCATTGAGCTACATGAGGACATGGAAGATGTTAAGGTTGGGGGAGATGTTGACCCACTAATTTGTATTATTATTATCACTCATTAACATCCATTTCATCCATTCATAATGTTATTTTATCACATTATTTATCATAATTTATTATATAATTCCATTTCATAATTATTTATGCTCTTTTGAATAAATAATACTTGTTCTCCTTTATTTTAAAAAATTATTGATTATTATGCATGATTTTTCCAATTATGGTTTATTAATAAATTCATTATAACATCACTCACTATTTTAGCCTCCAAGATCTCTTCCAGATTGCAGATTTGATCTTCAACTGATAATTAAATATTCCAACTCACAAATTCGTTGGAATAACAAGAGACAATTTTACGTTGAACATTTCGGGTAAACAAAGAATAATCTTGAAAATCCGAAACATGGGTTTTGTCCAGAACGGACCAAATTAGTTTTCTTCTAAGAAGTTTTTCAAAACTCGGTCTTGATTGAGAGAAACGCAGGGTTCTTCAAAGGACCGATTTGCAGATTTTCTGTTGTGGCCATTTTCCGAAATTGCCCCAATTGAAATTTCCAGATTCGACTTGTGCCAGCTGAATCATGATGGAAATATATTTCAGATCTCATCTTTTTTATTGAGATTTTGTAATCAGTTTATTTCCCCTTTGTTCTTTGTATATTTAAAAGGACACAAATCAGAGAGAAGGGAAGGATAGAATGCATAGGAGATAACACATAGAGTGTTGGCTATGCAGGGAATGGAGATTTGTAATAGAACATTTCATTTAGTTAATGCAAGTTATCTTCATGTTACTCTTGTAAGTCTGTGACTATGTCACAACCCTGATCAGAGAGTTGGGCCCACTTTCCTGATCAAGTGTTGTATTCTTTCTATACATTGTTAATTATGTTTTCTGTTTTGCATATTTCGTAATTACAGTAACAGTAGATCTAATTGTTGGTATCTTTATCACTATGAATGTATTGCAAGCTTTACAGTTTATTAATTCCATTCTTTTATTGTTGTTACAGTGACTTTTACTTTGTTTAAATTATCAAATCCACAATTGATATCATAATTGTGCTATTGTATCTGCACATATTGTGTGCGTTAGACTTGCAATAACCAAATGCACTCGGATTGATAATTAATGTGGGAAAGGGTTTGAATATTCATTCACACTTGGACAGTAACATCTTTCATGCCTTATTTGAAATTGAATGCCAACAAAACTAAAATTTAAATGGACCCTAATACACTGATATACAACCAACGGAAGATATATAATACCTTAGACAACGAGTCTTAAATAAAAAAACTTATAGAAAAAATCCTCTTTGAGATCTCTTTGTAGGTACCTCCCAATTTTGATGAAATCAATGTTTCTTCTTATCCTTGTGAATATTTTGTCTAAGATTGAACCAAGGTATCCACACAGAGGTCATCATATGATATTCTTCATACTCTTTTTCTCTATATTTCTAACCAACAAGTTTTCTCTCCACAAGCATCGTCACCTATGCTAAACAACATGAATTCAAAGCAGATACTGTAAAAACATAACCTTTGCCAACATTCCATATAAAAATAACCAGTCCCCACCACCATAGCTGCTCTCCAACGTAATTTGGATGCCGAGAAATGCCCCATAATCCTCTATCAAGAATGGGTTTAGTCAGTGCACCGAAATCCCTTAACATCTTCTTCTTCCAAACAAAATTATAGAGTTGTGTATCTGCAAAGTAAACAAACACAATGCCTGTTGTGCAAACCAAAGTAGCAAAGTAATCCCAAGCATTCCAAGGTTGTTGACTATTATGCACTTCAAAGATTGGAAGGAAAATCCCAACGAAGAAGATCTATAATTGTTAGACAATGGCCATCATGTTATTCTTCTAATACACGTAGAGTCCTCTTATCATATATGCATATCTGAGGGCTTCAAGGAAGAAAAAAGAAAGAAAATCATAACAAACCATACTTCATTGCAACCTGAGAAACAAGGTGCATTTTATAGTCCTATGGGTTAGGGACAATGCATCAACTCTTTGTGTGTGTGCATGTGTAATGGTACATTGAATCTAGAATGTGCATTGGATGACTGCATATGGGCACAACAAGCTTGATATATACTTCAAGGTTGTAAAGCTAAAAAATTCATAAATTGAGAGTCTGAAATATCAAATATTGGAGCTCTGCAACCTAGAAGTGCATATGAGACCTGGATTAGTGGGTTTGTGCTAGTAGTAGCAGCAGCAGGGAAATGCCTACTCAACAAACAAAACGTGTTTTAAATGACACCTCTTTGGATTGAATACACATATGGGAGGGGAAATTCAGGCATTGTCATATAGTATTCATACTAATATGAAACTAAATCCTTCAAAAGGGTTATTCAAGTGTGATTTTACTAAGCTTCCATTTAAGGACCATCAGAAAGAAAACAAAGAGTGACCCATAAATCACATAGTACCAGACTATGGGAGGAAGCTATGACATCAACACAGGGGCTAAGACCTCAAAGCCAGCTACGAATTGGAAAAGATAGTGGGTATGTAGAACTTCATAAACCACCCATGTTCCTATAGTGAATTTTGACCATGATTTCCATAAAGCATATTCAACAAGAAAAGGGTGCCCTAAATGCCACCCTTCTGGATCAGTTTAGGAAGGGTAAATTAATACACATTTTGCATGTTGGATAGGTATTGTCATAGTAACAAGCATACTAATGTAGAACTAAATTTTCAAAAAGCAATATGAACTACGATTTCTGTATGATTGTAGTTAAGAAGGCATCACAAGGACAACAAATTAGGGGGAGCCGACAAGGAGCACACAGGCATCTTTCAACAAAGTTAGTGCTAGAATGGAGGAGGATGCTATGACATCAACAAAGAGGCCTAGACTCCAAAGCTAACTTTGAATATATAAAAAATTAGTATATGTAGTACTGCATAAATCACTGATTTGTCCATAGTGAATTTTTAGCCCTGATTCCGGTACTAGATAGACATATTTAAGGTTATTCTTATCGATCTTGGCTATTATAATTTTACAAGGAGCTTCATAGGAAACTTACATTGTGATTCATACTATTCCCTTGGCATGGTTATAGTGTACTGGGGCCTCTAGTCTGTGTGTGTACGTCTGGGATGGAAAAGAGGGATTACAATTGATCTCCTGATCTCTGGCCTATTTACAGTGAGGATATGTAGTGTGAAATTACATTAAAAACAATATATAGGCATAGATAAAAATTGGAATAAAGAGAGATAAATCGTATTGTACCTGCTGAGATACAAATACATCAAAAAAGGACATCCACCACTAATGCTTGGCGTAGCGCTTTCGCAGATCACCGAATATCCAGTCATCCCTGGCTCTTCACTGCCATTCTTCCCTTATAAAGTAACTATGTGTGAGATGAATGCTCCATACAATTCTCAAAAATATCACAACCCTCGTTTTCCATATATTCGTTTAAGAGTAGGGATGAGTAGCATAATAGTAAGCCATCATCACCGGAAATACAGTCTAGCACAAATCTATTAACTGCGAACACATCATGAATCACGAATTAAGTAATATCATTACCATCATTTATGTACCATAGCTCCAAAAATAAAGAGTTTCGATAGAATTAGAACTAGAAAAAGAGAAGATACCCAAGCGCTCTATTGTAGTAAGCTGATTATCCAGAATATGATATCTACATTGAAGAAAATAATATATTTAGGAGATAAATGGGATGAGAAAAACACCATTTCCATATTTCCCAGGAGGATGAATTGCCCACATTGAGGAACGCAATGTAGAAGATAATGGAAGGCTAGAGCACAATGAAAGCGACCGCAACATTTTTCACAGTCCTAAAACCTTGAACTGTATTGGGAAGATATGTAGATCACCAGATAATGCAAACATATTTTAGCAATCTAAATACTAAAATGGGCATATGGATAAATCCCTAACTTTGTAGCTCGAGGTGTGTGATCCATGAGGGAGTAGCTAGGAGAAAATGCAAAACTCATCCATTCATCAACCAACCTAAAAATAGTTCGATCCAACGTTTAGCGATCGAGGTCACAGGTTCAAATACCCTTAAATGTTCACTCAGATAAAAAAAATAAAAATATAAAAAAAACATGAAAGAACACAGATTCAGCTAAAAACTGACAACAAACTAAGAACGTACATTGGAAAGTGCTTTGTCTCTACCAATATCGTGTTTTTGAGCTTCACATCATTTCTGGAACAAAATCAATTAAAACATTTTAGTATTCCCTATATTTGCAGAATCTAAAACCCTAAAACCCAGAAGTTTTCAAGCCAGAAAACTCACTTGTTCAAAAACTCCTCATGTACAACCACAAAAATGTCCAAGAGAGGGTTGCCCATGCCTAAGAGAACACCTTCTGTAGCCATTTTCCTACCTCTTAGTAGAATTGACTTCTGTGTTTTTGCCCGCAATGAACAATCTGTGAGTTATCATAACTGCATTGTAAACTAAATATTGCAACTACCTTTTCCTTTTCATCCAATAGTTGAATATGTTTTAATCCTCTAACAAACTGCACACAGGAGAGTTGTTTTCAAATACTGACGCCTTATGGCGTAATTACAAATAACTATTGCTTTGTCTTATAAAACTACTTCCAAAGTTAAAATTACCATGGAAGTAGTGATTTATAGAAATTTCTTGTAATTTTTTTGCAAGTAATAGTTCATCTTATTGCAATTGGTTTAAAAATAGTACAACATCATGTCTCGTTGGATCTCCTAAAAAGAATATTTTTTGCTTCTGCAGCTTACCTATCTTGCCTATTATTCTGCACTCTTATTGGTCTTTTCCTACTTGTCGAAACATAGGTTTTGTAAAGTTTCCTTGTAAGGCTACATTTCTAAATCCTAACATGATTTTTGTTTCTTTCGGTGTGGAGCGTTTGGAAAATATTGTTTCAAACATTAGTATAACAACACTTTTATTGATACAAAGAGGAGATTAATATGAACAGCTGTAATGTCAATTTTACACTGAGGTGCAGCCTTGAAATTTGCATTTTTTTTCTATACACATAATTTTTATTTATATATATATATTTTTGAAAATACTCGATATATATGATTCACTTTTTCTAAAATTTTATATAACAAAATTACAATTAGAGAATTTTTTTTTATACAGTTACAATCAGTTGATTATCTAAGTTTCAGGGTAGAACACTTAACATCAATTCAAATCACAAGTTGATTATCTAAGTTGCAGCGTAGAACACTTAACATCAATTCAAACAACTTGGTTGGTCTCCTTTACTAATGGAAGATGGTGTAACTTTTCTTTTTTAACTCTAAACTTTATGGTCCACATAATTTTTCTTTCCACATTATTTCAAAGTTCTCTTTCATATCTACGCATCACCTTTGTCTTTTTTACCCAGGTTTTTTTTTTTTTTTTTAATGAATTTACTTATACACTTCAACTACTGCTGACTAAACATTTCTACAACCTGTCTAAAAATCCAAAAAAGTGTCGTTCATTTTCTTTAATTTCCTTTACCGTTGCAGCAATAACTTAAAAAAAAAAAAACTGAAATGTTAGCATTCAATTATTTCTTCTTCTTTTACTCCCTTCTTTGCTGTAACTAAGTTATTTTCAATTATTTTTATTTTTGAAATTAAATCAGAGAATTGGTAAAAAGGATGTTTTTTTCCTTTTTACTCAACAATTTTTTTGCTTATTTGTTCTATGTTTTACAGTCAAATTAAATCAGAGAATTGGTAAAAGGATGTTTTTTTCCTTTTTACTTAACAATTTTTTTTGTTTATTTGTCTTATGTTCCACAGTTAATTGATGTGCATTTCTATTTCTCTCAAAATTTGTTTAACAACTAATGCTTTATTTTCATTATCTTTATTTGTGTCTTTGTTAGTTTATTTGTTTGACTGGTTTTCAAACCTTTATTTATGGTAAACCAATTATATGGATGCAAAACCATAAAGAAGAAAAATAGATAATAAAATTATGCATCCAATAATTTTATCAATAAATCTTTATATATAATTTAATTAGTGGTAAAATATAGTGAATTTATAGAAAGAATTTAAATGAAATCAAGATTGGTTTTACTTCCAAACTATGACAAAAATGTTTAAGGTACTATGTATGAGATACAAATACAAAATCATGGTGATTTGAAAATTTTCCATTTCACTTCATTTTAACTCAAAATCATTGAAAAAGATAAATATTTCTCAATGGATTTCATTGTATTTAAGTCCCATAACAACATTATTCTTTTGAGACATTCCTTGTTTCTCTTATCCCTTATAAGTTTTGCAATAATACTCATTTTCTGTAATGCAAATATCTATTGATGTTTGCATTATACCCATTTTTATAGAAAGGGGGATTTCCCTACTACTACATTCAATTAATGGTCATATTTAATTTTCCTATCTTTATGTCTTGTCAATCATTTTTTAAATCTCAGTATGTGATAAATTAAGAGGCTTGGAGGTATGGTGGAAGAGTTACACATGCTATTCTAAGAAATATGGTAATATTTCTTCCTATATGCATTTTTTGTAATAAAAGAAATGTATTTTAAATTTTTATTCATTCATTTACATAGAAAATTTGAGACACACTTAAATCAACACATAAAAATACTTTTCCACCCTAATTTGTATAACACCTCAATTCTCTAAGTGAAAAGCAACATTTTTCAAATATATCACTTATAATTATTTGTATGCCTTTACTTCTTTTATTTTTATTTAATATTTATTAAAAAATTGATTCAACAACCACATATAATTCTTGAAATTGAAATGGAAAAATAAGTTAGATGGTGGAGATCATATTTCTCCATACTTGTTTTTTACTTTACAAAAATATAGTTAATTTTATTTAACAAATTTTTTTTTTTCATCAATGAAATCTCATTTATTTTGAACCACAATTCTTATTATAAATTGATTGTGTAATATTATCTTAATTATTATTTGATCATTTTAATGAATGGAATCACCTTTGAGGGATTCTTTTTTTTTCAATAATATGTTTTTGAATTAAGTTTTTTTTTTTTTTTTGAGGTAAAATGATCCTTTCATTAATTAGAGAAAAATACATGTAGCTTGAATTTCCAAAAGAGGACTAAAATATAAGAGATAATTGAAACTAACAAGCTTCCAACCAAGAACAAAAATTAGAAACTGTTATGATAATCATAACAACATAAAAAATTCTTGAGGATTCAAGATTTCAAAGGGGGAAATGCCTCTAACATTTGCATGACTTTCACCAAGTTCACTAAATGTTCACTATCTTTTTGGATATATGTCTTTTTTCTCTTATATCCTTTTTTATTTTGGCTTCTTTGTCTTTCCTAGAGACTACCTTGAAACCCATCGTTTGAACCCCACGAGTACATTGTGAGCAACTCAACCATAATTTCATGTTTTAAAGATATGCTTTATACAAAATCCTAGCCTCGTGAACTAGCATGTCCATCACATATTTTCTGTGCCATGCTTATACAAGGGAAATTAGTTGTGGGTCATCCATATACATATATTTTGGTAAGGCTTATTCTTCAACTTCTTCTGAAGGGGAGCTAATCATCTCTTATGGTAATAGATTTTGTTGATGCTCTTTAAGAGACTTTTGAATGACCTTTGCAGGGTTCTCAGATTTACCTTGTATTGATTGCATGCTTGATTTAATGTTGAATTGCTCTAGAGACTCCTTCAAAGAGGAGAGGGGCTCAAACCTATTTTCAATTGTAGGGATCTTGTTAGGATTTAAGGTATGTTGGGGACTCAAATGCATCCTTGGTATGCATTGGGTAGTCCCTAATTAGTTTCCTGTGTTAATGATATTGTCTGCATGTAAAGGGAAATTGTTCGAAATCTAGAGACTATTACCAAATTCTATCCTAGTAGTAACTATCTGTGGAGACTAGGAGAGGTTGGAAGATATTCATATAAACACAAATCCATGTGCCTCCATCTCTGGGTAGAATCTGATACTTTGAAAAATGGCCGATGGAATTACCGATGCTTTCAAGGGTTTCCTCCTCCCAATATTCTTTGGGGAGAGAAAGGAGAGAGACCCACACTGATGTTGCTAAGAAATGCCCCTTCTCCAAATTATACTACTCCTTCTAGAATCACATGAAGATTCCTGTATTATTGAAAAAATATATACCTCCTTCAAAAAACCTTGATATGTCTTCTAAGCTCGATAAAACGATTGTAAAAAAATCCTTGGACCCTAACTCTAATCTTATTTGACCTATGGTGTTCCATTTATTTCAGATCCACCAAATAAAAGCCTTTTGAGAGGGCTATAATCCAATAAATTTGTATATCATAGCATGATCCTCCATATATTGGGTACATTCTCTAATATTATTAGGTTTAACCTCATATTTTCAACCTCGCACTACTTTGAGCAAGAATTTCCTTATATTTGTAGCTTGTCAAGCTGCATCAAGTGGAGGATTTGTTGCAAGCCCAAAAACCACACTTTTTCCAACTGTTCGATGAAAATGATGTCAACTATGAGGAGATTGACATAGAATACATGTAGATCCACTCATTATGAATTCCCAAAATAATCATTTTAAAGGAGGGGGTAGATCCCTCTCTAGTTGATCCTAGCATAAACGACTATGCAAAATAAACTTTAGAATTTGTATAACAAAGCCTAATTTTTGACTTGAAGTTATTAACAATAATTATAATCTAATTTTCTTATGTAATTTTAAAAAATTTGAAATATAACCCTCATTATGATTTACCTTTCTTATATAATATTTTATATTTTTTACCTTTATCAACTATATAAACATCTCTCATTTAAAAAAAAAGGATGAATAAAATAAAAACAAAGATTAATAAAATATTTTATCGGGTGAAAAACATGTTTTTTCATACCTATTTTTTAATTTAGAAACATGTTTAAATATGATATAAATTTATAATAGATAAATTCAACTTATTTATAGAAAAAATAGTTTCTTTAAATTTCTCCTACATATTAATTTCTATTATAATTTTATACTAAATATTAACATTTTTTTTAAATGTTAGAAATTAAATAATAGAGCAATGAAAACAAAAATTTGGAAACATAGAAAAACCTAAAGCAAGAGAGACAAAAATATGCGTGGTTCATGTAATGCCTCCTACCACATTTACCCACTTTTACAATTTCTATAGGGTAAACATGAGATGAGTGTCACTATGATAGGACCTGACCTCCAAGTTCTAGTAATGGAAGTGGGGCCTACAAACACACAACAAACTAACATCCTATAGGGACTATAGACCACCCAGGAGCCTACAGACCACCCAAGGTGATCAATCCCTGAGGTGAATCTCTTTTTTCACAAGAAAACCCCCCAATTGCACCGTTGATACACTTTTCATATAGTTGGGAGGCTATAACCACACTCACAAGCTTTCCTACATGCAATTATAACCCAATTTCCCTAGTTCAGTGCATACGATCATGAGATCTATGCCACTTTTCAGGAAAGCCTTGAGACCACTACCTAGACCTTTCTGTAACTTTATAGAATAAAACATAACATGATAAAAAGATAAACCATTCAAAAATTGAATAATATATTAAGCATAAAATGCCTAGTACATGATAGAAATTTCATCAAACACATGATAAACATATTTTCTATAGTTCATGAGTGCATATATGATCACAAACTTTTCAAATTCATCTGAAAATCACCAAGAAGGCTCAATTCCCTCTCTAGATAGCTGCAAAAACACTTGTTAGCCCATGCATTCATCAATGATTCAATAAATTAACAAATCATGAACATGAGCCATAAGCCATAGCACTCCATATAACCAAGTATATAACCAACATATAACCAGGATAGAAAATACGAAAAATAAAACATAATATCACCATAATAACCTGTACAAGTGCTCATAGATAATAGTAGGAACATAACTCATATTAACATATGAAAATGCTAACCAAGCCAGGGACTTCCACGTACCACCCAACCATAGATTTGGCTAAACCAAATCTCTCTTTTACCTAAACACCCCTGCGCCATATTCCAGGCATGAATGTGGGATCATAAGGATTAAACAAACAAAAAAAACCAGGGCTTCCAAAGGCAAAACCACCTCAACCCTCAACCATAGTGATCTCACCTATACAGTCTATAAATCACTAACATCAACCATATCAATCTCTACCCAAGTTTTCCAGGGCTCAAGATACTAATAACTCAACCCAAAATTAATTCAGGGCTCCAAATAATTTGTCCCAACCTACAGCTCTAGGGCCTAGTAACTCAACCCACAAGGCTTTAAAGCGTTTTCCCCAACCTATAGGCTCCAGGAACTAGTAATTCAACCAATTTAGTTTCAGGGCTCCAGATCATTTTTTCCATCCCACAATCGTAGAGAACTTGAGAACTAATCAATGAACAAGTGGGAAACCCACAACACCATGGTTATCTAGGAAATGGTAGGGAAAGGCTATCAATCTAGGAAAATATCCAATCCAATGATCGCACATAACCAAAGAACCACATGCATATTCCATGGATCCAAAAATCAACAAGGAAATCACACAAGTAACCTATTACATGCAAATTAATCTTGTTGTAGTTGTTGATCCAATAATCTCCTTGCACTCCCTTTCTTTCCTTTGCTTTCTTTCTCCAATCCAAGTGAAGGCTATAATGCTCTAAGGATGCTCCAAGAATTCTCTAAGTGTCCAAGAGTATGAGGGAATGAGGGTGTGCTCAACTCAACACTATCAAAGAATCTAGAAATTGATTTTCTATTGCGTTTTTATCACTGATCTCCCTTTTTTTATTCATTTTACTTCATTTTTCTTCTAATTTCCCTTGCATGAAAATTTGTGTCTCTTCACATTTATTTTCTCCTATTTTCCTTTATTTTCATAAATAAATGTCATTTATTGTATGTTTTCATTTTCCAGTTCCTTTGCCAATTTCCATAACCATTATCAATCCACAAGTGATTCCCACTATAATGTGTTTCCCAACATTCAACTTGAAATATGTGTCACATGACCTTGGTCTTATTTTATTTACATGGAAAATAAAATAAGGGATGTTACTAACCCATCCTCCTTGGGGGAACATCATCCTCGGTGTTAAATGGCACTTATAAATATCAAAAAATGTTTCCCATGGAGCTTTATAACATAACTCGATGCAACATTTTCATCATACCAAACTGCTGAAAACATGAACACCATACTTCTCATGGAGCTTTATAAACCCATTTCAACATAGTATTTACATTAACAACACATATACCTATGCACATTTTCTTCAATCAACAAATAATCATACTATCTATGGAGCTTTATAACATAACTCAATACATTATTTACAATAATATACACATATATACACATGCACATTTTCTCTAGAAAATAAATAAAAGGATATGATGCTTGCATTAGGAACAAGGGAATCTATAGGCTCACACCTCAACCCTCAAAGTAGCATCATGATTCGCCTCCTTCCTAGGAAGTCCAAAATCCATTTTTAGAATCAAGTCTCCATCCAATGTCCAACACTATATTACTTGTGCTACTTGTTTTCTCAGTGAATAGTTATTGCCTCATTGTTTGATGACATATTCCTAACGTGCTTTTTTATTCCATCTTGGAATTTTAATGAGAAAAAAAATTATCCCCCACCTTCCCTTCTTTAATACCCAATCCTTCGGGCAATCTGGTCACGCCCTTCTGTGTAGTCACTCACATTCCAAGTTCCCCAACATCCCATCCTTGTGTGATCCATCCCTTGGCAAGGTTTCCTCGCATTGAAAGGTCCAAAAACCAAGGCATATCCCTTCCTCAAACAATCATACAAGTCATATATTGCTCATGGAAATGAATGGACACTACTGGGTACCAGTGTCCAATAATAGATCTGCTCTTGAATACTTTACCATCATAATGTTACATGTTCCAATTCCTTTTTCTTTTGTTGCAAACATTGTTGCAGCGAGTTCCAATCACCCAAACCAGGAATTTTCCATGATTTCTTGTACCAAGCACAAAATTGCCATTAGAATCAAAATGAATTGTAATAAATTCAAACCATACCTCGTTGGTAACTCATCAATAAGTTATGCTCACAATTATGTTTACTTCCTTTCACAACAATTCAAATCATCTCTTTTATCAAACCATCATGTATAAACATATCAAAGTAAGTTCATTCGAAAACTTAGCCATCATAAATCAAAATCATATATTATGTGCATAATTAAAACTAAAATAAAATATTTATACTTATTTAAAAAAAAATTCTTTTCTTATTCCTTTGTTCTTTGTACTTTATGTACACACACTTGAACAATTTCCCAAACACTACAGGCACCCAATTCCTTCTCTTCCATATGTAGTATCAATAACAAGGGCATCTGGAAACTATGCGGCCTCTACCCTCAATATCTGCAACTCAATATTGGTATCATCTCAAGTTGTCCAAGCCTTAAAGGACTACTATCTCAACCCACAATGTCCATGGAACCCAAGTTGTTACATGGCTCCAACCTATAACATCGAGGGAACCCAAGTTGTTACAGGGCTTCAACCCACAACCTTGAGGGATACAGAGAACCAATCCCAAACATATACATACAAACAGTGTACATCACAATGCATACACCCACACACATTGTATAACAAAACACATACACCTACACATGATTTATAACATAATACATACACATACGCACGGTGTACCACAAAAAAAATACATATACACATAGTGGAACACAATAAATACACATGTCACGATATAAAAAATACACAATAGACATGATACATTACCACATGTACACAAAAAATCATGTATGACACATATAGAACACAACAATATTGCACATCATGAGATTATACTATCTCTAGCAAGAAATATTTCCTCTAGTATCTTTCCCATGCCTTGCAGTGTGCATCCACAACCCAAGTCTCGGGTCTGTGGCTCTTTCCACTTTCCATGTTTGTCCAAACAAGCCACGGATAACAGTACTTTCATTTTGCTGACGCATCCTTCAAAATTTCCCGCCATAGCATAAGCATAGGAAGAGTTATAAGCACATAATATCAAAATCATATCTAGATGATACTAACCTCATATGTATTCCATGACTACTTTTCCCACATGATTCCTTATAAACTAGGAACCTTTTCATGCCATTCACCTGCATAAGCAATCATTCTTCCACAATAATGATCTTTGATGGACATTTTAGACAATGGCGCACGCACACACACACACACACACACATTAGCACAATGATGATCACAACATAATTAAGAGTGCTCATAAGGTTAAGGTTAAGAGAACTCCCTTTATTTGTGAAAATATTTCCCAAAATTGAGAACGACAGTTCCCAACATAGCAAACACATTTGATACATCAAATTCATTAACTTTACCTTTCTTGTTACATGTCTCATGATTGTCTTGCCACTATCCATTTATCCCAATGGACTTAACCAACCCCACTGGCTATCATATTCTTCCATTTAGCTACCCTTTACTCATGCACTAGGATTCATCCAGGACTTACATTACCTATTGGGTTACACTCAACTCTCTCGAGCTCCACTAACTTTCATGTTTCCCCAACCAATTCCCAAAAACATAAAAGGCTAGAACAAGAAAGAAATATAAATAAAATAAGGAAAACCAAACAAACAAAAAAAATACCACAAACAAAGTGACATGCCCATGCACCAAACATAGTCAAAAGCACAAATCAAGCACAAACAAATCACAAAACATTGAAAGAACAAAATGTTCAATAGACGCTGTGACTCAACCCCCATGGTTCTCAGTGCTTCCAAGGAAAATATCAACCCAAGACTTCTTCAAGATTTCATGGTAGATTCTTTTGACATGCAATTCCCTACATCATACTTCCATAAACACACAACTGTTAGTGCATTAAAATATAAAAAATACTCCAGGCACCTTGCCTTGTTTTACCCAACACACTTCCCTGTAACTAAAAACTTGCACATATAATCTCCCAGGGGATTTTGATTCCATTTATGAGTCCATCTATAACTAGAAACGAGATGTTATGCCTACATCTAATCAATTGTATACCATTTAGCTTCCTTGGCTCAACAGTGCCTCCATTGCGCTTTAACTTGCTCAGTTCCAGAGCATGAGTTATTTCCACTTCAAAATGCATTGAGGCTCTAACAAGAGATCTCCCTCTAGTTCCAATTCCACCTCAATGATAAATTACTAATGATCTTCTTGCCTGCTATCCACTGCTGAATAGATCTAGGGAATTCTCTGAACTACATCCCAAATTTCCCGTGCCTCCTGTGGATTGTAGATATAAGGCCTGTCATGATCTCATTGTGCCACTATAATACAAAATGAAATACTTCCTTTGCTGATATCCATCACAGGCCCAACACCACAATGATTCTCTTCCATTTCGTTGACCTTGCTACTCTACAGAATGAGACGCATGTCCTCTCTCAGCTGCATTGACCTTCTTATATATAGCCACGTTTTCCTTCTCACCTACATCGTAAGATCATATAACTCCTTGTCCCTTCTATCATAATACCCCTCATATAGGTAGTTCTTCCGAAAGAGTCTCTCAAACTCATCCCAAATCAGCTCATTATCTCTGATGCCTATGACACACATAACACCTTCCCAAAAAATGTTTGATTTCCCTTTAAGACTGAAGGTAGATATATTGGCTTTCATATTTTGTGAATAATCATGCAATCCAAGGAAATTTTTCATCCTAAGTAGCCATGCTACTACATATTTTTATTTCTTCACATCCCCATCAAAAGTAGGAGGCTTGGCTTTCTTGAACTCTTATGGAAAATACTGCTTCTCAATCCTACTATAAATATGTCGGTGGTAATGACGATGATGTCTCTCAAAAACAAAACTAGAATAAAATCCATGAGTGCTATCATGTCTATCAGGTGTATCCAAAGATATTCCATGTCTAACTATCTCATCTTTGAGGAACCTATATCCTGATCGGGACCTACTACCATATTCCCAATTAGTCTTTTCCTCTTGTTCATTACTGGTCCTTAGATGTCCCTATTTCTGCAAATTTGAAAGACCCTAAAGGATCAATGCATTAACATTTTCTTGCTTTTCTTAAGCCCTGGTAAGCCTTTATTATGCATCAATAAGTCTATTATTAGTCATGATACTTCTTAGTGTATCTACTATATCAGGAGAGTACTCTTATCCTTGTTTCTCAACTAACTTGTCCCATTCAATTGAATTCACATTAAGCTTGTAAGGGGAGTCATGTGAACTGTAGTCCATCATTATTCTCTTCATCAATGATCTTATATCTCCTACAAACATTTCATGTTAGTTAAACAAAATATAGACATAATCAAGCAATACCTCAGTGTATCTCATGGGAGGCTATCTCGTATGCACAAAGAAGTCCATATTAGTCGATGTGGATACATAATGTTATCAAGATATCAACATCATGCATGATAACACAAAACTACAATAATTACCACATGCATAATAAAAATAACCATAATAATGCATGCATAAAAATATGCATTTAGCCCATCCAACCCAAAAGTTATAACCTGGAAGCTATCATACCATTTTGTAACACATCCTCCCACATTTACCCATTTTTACAAGCTCTCTATGGTAAAAATGCGATGAGTGTCACTATGATATGACCCAGCCTCCAAGTTCTAGTTATGGAAGTGGGGCCTACAAAACGACAATAAAATAACATCTTAAAGGGACTACAGAGCACTCAAGAGCCTACAGACCACCTTAAGTGATCAATCCCTAAGCTAGAACTATTTTTCACAAGAGAAAATCCCCAACCACACCCTTCACACATTGTGCATGCGATTGGGAGGCTATAACCACACTCAAAATATTTCCTAGATGCAGGTATGACCAAAATTCCTCAGTTCAGTGCATGTAGTCATGAGATCTATGCCACGTTTTCAAGAAAGGCTCTTGAAAACTACCCAAAACTACTTGTAGCTTTCCATAATCATAAATAATATGATAACAAGACTAATCATTTGAAGCATGAACAAGATATTTACCAGAACATGTCTAGCACATGATAGACATTTCGTCAAACACATGATAAACATCTAAGCTATAGGTCATGAACTACTCTCTAATCACAAGCTTTTGAACTTCATCTGAAAATAATCATGAAGGCTCAATTTCGTCTCTAGATAGTTGAAACAACACTTGTCAGCCCAGGCATTCATCAACCATTCAATAACTTAAAAAATCATGAACAAGAGACATAACTGGATCACATCATATAACTAGGTATATAACTAACATATAACTAGAATAGAAACTATGAAAAATAAGCCATAAGATCACCATAATAACCAGTACAAGTTCTCGTAGATAAGAGTAGAAAAATAATTGATATTAACATATGAAAATCCCAACCAAGTCATGAACTTCCAAGTATAACCCAACCATAGATTAGGCTGAACCAAATCCCTCTTTCATCCAGTCACCCCTACGTCATATTCTAAGCATGAATTTGGGATCATAAGGGTTAAACCAAAACAAAACCAACCAGGGCTTCTAGAGGCCAAACCACCTCAACCCTCAAGCATAGTGATCTCACCTATATGATCCGAAAATCACTAACATCAACACGAATGGCCTCTACCTAACTTGTCTGGGGCTCCACAAACTAGCAACTCAACCCTTAGCTAATTAAGGGCTCCAAAAAATTTGTTGCAACCCATGACTCTAGGGAGTAGTTACTCAACCCACAAGGCTCTAGAGTGTTTTTCCTAACCTACAAGCTCCAGGAACTAGTAACTCGACCCAAGTAGTTTCGGGGATCCAGAGTATTTTTTCCAACTCACATCTGGAGGGACCTTGAGAACCAATAAAAAAAAAAAGTGGAAAACCGACAACACCATTCTTATCCAAGAAATGGAAATAAAAGGTTAAAACAACTATTAATCTAGGAAAATATTCATGCCAACGACATAACATAACCAAAGAACCACATGCATATACCATGCATCCAAAAATAAATAAGGAAATCACACATGCAACCTATTACCTAGAGAGTTGTTGGAATTGTTTTCATTGATGGCAAAGGAGAGAAGAAAGGAGAAGCATCAGTCAAGGAGTAGAAGATAGCAAAGAAGCAGAAAATTTTTCCAGGTGTAGAGTGGGTATCTTTAAGTGTTCAGCATTGCATGGGTATGGTGAGACTCTGTAATTCGAAGTATAAATGGCTCCTATGTGAAGTTATGATTAACTCTGTACATGGATTTACTGTGGAGTATAGTGTGTGAGTTATATATATACTAAGGAAATTATTAACACAGTGAACCCGCAAAAGAATGTCGAGGAACGAAATCTGAGTGGAATATGGAGTGGAGAATCGGAACCATGACCGAGAGGAACAGTGAGCGTGGTTTGGAGTGAACAGTGACGGCGGTTTCCAGTTTACATCGCACCGCTTTTGTGGAGCAAGCGGTTTTCCCCATTCGCGAGCGATTCCATAGAAAGGTTGACACGTAGCAAAGGTGGACCCATGAAAACCGCTATCCAAGCACGCCATCGCGCGCTATTGATTGCGCATCTTCGCCGAGCGATATCCGTCCGATCAAATGAGGCGGCGCGACATGATAACAACCGTCGATTGGAGACGACCGTTAGCATTGGTGGCTCATACGCATGTGTTAAAGTTTGCAGGTTTAACCCAAAGTATTATGTCAGGTATTAAGGATGTGGGACCTGATTTCCCTTCGCATTATTGGTTCAATATACGTTGTTGTGTTATGCCAAGATCTTAACCACCAAGTCGAAGATTAAATATTGTTGAAGGGCCCGAAAGGTTATATATTACTGCTGGGTTTTAATATAAGTCTGCAGCACGTTAATGTTTGTAACAATTAAAGTGGGGAATATATTTTACAAGGAAATCATGAGCATGTAAGAGTATATCTATATTCATATATATAGATAATGTTGATGCCTCGGGGTTTAAGCCAAAATCAAGGATACTATGACCAGCGCCGAACCTTGGTAAATGTTTATTAACCTTGGATATAATATTATATGGCCGAGATAAAGATTATCTTTGGGACGATTAATGCATGGAAGAACGAAGGATGGGATTCCAAGTTGGATTGGCTCGAATTTTAATACATGGGTTAATATATGAGATTGAACTCATGAACACACAAACCAGGGGTCGTTATATGTATGTCTTGGGGAGTTCATAACTAAAGGAGGAATCGGATTAATATCTCAATCTCAGATTGAGATATTAAAAAGCCTTAGATTAATTATCTATTTGAAAAACCAAGAAAATAGAGCAATAAGAAATTGTTTGGGGCTTGGGTAGACCCCGCTGGATTATCTAATAGATCCCGTCTAGGAATACCTTCAGCGGTTGAGTGGTTTGACTCATGGTATTAATAAAGGCTAAAACTATATAAGAAGTAGAGGATTATGGTACGATGCGTGCACGTAGAGGGGTTGATAACGAAAATCTCTTTAAGAGATATCTGCATGAGAAAACTCTGATAGATCTGAATCGATGATGCAGCTGTGGACATGATGAAGGTTCAAGATCTCTAGATCTAGAGATGATGAATCTCTAAGAAGATCTGCAGAAGAAATAATGAAGACCTGGCACAAGTTTGATGAAGAAATTAAAGAAAGTTGATGGATCTGAGGAAAGTTGACGCTTTCTGCCAGTAAAAGCTGGTGCTAAAATCAGGGGGTTGAAGCTCCCTTCCAGGAAAGGTTGGTAAACGAGATCTGGGGGGTTGGAGTTCCCTTCCAGTAGTGACTGGAGAATGAGAGAAGGTTGTAGCCTTCTGCAGGTTGGTACCTGCATGCTGGTATAAGTCTGCGCCAGTACAAAATTGTATGAAAGTTTTCCTTATAATAAATAATTAAGATAGAGACGACAACAGTGGTGGTTTTCTCCCAAATTGGGTTTCCACCTTAAATACTGGTGTTCATGTTTTTTACTTATGTGTGATGGTTTATTCTATTATTACTGCACATGCTTACTGCTTACTGCTTACTAAACTTCTGATGAATGATTGATGAAATAATCTACATAACTAATTAAATGTAGAAAAACATCTCTGATAAAAAGTTTTCAGTCAGCTCTAAATACTAGTTCACCCCCCCTCTCAGTATTTTTTCCAACAATTGGTATCAGAGAAGGTCCTTTTAAAAAACTTAGCCGCTAGAAGGAAGATCAAACAAGATGAGAAATCAAGATGGAACAACTTCTATCAGGCCTCTGCTCTTCAATGGAAGCAATTTAATCTTCTGGAAAACAAGGATGAGATCCTATCTTCAGTCTCTGGGAGAAGATGTATGGGCTATTGTTGAAAGAGGATATCAATATCCAGCCGCAGTACCATCAGACCCAACGGAAAGAAAAAATTATGAAACAAATGCCAAGGTTGTCAATGCTCTATTGGGAAGTCTAACTGAATTAGAATTTGTCAAAGTCATGCAACTGGATACAACAAAGGCAATATGGGACAAAATCATTCTAAGTTATGAAGGTGATGCAAAGGAAAAAAGTGCTAAACTCCAAACTCTCAGAATTCAATATGAGAATCTAAAAATGCATAATGAGGAGAGCATTGCCAATTTCTTTTTTACGTCTTGATGATATTGTAAATCGTATGAGAAATACGGGAGAAACAATAACAATCTACTTTGGTTGAAAGTGTTAAGATCACTAACGACAAAATTTGAGTCAAAAGTTTCTGCTCTTGAAGAAAAGCAGGATCTTCAAAATCTTACTATGGTGCAACTTCATGGCATACTAACTGCATATGAAATGAGAAGAGGAGGACCATCTGAAGTTAAAGAAGCCATATTTAGAGATTCTACAAATGGGAAATAAGTACAAGAGACAAAAGGATCAGGGTATCTCTCAGAAGAAGATGAGGTAAATTTTGTAAAGAAACTCCAACTTAGTACAGGACGGTTCAGAGGTAAGCTTCCTTTCAAATGTTTTACTTGTGGAATATTTGGTCATTATGCTGCTAAGTGTCCTCACAAGGAAATAGATGAAAAAGGGAAGGAAGTAGAAAGAAGGAATAAGAATTGGTTTAGCACTAGAAAAAGTTACTACACTCATGAAGACAGTGATGGGTTATCAGACAGTGAGGAAGAATGTGAACAAGATCTTAGACGTCTCATGGCATTTGAAAAAGAGACTAGAGAAGAAAAAGATACTTTTATGGATGCTTTAGAGGACAATGATTTTCTTGATGAAATAAATCAACTCAAAATACACTTAGAAGAAAGTAAAATAACCATAGAAACTATGAAAAATCAGCTTGAAGAAAAGGAGAAACACAATGAGAAATTAGAATGTGAAATAGTAAGTCTAAGAAAAGAAATTGAGAAAGTGAAGACTTTGAATCTTAGATTTGCTAAAGGATATGAAACCTTAGATGATATTATTAAGGTACAACATTCTCCTCTTATAAAAATAGGTCTTGGATATATCGAAGAATCTTCTCAAGCTTCAGCACCAAATTATCTAAAAGCAGCTACAGCTAGTATACAACATTTTGCCACTCAACAAGGGAATAAAGAATTTTTACAGGTGAAGCATGACCATCTCAATTCAAAGAACACTAACAGGAATACCTTTCAAAGAAACACCAATCAACAGGTAAATTCAAGTAGAAGATTTCATGATCGCAGAAATTTCTTCTTCAATGGACAATGTTTCTCATGTCACAATTTTGGTCATAAAGTTGTTCAATGTGTTGCATATAAAACCATCATGACAAGAGAAGCAAGAAAGAAAAGGATTGATATTGGAACAAAGAAGAATAACTATAACAACTTTTCTCCTCTTCAAAATGAAGTTGAATGTGCCTATTGCAATAACTTTGGTCATGAAGAATCTGAATGCAGGAGCAAAGTTCAGCCAAAAGAGCATTTTCCCCCAAGCACCAAAGTATGGAAAAAGAAGTAATTACAGGTTGAAAATTGTGGCATAGATTTATTTGCAGAAGGTGAAGAAAATCAATGGTACATTGATAGTGGAGGCTCAAAACACATGACAGGTGACAAAGACAAACTTCTTGCATATAGTGCTCTAGAAAAGGAAAATAATGTTGCATTTGGAAATGATATTCCTGCTGTAATTAAGGGAAAAGGGTTTGTTTTTCTAAAAGAAAAGGTGAAAGCTAATAATGTCATGTATGTGGATGGATTAAAGCACAACCTGTTAAGTGTAAGTCAGATGTGTGATCAAGGAACTGAAGTTGTCTTTAGTTCAAAAGAATGTGTGGTACGTGATCTTGATACAGGTAAAACAATTATAAAAGGAAACAGAACTCCAAGAAACCTGTATGTATTGAAAAACTGCAAAGAACAATGTTACTTGAGTAAATCTTCAGAAAACTGGCTATGGCATAGAAGGTTGGGGCATCTTAGCTTCTCTCAAATCAACAAATCAGGCAGACTCAAAGCTGTTCGTGATCTTCCCAATATTACTCTACCTGGAAATATCATATGCAAATCTTGCCAATTCGGTAAGAAAACCAGAGTGCAATTTAATGCCAAGGAAGAATCATCAAGTAAGCCTCTTGAACTGATTCATACTAACATATGTGGACCCATGAGGAAAAAGTCACCACGTGGTGAAGAATACTATATCTTATTTATTGATGATTTCTCTAGAGTGTGTTAGATTAGGTTGATGAAACACAAAAATGAAGCATTTGAGAAATTTCAGATCTTCAAAGCACTGGTTGAAAATGAATTAGATATAAAAATCAAGTGTCTTAGATCTGATCGAGGAGGAGAATATACATCAAATGAATTCCTTAAATTTTGTGAACAACATGGCATAAAAAGACAACTTTCTGTAGCAGGCACTCCACAACAAAATGGCGTAGCAGAAAGAATGAATAGAACAGTTCAACAAATGGCTAGAGCTATGCTTGATGACTCTGGAACACCTGACACATTTTGGGGAGAAGCAACACATACAACAGTAAATATTCTTAACGAGGCACATGTTCGTGTAAATAGTGATAAAACTCCATATGAACTCTAGTATGATAATCCTCCCACTGTAAAGCATTTTAGAATTTTTGGAAGCAAATGCTTTATCAAAAATAATGATGAAAAACTTGGCAAGTTTGAACCTAGAGCAAATGAAGGAATACTTCTTGGTTACTCCTCTAGGAGTAAAGCATATAAATGTTACAATAAAAGACTTTGGAAGTTTGTTGAATGTATTGATGTTGTTATTGATGAGTCTCCTGCAACTCCAAAAGAAGAAAAAAAAAACACCAGATGAAGACGATGATGACATATATCCCTCTACATCAAATAGTAATGATATAGACAATGAACCCAATGAAGAACCCGAAGATGATTTATCTGAAAAAACTCCATCCAGATATGTTCAAAAGAATCATCCAGAATCTTAAATTTTGGGATAAAAGGAATCAGGTGTACAAACAAGAAGGACTCTTGTGGGATCTTCTAGCTATTTGGCATTTCTATCCACTATTGAACCACAAAATGTCAATCAAGCTAGAAAAGATGAATGTTGGATTCAAGACATGAATGAAGAACTTGATCAGATTGAAAAGAATCACACTTGGGAATTAGTACCAAGACCTCATGAAAAAAATATCATTGGAACTAAATGGATATTCAAAAACAAGTTAAATGAAAATGGGGATGTTATAAGAAATAAAGCTAGACTTGTCTGCAAGGGGTATGCTCAGCAAGAAGGTATAGATTTTGGAGAAACTTTTGCTCTTGTAGCAAGACTTGAAGCCATAAGAATGTTTCTTGCTTTTTCAAGCTTCCAACAAATCAAAGTTTATCAAATGGATGTTAAATCTGATTTTCTCAATGGTGATCTGGAAGAAGAAGTTTATATAGAACAACCAGAAGGATTCATTTTGGGAAATGATGAAAAACTTGTTTGTAGACTTAAAAAGGCTCTATATGGTCTCAAACAAGCTCCAAGGGCATGGTACTATCATCTTGCCAAATATCTTCAACAACAAGGATTTTCAAAGGGGTCTGTTGATAGCAACTTATACACAAAAATAGAAAATGATAAACTATTTATTGTGGTTGTATATGTTGATGATATCATTTTTGGAAGTAATGAAGAGTCTATGAGTCAGAAATTTGCTTCTTCTATGTAGCAAGAATTTGAAATGTCTTTACTTGGGGAACTAACATTCTTTCTTGGCTTGCAAGTGCAACAAACAACAAATGGCATATTCTTATCACAAGAAAAATATCTTAAGCAAATTCTGAAGAAGTATGGCATGGAAGAATGCAAACCTGTAAGTACACCAATGATAACTGGATGTAATCTCAGTGCTCATGATGATTCTCCCACGGTGAATCAACCGAAATACAGATCTATGATAGGAAGTCTACTTTATCTCACTGGGACTGGACCAGACATTATGCATGCAGTTGGGATTGTGGGACGATTCCAAGCTAATCCAAAAGAGTCTCATCTTCAGGCTGTCAAAAGAATATTCAAATATTTGCAAGGAACTCAAGACTTTGGACTATGGTATCCAAAGGATGCTGATCTCACCCTTCATGCTTACACTGATGCAGATTGGGCTGGAAATGTTGATGATCGGAAAAGCACTAGTGGTGGTGCATTCTATATGGGGCCCCGGTTAGTATCTTGGTTCAACAAGAAGCAAAGCTCTATTGCTTTGTCTACAACAGAAGCAGAATATGTGGCTGCAGCATCATGTTGCACTCAACTTCTTTGGATGATGCAAACCTTAGAAGACATTCAAATCAAATGTTCACCTCCTAACTCCATTATGTGTGATAATACAAGTGCCATCAATATCTCAAAGAATCATGTTATTCATTCAAAGACCAAGCACATTCCCATCGAATATCACTTCTTACGTGAACAAGTGCTTGAACAAAAGGTGAAATTAGAGTATGTTCCCTCCAAAGAACAAGTTGCTGATATATTTACCAAACCTCTACCCAGGGAAGCGTTCGAATATCTCAGACAGAAACTGGTAGTAGTCTCTGCCATGCAGAAGATCAGACCTGCTTAAATTCAAAATATTAAATTGGATACGCTCCTGTTGAAGGTATTCAGGATGCACAGGCTAAGGGGAAGCATTGGTCATGTGAAAAGGATGCATTGTTGGCATTTTGTTGTCGTCTGATCTCATATTTGATCTTAATGGTATAAGTCATTTCTGTTAGTTCTTTGAATATTATTTTTGTAGATGCTACTCTCTGATATGAAGAGAAAGCACGGTGTCAGGGGAGAACAGAAACAAAAATATCATTCCAGGGGGAGATCAGCCATCAAGGGAACATGAAACAGGTCCTCAAAATCAAAGGATTATGGAAAGAATACACCTAGCATAAAAGAGTTAAAGGAAAGGCTAAAGGATCAAAATTTTAGATTTAATCCAAAGTTTGGAGCAGCAGGGTATAAAGTCAGAAGATCTCAGAAAGAGGAAATGCAGAAAGAAAACTAGGAAATGAGCAACCCTTTGTCATTGATGTCAAAGGGGGAGGAAAAGCAAAAAGGGACTTCTATATGACAAACAGAGGAAGAGTATTGCTATTTCCATCAATTTCAAAGGGGGAGACTGTTGGAATTGTTGTCATTGATGGCAAAGGAGAGAAGAAAGGAGAAGCATCAGTCAAGGAGCAGAAGATAACAAAGAAGCAGAAAATTTTTCAAGGTGTAGAGTGGGTATCTTTAAGTGTTCAGCATTGCATGGGTATGGTGAGACTCTATAATTCGAAGTATAAATGGATCCTATGTGAAGTTATGATTACCTCTGTACATGGATTTACTGTGGAGTATAGTGTGTGAGGTTATATAAATACTAAGGAAATTATTAACACAGTGAACCTGCAAAGGAACGCCGAGGAACGGAAGCTGAGTGGAATCTGGAGTGGAGAAGCGGAACCATGACCGAGAGGAACAGTGAGCGTGGTTTGGAGTGAACAGTGACGACGGTTTCCGGTTTACATCGCACCGCTTTTGTGGAGCAAGCGGTTTTCCCCATTCGCGAGCGATTCCATAGAAAGGTCAACATGTAGCAAAGGTGGACCCATGAAAACCACTATCAAAGCACGCCATCGCATGTTATTGATCGCGCATCTTCGCCGAGCGATATCCATCCGATCAAATGAGGCGGCGCGACGCGATAACAACCGTCGATTGGAGACGACCGTTAGCATTGGGGGCTCATACGCATGTGTTGAAGTTTGCGGGTTTAACCCAAAGTATTATGTCAGGTATTAAGGATGTGGGACCCGATTTCTCTTCGCATTATGGGTTCAATATACGTTGTTGTGTTATGCCAAGATCTTAACCACTAAGTAGAAGATTAAATATTGTTGAAGGGCCCGAAATGTTATATATTACTGCTGGGTTTTAATATAAGTCTGCGGCACGTTAATGTTTGTAACAATTAAAGTGGGGAATATATTTTACAAGGAAATCATGAGCATGTAATATTATATCTCTGTTCATATATATATACATATAATGTTGATGCGTCGGAGTTTAAGCCAAAATCAAGGATACTATGACCAGCGCCAGACCTTGGTAAATGTTTATTAACCTTGGATATAATATTATATGGCCGAGATAAAGATTACCTTTGGGATGATTCATGCATGGAAGAACGAAGGATGGGGTTCCAAGTTGGATTGGCTCGACTTTTAATACAAGGGTTAATATATGAGATTGAACTCACGAACACATAAACCAGGGGTCGTTATATGTATGTCTTGGGGAGTTCATAACTAAAGGAGGAATCGGATTAATATCTCAATCTCAGATTGAGATATTAAAAAGCCTTAGATTAATTATCTATTTGCAAAACCAAGAAAATAGAGCAATAAGAAATTTTTTGGGGCTTGGGTAGACCCCACTGGATTATCTAATTGATCCTGTCCAGGAATACCTTCAGCAGTTGAGTGGTTTTGACTCATGATATTAATAAAGGCTAAAACTATATAAGAAGAAGAGGATTATGGTAGATGCGTGCACGTAGAGGGGTTGATAATGAAAATATCTTTAAGAGATATCTGCATGAGAAAATTCTGATAGATCTGAATCGATGATGCACCTGTGGACATGATGAAGGTTTAAGATCTTTAGATCTAGAAATGATGAATCTCTAAGAAGATCTGTAGAAGAAATAATGAAGACCTGGCGCAAGTTTGATGAAGAAATTAAAGAAATTTGATGGATTTGAGGAAAGTGGACGTTTTTTGCCAGTAAAAGCTGGTGCTAAAATCAGGGGGTCGAAGCTCCCTTCCAGGAAAGGCTAGTAAACGAGATCTGGGGGGTTGGAGCTCCCTTCTAGTAGTGACTGGAGAACGAGAGAAGGTTGTGGCCTTCTGCAAGTTCGTACCTGCGTGCTGGTATAAGTCTGCGGTAGTACAAAATTGTACGAAAGTTTTCTTTATAATAAATATTGAAGATAGAGACGACAGTAGTGGTGGTTTTCTCCCAAATTGGGTTTCCACCTTAAATACTGGTGTTCATGTGTGTTACTTATGTGTGATGGTTTATTCTGTTATTACTGCACATGCTTACTGCTTACTGCTTACTAAACTTTTGATGAATGAATGATGCAATAATCTACGTAACAAATTAAATGAAGAAAAACATCTCTGATAAAAAGTTTTCAGTTAGCTCTAAATACTGATTCACCCCCCCTCTCAGTATTTTTTCCAACAAAAGTAATCTTGGTACAACTATTGATCCGACTATCCCGTTGCGCTCCCTTTATTTCCTTTGCTTTCTTTATCCAATCTAAGTGAATGCTATAATGCTCCAAGAATGCTCTGAGTGTGTAAGAGTATAAGAGAATGAGAGTGTGCTCAACTCAAAATTTTCAAAAAATCTAGCCATTGATTCTCTAATGTCTTTTTATTATTAATGTCCCATTTTTTCTTCCATTTTCCTTCATTATTTTTCTAATTTCCGAGCCATGTAAATTTGTTTATCTTCTCCTTCATTTTCTCTTATCTTCCTTTATTTTCATAATTAGATGTGATTTATTGTCTCTTTTCCTTTGTCAATGCCTTTGAAAATTTATATAGCCATTAGTAATCCACAAGTGATGCTCACTATAATATTTTTCCCAACATTTAGCTTCTAATGCGGGTTCCATGACCTTGATATTCTTTATTTACATGGAAAATCAACCAAGGGGTGTTATAGTTCACCCAATTTGGGCTACATCCATGCAGAAAAAATTAGTCCTTCATTTTATATTATCCAAAAAAATGAATGGATACAACCTATAACAAATCTGTTGTAACATTCTCTTTGCTCTCACACAGTATCCTCTCTTTTTCTCACATAAACTACTACATAGACGTAATACAATTTCCTCATATAAATAAAAGTTTTCCTTTTATGTTAGATCTAAGACTTTTGTGATCTGTAATGCAGATAAAAGAACTTTTGGATTAATCACATCATTAAGATTAGGTCGATGTTTAGAACCAGCTAATGGGGTTCATCCTCAAGACGAGGTGGAGAGACTAATTGATCTCAATGAATAAATAGTGGAGATGCATCATTGCGAGGAAATAGCCAATGAGAACTAGCTATTAAGAACTAGCTTTTGAAAACTAGCTATTAAGAACTAGGCGTTAAGACTAGCTATTAAGAACTAGCCATTAGAAAGTTAGTTAGTAAGTTAAAAATAAATAAATTATTTAAATAAAATATTGTTTAATTTTAAAAATGGGTTTATAAATTATTATGTAATAGGTAAAAGGGAGAGGGGTAAAATTTTTATATTAAAAATAAAATAAATTTAATTAATTAATTAATTATTAAATCAATTAAATAATATATAACTAGAAAATATAAAATAATAAATAAACAAAGAAACCTAAAAAGAAAATAAGGAAGGTAACAAAATTTCTTAAATAAATAAATAAAATATATAAATAAACTAAAGAAAATTAAAATTATTAATTAAATAAATAAAATTTTATTAAAAATATAATACGTATTAGGGAGTAAAGATTTAATTTAATAATAAAAAAAAAATTAATTAATTAATTAATTTAATTAATTAATATATAACTAAATAAAATAATAAATAAACAAAGATACCTATGAAAGAACTAGGGAGGGGCAAAATTTAATAACTAAATAAGATAAATAAATAAATAAGTAAAGTAAAATAAAATAAAATAATTAATTAATTAAAATAAATATCAATAAATTAATTAAAATAAAAATAGAATAAAACATAAAAAATTTAAAAATTTAAAATTTTTAATAGACATTACCTGGCGAGAGCTGGGGTCCAACTCTTACTTAATTTCCAACCATCATCGCGGTTGAGATTCTTCGCATGTCATTCAATTTCGATCGCCTCCCTCAATTTCCTATGTTGGAAGTGATCTACCCTCGGAACGACTTTAGAGTCTTCAATACAAACATGGTGGAAAGATTTTTCCACATGTTCAGCAAGAGCTGAGGTATGGGACCGATTATGTCTAATATATGCAGCATGCTCTCAGATTCTTTGCCTAATGGATCGATATGTTTCTTCTATATAGGGAGTTCCACAAGAACAAGGAATCATGTGAACCCCTTTCATTTCCTTAGGGTCGATAGGGTCTTTAATAGACCCAAGAGAGTTTCTAATAGTGCACAGCGGTTTGAAAGAAGTAGAGATATTATTCCTCCTAAGGACATGGAAAATTAAGATAACTTCTACCGTCATATCTTCCATTGAATGAAGGACCCATATTGACTATGAAATTACAATATTTTACAAGGAAACTTTTCTCTCTAAATTTTTCTTTCGGGGGCACTGCCTAGACCCCCTGGAAACAATAGTTGTGCTGCCCCACAAAACTCCAGGTCTTGATCCAAATTTCCAAATGTGGATAAAACAAAACCTTTAAATTAGGAACATAATCAAGTTTTACAACCAACATTAAATGTATGAAGTTCTTATTTAGTTAAAAAAAATTCTTAATTCATAATGATTTTTATTTATAAGCTCATATACTATATTTAATTAATGTTAAATTTTACATTACATAGCAAGCTTCTCATATTTCCATGTCCCACCATTTTCGAAACCAAATCAATGGCAACATATAAAACTTTAACATCGGTCCATCAGAATTATTAGAATATTCATAATAGGTATGTCAAAACAAAATCATAGTTTGGGTTGCTCTGTTGTATAGACTAACTTAATAAGAAATAGAAAACCAAGGCCTATAGGTGAGACAATTGACATAGCTAGCTAACATCAACATTATAAATAAGACCAATGAAAAAAATCTGGATAATCGGATCCCATATGCTAGTGGATCAGGATTAGTTAACAAAGGAGGTTAACGATCTTAGAGAAGTATTTTCTCAATTTGTTGGTCTACAATTTTTAGACTAAATCTTCTTCCTCCATCCTGACAAGGAGCCCGCCTTGACTATTATTCCTTTCGAATAATAATTTCCTTAGAATTTCATTGAGCCTCCACTACAACTCCACCATGAGAAGATATTGGTTTTTTCTTCCTCTCT
Organism: Pinus albicaulis; assembly: GCA_034641835.2. NCBI lineage: Eukaryota > Viridiplantae > Streptophyta > Pinopsida > Pinales > Pinaceae > Pinus > Pinus albicaulis. The sequence continues at coordinate 1,263,311,264 of CM076577.1, forward strand.
TAGTGTCCAATTCAAGTATCCACCTAGTAATGGCATCAAGACTTATAGAATCTGAATAATCCAGTTTCTTGTATACTACCTCTTCTTAGATATCCTAAATTTATTTTCATGCAATCAATGGTATGTGCTCCCTATAGTTCTCTATGACTACATGAGCCTCAACTTGAGATTTCGTATTATTGAGGTTGTCATGACGTCTTGCACCTCTGCAAGACCGAGCTCTTTGAGGCATCATATTCACCTGGAGGCTAAACTCATTGCGTGGAAATCAAGTGGAATGAAGGGATAAAATGAAGGGTGACAAGAGAGATAAACATAAAATAGAGCTATGGACCTAGTAGAATACCTATAAAAGTGGAGGCATTAAAGACCCAAAACTGAAGTAACCCACAGCTTTTCAAAGCTCCCAAGAACCTCACCTCACCTTAAGAAAAGAATAAGCAGAGCGAGGTAAGCATGTAAGTACATCCACAACCAAAAGTGATGAAGAAAGAATAAAGAAGTCACTAGGTCAAGAGGATGTGGTCCTTCCACCAACTCAGAAATGGTCACCAAAAGAAAAAGCACCGAAGGAGAGTTCCAATTCCATCCCCGATTGAATCTCCATTGTGAAAAATTGAAATGGGAAACATTCTCTTATTACTCAGATATTCCAGTGTGTCCATTTTGGAAAACACAACGACTTGAATGAGGGACGACATTCGAGTGGGGATTGTTAATGTGCAATCAAGATAGGGAGGCTTGTTTCAAAGCGAGTTTCCCAGCTTCTTGTCCACAATCCTCATTTGATGATACATGTGCACTACACTTGTTATCCTCAAACTAGTAAGCATGTTAGGTGTGCTTGGTAGCCAAAGGTCTCCCTTCCATGTCACTGCCTTTCTCTCGTCATTCCTTAGAAGCCACATTGACATTTAATGCAAGAGTTAACACCTCTTCAGAGTTAATTCATAATTTATAATAAATTGATCTTATAATTTGAAATCCATTACTAATAATTATTGTGCCGAGAGGTGCAATCTACAACCTAGTATGACCTTGATGTATGTCACGTCCTCAAAAAATAATAAATTTTATTTTTGCTAATGTCAGCCAAAGCATTCACCTAATATTTCATTTTATATAACTTGAATATTTAGAATATATATAACCTTTTTAACTTATTATTGGGCTGAGATTAATTACTAAAATATAACTAAGTATTATTTATATAATTTGAATGGATAGTAAATTATCTCACCCATTTAATAATTGCTTTATTATATATGTGAATTTGAATGGATCATAAATTTACCTTTAACAAAAAAAAAATTACTGCGTTGAATTTCTAAATTAAGTGAAATTTTAAACATCTTTACTCTTTAATAAAGTCAATACCATTTCCTAAATCAATGGAAAAGAGTTAATTCAACACAAACAATCAAAATCCAAAATATTTTAATATTTCTTTTAATTAAATATTTGTAAGATGAATCTTTAAAAAGAAAACCCATGTTGTATGGATAAATTACAATCTTTAAAGATATAAATATTTCCCCATCAAAATTGCAATATTTCAAAATTTAAATAAATAAAAATCTAAATAAATCGAAGGTATGGTAAATAAATAAAACCTATTTTTATACTTACTCAAGAGCTATGGTAAATAAATAAAAATATATATATATATAATAGATGTATGGTAAATAAAATAGATGTATGGTATATAAAGAGGTAAGGTAAATAAATAAAAATATATCAAATATGATTATAAATAAAAAAGTCTCTGGGCCAAACACCATAGTAAATGAAAGAGGTATGGTAAATAAAGAAAAATATAAATAAACCAGAGCTATGGTAAGTGAAAAAAACCTCTTTTCATATTTACTCCCTAATCTACTTTATGTTTATGAGCACTCAAAAATAGGTTTTATTTAGGTGAATCCTATGGTCCAAATACCATGGGATAAATTATTATTAATACCATGCAAAGAAAACATTATTAACTCTAATATAATATTAAAATATTATTATTATTATTATTGTTATTATTAAACCTAATAATCATACTAATATATTATAACATTAATATTATTAAATTTAATAACTTTCGATTAATAAAATATTAAATTTATTATATTGTAATATATATGAATGTATCATGATATATATTAACTCTAGATATATATGGGAGGGAAGAACAAAGATATAGAGTGATAGAGGTGGAGATATAGGGGGATTGACAAGGGAGATATGGAGATAAACTAAAGGAAAGGGGAGAGAAGGAATGAAGAGCAGAGAGGGGGAGACACAAATATGGAGGAGTGAGAGAAAGAAGGATAGGGGGAGGGAGATAGTGATAGGATTAGAGGAGACAAAGATGGTGGAAGAGAGAGGGGGGTAAGAGAAAAAGGGAGAGAGAGATGGCAGAAGAGAGAGGGAGGTAAGAGAGAAGGGAGAGATAGTAAGGACCAGAGAGAGGACTTGAGAGAGGGAGGGATAGAGAGAAGGTGGAGGGGGAGAGAGGGATGGAAGAGGAATTATATAGAGAGAGAGAAGTGGAGAGAGAGAGAGGGAGTGGCAAGGGAGAGATGGAGAGAGAGTATGTATGTTTAGGGGTGAGAAAAGATACAAAGTAGGATGTATGGAGAGAAGGAGAGAGGGAGGGATATAGTAATGTAGTTGGAAGGAGAGAGTGGCAGAGAGAGAGAGAGAGAGAGAGAGGGAAGAGAGAGGGAGATAGGAGAGAAAGGGAGATAGGGGAAGGATGAGAGAGAGGACTTGAGAGAGAGGAGGAGAATGATGGGGGAAGAGAGAGTATTGGAGGGAAAAGAGAGAGAGAGAGAGAGAGAGAGAGAGAGAGAGATCAAGGAAGAGAAAGGCAGAGAGAGGAAGGATGAGAGAGAGGACTTGAGAGAGAGAAGGAGAGAGGGATTGATAGAGAGATGGAGTTGGAGGGGGAGAGAGGTAGGAAATAAGAAATATAGAGAGTGAGAAGTGGAGAGAGAGGAGTGACAAGGGAGAGACAGAGAGAGAGCGTGTATGTTTGGGGATGAGATAAAGAGACAAATATGGAGAGATGGAGATAAGGGGGGAGAGAATGAGAGATAAGGAGAGAGGGAGGGATATAGTAACATAGTTGGTGGGTGAAGAGAGAGAGAGAGAGAGAGAGAGAGAGATGGGAGAGAAAGTGAAAGAGCGGAAGGAAGAGAGAGGATGTGAGAGAGTAGAGAGAGGGAGGGAAAGAGATATTGACTTGGAGGGGGAGAGAGAGGGAGGTAATAAGAAAGACATACAAAGATAAACGTGGAGAGAGAGAGAGAGAGAGAGATAAGGAAGATGGAGAGAGAGGGAGAGAGGACAGAAGGAGGAAAGAGAGATATTAGTGGGGAAGAGAGAGAGAGAGAGAGAGAGAGCGAGAGAAGGGGAAGATAGAGATATAGATGGAAGGTGAAGAGAGGGAAGAAGAGAGAGATGGGGAGAGGGAGGGAGTGACAAAGAGATTGATAGATATGGAGTGCGAGAGCATGTGTGTTTAGTGGGGTGTGATAGAGAGACAAAAAAGAAGAGATGGAGGGGGATATAGATATGGATGGAGAGTTGAGAGAGGAAAGAATATTTCTTGCACTCGATGGATTGATTTAAGTGGAGATGGTTATTTATAATCCTATTTTATTGTTTGAACTAGATTCATCGATTTTAGTGTAGATATTTTTCTCTAATGATATTTGATTACTTGCACTAGATGCATTGATTTCAGTGTAGGTGGTGATCTCTAATACTATTTGATTGCTTGCACTAGATGTGTTGATTTCAATGTAGATGTTGATTTATAATTATATTTGATTGCTTGCACTAGATGCATTGATTTCAATTTAGATGATTCCTAATCCTATTTGATTGTTTGGACTAAATGCATTGATTTCACTGTAGAAGTTATTTTCTAATCTTATTTGATTGCTTGCATTAAATGCATTGATTTCAATGTAGATGTTGATTTCTGATCTGATGTAATTGGATATATGATGGTACATTAATTTTAAAGTGACTAGATTAACAATATGCATTGACTTTAGTGTAAGAAAAAAATGGTATTGACAATGCACATTGATTTTTGTGTTATAGTAATTTAACCTATTAATATTGGAGAGCAAGAGATACAAGTATCATGTTTATTACAACATCTCGAGCTAAAGATTTAAATTATTTACGATTTAAATTTTATTTTTCATATAATCGATATGAAAAAGATGAGAAGGGTGACAATAAGAATAGTAGAAGAGAATAGTTTGAGATTGATCACAATGAAGACTATTTGTAACATGAGTAAATTCTTATTATTCACATTTTCTATCTTTCAACATTATTATTGTCACTTTGCATTCCAAAAAAATATTTCATCTTTTTTCATCATTAAAGTTATTAACAATATTTATCATCTCAACAAACTAAGGTAACTAAGAAAATTTAAAATTAAAATGACCAAGTTAATCTGAGAAATAATTAGCATATTTAAAATAATTATATTAATATTTGATATATTTACATATTATTGATAAAATTAATCATATCTTCGATAGATTTTCCTTGGCAGCACACCACTACTGAAACCAGCCTAGATCCATCTATCAAATCTCTCGAGGTTCAAACCTTTCCTCAAGTTTTGCACTCAAAAAAAAAGATTTTCACCTCGAGAGATTTGATCCCTCTCGGGGCTTGATAGATCCGGAATTAAGATAGATCTATGCTGGGATTTAATTTTTTAATGTAAAAATTTGTCTTATATTTTATATTTCTATTAATTTTTAAATAACATCAATTAAAATTATAACACTTAGATAATTAAAAGAATTTAATTAGTACTATTTATTTTAAAACAAATCTTACCTATTTTATCCAGTTTTAGTAAATCACGGACTCAAACATAAAAACAAAATACCAAAACATTATATATAACTTTTCTAAATCACTCGAAGTCAATAGAAAACATTATATATAACTTTTATAAATAACTGGAAAACAAAATATTAAAAAATTATATATAACTTTTATAAATCACTCGAAGTAAAAATTTGGAATTGTAAGTAGTGTAACACTTAGTACTCGTTTCATTTGAAGGATCAACAAAAACTCGTAACCATATACAATATGTAGTACATGAGAGACAAGGATAGGAGACATCGAAAGCATCTAAACGCACAATTTTCTTTGGACAAGATGGGTTCTCATACAGTACGTTTTAGAAATTACTCTCGCTGGCTGACTCACCCTCCTACGCAATCTCACCATGACTGCTACCTGAATTACCGACGTAGCCAGCCAGCTTATCCATCCAACCGACCTATTCTTGCAAAGTGTCCAATACCATTTATGTAATAAATTATTTATATAAGAGAAGAACATACTAAACCTATTTGTTAATCAATACTATTTAATCATGAAAATCATATTAATACGAACGAGAAGATTATGTATAGCGAAAACATCTTTTTCTAATATTTCTTCCTTGAAATGCTCCCATTGTCATCCCCTTTCTTTCTTGAAAGACTCCCATTGTCATCCCATTCATATATACCATATTTACATGGTGCATTTCTACATCAGAAGTTTGAGATTTGACTTGTTACACAACCTGAAAAGTAACATCTCCAATGAACCCTAAATTATCGGATATCAACACATTAAACTTTAAAAAAAAAATTGCCTTTAAAATTGATTTTTTTTTTACAATATTCTAGCAGCAGCAGTGATAATAAAACTAGCAATTGCACAGGGAGGTGCAAAGGAACCCCGAAAGGAGACCTCCCAATGATGTAAGGGGGGCAAAACATGTAGATTTTGAGTTAATTCTTCTCCAACTTTTCCCAGGAGAATAGAGGAGGAAGAATAAATGGCCTCCAGGGATTGAAATCAACTAGATTCACTATCATGCCTTCTCTGGTAACATAGCAATGGAATGTACAGTAAAAAAATTCAAATTTAAATGGTAATGATGGGTAGGGACCATTGCATGCATAGTAAGAATCAACAAGAAAGTAAGAAATGGCAGTTGGTTGGTTAGAATACACAAATACAAATTTGACACCCCAAGTTGGTTCAAAAAAGAAACCTTATCAAGGATCATTACTCGTGCATTACATGAATGTAAGATGCAAGCAATAGAATTTTGACAAACGAAACCCTTAACAAGTGAAACCGACTGACTCCACAAATTTCAGAAGGCATATTTCCAATTACCATTTGAAGCATTAATAAGAAAAAATAGCACAGTTGTATCAGGGCTTGAAGCAAAGTAGCTAGACTCAATTCTGCAAATGGTTTGGCAAGGTCAGAATAAGAATTATTTGCTATTATAACTGGCAAGCACCCCAACGGCCCCATATCTGTTACTGCAAACATTCGAAAACCCATATTGTAGAAGCGCAGTAAGTCTATAGAGCGTTGTTTGGTGATCGATTCTACAAATGACGGTATACCCTGCAATTTCAATTTCAAACCTCCCATGTAAAAGTACAATGCAAACCCTTGAGTGTGGAAAATATATTTTTGAATTGAAGCCTATGTGAATCATATTATTTCAAGAAAGTTTCAATAAAAACGACATTCAAAATTATTGAGTTTAAAACCATCCAATATAATTTATTATGAAAACTAAATTATTAGGTTTATCCATCTAAAATCACCCTACATAATTCATCATCAAAAGAAAAATAGATAGTCTATTCCAAAACTAATATGGGCAGTCTGATCTAAGAGTTTATGAAACTCTCCATCATAAACCACCCGCTAGCATACATGCAGGGAGTGAGAATTTGGTTCTGAAAATGCCTACCCAGCTCAGGCAGCTCTTCATTCACAAGAACTTCAAACTCAAACAGATATTGGTGTAACAGAGGCAGGCCTTCCAAATATGAACGTCGCATTGACATAATCACAGTGCCCTTGAGCAGAGCCGCCATTACCCAAAGCGCCTCTTCCTCCTCATTCATGTGAAGTAGAATCATGCCTGCTATGAAAGTCATCCCCTGTGTATACCCCACATCCCTGTCATACACAAAGTAGGCCTTCAACAAATTGTGCAGAGATCTTTGTCCGGGCCCGTCTATCAGTTGAAATAATTTTTGCGAGGGCAAGGTGCGATGAATGTCTTTCACGATAAGCTTCTCTAATGAATCAGAAGTTTCAGTGGATAGGAGGAGTTGGTAAATTCCAGGGTTTGCTAAATCCCCACTTAAAAGGAGGGGCAGTTGTATTGTAATTTTGTTATAGTGCAAATCTCTTCAGGTCGAACCTTGGGTGTGCTCGAATTTTTGAAGCCAAAGAGAAGGATTGAGACGGAAATGGGAACTAGCGTTGAGTTGTACGTTGAATGTATGTTGGAGGGTTTTAAAGGCAGAATGGAATACAATTCATGTTAAAGACCAGCATAGGGGAGGACTGCAGCGAGACTTCAACACACAGTTCATTGGGTTACCCATTTTGTGCAGAAAACGAGTGAAGAGAACTGCGCTAAGGGAAGCGTACTGAAGAGTAAGTGAACGTAGACGATGGAACCTGGAGCGTAGAACGAACGGAACCAAGAGGTGAACGTGGAACCGGAGGTTATAGTCGAGTGGTTTTGGGAAAAAACCCGCCTATTTCGTACCGCCATTGCCCGGAGGTGAAACCACAAGGATGAAACCCGATCCTATTAGATCGTGCCACGTCGTTGGGGCAATATCACCCTAATCGCGTGAATTCGACGTGGTAAAGTTCGGGATCTAAAAAAATGCGGAAGTCCACCCTACTCGTTGGATCGCCCCAATCAACACGAAACTCCTCCAGTCGTCGGATGCGAGAGGATTGTTAATAGGTGGGGCTGAACGCTATATTGGCACTCGCCTTATAGTTAGGTCCGGGATATATATATGGTGGACATTCATGCATAATGGCATTTTAATGAATATGTGAAAGTGTCTATGGTATCGTCGATTGATGTCCGCGGTAGTAAAATTAAGGTATGTAGTGATCCCATATTAATGATCTAATGACATGATAAGACTTGGGGTTTTAACTCTAAGGTTTGGTCAATGCTTATTAAACTAAAGACTGCCGTGAGCCTTTCGGGAGGGCGTATACTTGTTATTGCTTGGGGTTATGGTCTAAGAAGTTCGAACATCAAAATATAATGAGAGGGTATTGCCTTTTAATACAGTTTACAAGGGGAGGATTTCTATTAATATTCGAGCACTTTATAAAAGAGGGAGATAGGCTCGGTGCATTATTCAAAGGATATTCATTTGTTTTTATTATTATCGAATAAATTAAATGTTAAAAGTAATTAAATAATATTTAAAGTTTGAATTTATATATTTATTTTATTTTTAATAATTACATGCTATGGCAAGAAAAGATTAAAAAAAAAAGGAAAAAAAATTAATGAAATAAATAAATAAAATATGAATAAATAAATAGAAATAAAATAAAATAAAGATTAAAAAAATAATAATAATAATAAAAAAATTAATAATTACAAAAATAAGAATAAAATAAATAAATAAATAGAAATAAATAAAATAAAGATTGATAAATAAATAAATAAACAAATAAATAAATAAAATGAGATAAAAATAAAATTACATAAATTACAATTTAATAATATTAAATTAAAAATTAATATTTTTATTAAAATAAATATAAATATTTAAAATTCAAATTATAAACTTTGATCATTTGGTTTACTTTTTTAAAATAAAATAAATTATTTTTTGGAGTATTTCTTGATTTGCAAGAGAGGAAGCAGAGAAAATGTCATCACATATCAGGTAAAACTGCCTAACTGGAACAATGTTTTCAAGCCATTTCCTTTGTTCTCTGTGTTCCTCTACCAATTGTAAGCAATTATCACATACAATTACAAAATAGTGGAACCTAAACTCTAAACAAGCAGTCCAAGCCTAATATAATGGTAAAACTATAAGAGGAGAAGAAAGTTGTTTATATATCCAGGGCCCAAACTGCCAGGCTCACTGTCTGCTTGTAATTGTGAGATTGTTCTGACACAGATAAAACCATGATTATTTTGATGGATATGAGTTAAGAAGAAAACAAACTTAGTGATACAAAAAATTGATTTGTTTATATGGCAGCTGCTGAGAAGAGATTGTCGACTTAGCAACCTACACTTGTACAGGAGGATATGTAAAGTTTAGCATTAACAGAATTGGTGATTTCTAGTATATATAAATTTAATTGTTTTTTAACTGCAAATAACATAGGTTTTCAGTTAAGATATCAACATGTCACTTGTAGAAATTAAACCTTAGTAGAGAGGATAACTCCTCCTAACTATTTGGGTTAGACCCAATTGACAAAGCATCGTGCGAGATTTACAGAACACACATAATATATTTTTTGTGTGATCAATCGTCAAAATGTTGTAGCAACTTGTAGTATATGTTGAATGATGTTTCTGTAGGCTATTGTAATACTCTTGCTGTAAATTCGCCATACATATTGCCATAGTTCCTATACAGATTGAGTTACTAGAATTTATTCAGGAAAAATATAAATTGCAATTAAAACTTTAATTTGGATGATGCTCTAAATGGTAGTAAAAATCAGTCTTTAAGTTTGTTTCTTTGCTTAAATTTGTCATCCTTCATCATGGTTTTCATATGTAAACATGTTACAGTATGTGGTCTTCGGTAAGAATAATAGCGATTTTCAATATTAGAAGTTTAATTGTTATAATTAGTTCTAATTACAATCTGCTTCCAATGCCTGGTCTTTCATACACACGCAATATAAAGACAATGTAACAAGACCTCATTAATCGGGACCTTTCATAATAATTGTTATTTTTAGGCACGATATAATAGTGACCCCCTCTTACTACTACGAATCTTGACACTACGGCATGTCAGAAAGGGTCTTTCTATGATACCGACATATCATTTCTGATTGGAGCACCCAGGCCCTCTTGTAAATTCTTTTCTTTTTTGGAACTTTCTGGTAGCTGTGCTACTGCAAATGTAGGTCCCAATATATAAAAAGACCCCTTGAAATGCATTGTCTGTACTGTTTTTAGGGTCCCCTGCATTACTGAGACATGTATCTTTTCTTACTACAGCTTCAAAAAGAAAAGCATGAATACCATAATTTAGTATACAATCAAGAGGGAATGCAACCAAAACTAAGGATATTTTTTATTTTTTTGACCACGATTTCATTCTCAGTGTGTTTCAGGCTTTCAGCCCATGTGTAGGGCACATTGTTATACTGAGGTTGAGGCTGTGTGCAAGTCCTGCACTAATTTGGTGGAACAGGCACCCCTCAGACCCTGGCATCTAAGCCAGAAGATGTCAACATTGTGCACATTATGTGGTGTAGCCTCCGGGGGCCTTTTTAAGAATCACTTCTGGGATTGGTGTCATACTCATCATATGAAATATTGGCATTTAAAGTCATCCATTCAAATGTTTCTGCTCTCAAACTTGCTTGTAATGTTAATATCATATATTATTTTTAAAGGTTGAATGAAATATATAAAAGTTGGACTAAGATTTATGAAAAAGTTGAGATCTGTAGATTTAATAGTTATAAAAAGAATTGATATTTTAATGTTGTTATTATGTTTTTTAAAATAAAATTCAAAATAATAATAATAATGCAATTTTAAAATTACAATCTCTTGAATATACCTATTTGATATAAAAATACACATTAAAATCCAAATTTCTAAATTCAAAATATTGTGTTAGGAAGTGTTAAGCATATAATTTATTTGAAATTGTTGGGTACATATAATTCTTACTTTTCCCAATACAACCAAGATTCCACTCTGACCGAATAAATTGAACTTTAATTTGAAGAAAAATAAAAGTAAAGGAAAAAACTTTAAATGAACATTTCAGAATATCACAAAGTTTTAAACCTTAATTCTAAAGAAATTGAACATTTTATGATATCCCAAAGAAATAAATAAAGAAAATCATCTTAACAGGACCATGATTGTGATTATTTTCTCTGAAAGTTATTCCCTGCCAAAATGATGGCCTGATTGAGACACATTCGTCAAATGTACTAGACAGATCTAAAATGCTTGGAATATAGTCATCACCAATATACAAAGGAACTCAATTCGAAAATGGTAAAAGCTGGAAATAAAATGTGTTCACAAGAGCAGACCAATGATAATCCAAATATGGAAAATTGCAGTCAGCAGACAAAAACATCGGTGACATCCAAACGTTTTTATACTAAAAAAAATTCCGGGAAGATGACTGTCTAATGAGCCATGAAAAAGAATTCAATTTTACGTTATGTCAGATCACTCGAGTGACTAGTCAACACAACAACAATATGCACAAAACCTCGCGTATACAAGTTGTTGCCACCCATTCCACCCTATCACAAGGTTCTAGTATTGTTCTGGCTATCATTACAATCCATTGGTTTGCTTTCTTCAACCGAGTGCTTGGAAAAGAAACAGCCTCTCTCCAACCTCCATTCCTGCTTATGGCCCTCCTCTTGTCCATTCCTCACGCAGGCCACAACTCACACTATTTGATTAAGTAGTTGTAGTGTTGTGATATCCTTCCTTCCAAATCGTTTACTCCATCGCATAATCGTGCTGTGGGGAGGCAAAGTGACATGTCCCTTTTCTTACCACCATACGTCATATGCTCTACAAGTCAAGCCAACCCTCGCACAAACATTCCATCTACCCACATTGATTGAATCGGGATACAATTCTAACCTTAACCGCCACTTTTTCGCCTTATTGACCCGGTTAATTGTTCCAACTTCACCTATACTTCGATTTGGTTCTTCTCAATGTTGTCTTGGTTGTGGCTTATCCATTACACGAGGGGGTGGGGAGATGCACCATCGAATGCTACATCATCTCATCTTGTTGTGTACCCACATAGTGCTAGTATTTTCTGTCTCAATGTGCAGTTTCGTCACGCCTCGCCTGGCTGGGAATTTGAGTCATCTTGGTTGGGCATGTGCAATCACCACCGTGCCCAATTGTGTCAATTGATTGTCATGTGTGCCCATGTTGCCTAGATCACATGGGAACCCCAAATTTTTTCAAAACATCACAAACATAGTTTCATTTTTTGTGATGCCCATCTCATCACACTTGCATGTCTTCAATTAAATGTGCGCCCAACCTAAGAGCTCAATAATAACATGGTAAAACTCCAAAATGGAGAAACATCCATGAAAACCGAGCTTCTATTTTTCAAGTAAATTATCCAATTTTATAATACAAAAACATCCCCACATATAGATTACCTCACATTACAATTCACACATCCACATACAACTCAGAGTGGCCTAATGGTTAAGAGCATGTGTTTCCTCCAAGAGGTCACAGTGGTCAAAACCAAAAGGGGGTAAACATGTATGCCCTCGTAGACTTTACAATCAAATCATTGTGTGTCATTGTGTGGTGCCTTCGGTCCCTGTCCCACAAACAAGGTCCTGCACATCAATTTGGGTGTCCGGCTTGGCCGTGACCTTGTAAATTGAATAATAATAATAATATTTTCACCTCAATTATATGTAGGTGAAAGGATAACAATTTCCCCATAATACATGTGGTAAAACATTTTAAGATAAATTAAGTAATCGAAAAATAACTTGGTCTAAATTTGCAAAATGCCTATTAAATAATGAATGCATAATAATACTTAACAATTTGATAAAACCAACAAAACAACTTAGCATAATTACTCATATGAAATGAGTGGCAACTTGGTATATTTATCGAGTGTATATTGTTTTTGAAAACTATTAAAGAATATATTGTTTTTCCCGTATCATCACAATCAAATAGTTTTATTAAAAACTAACCCTCTATCACAAAATTAGTTTTATGAAATCTCATATCATGGAAGTAAGTCATGTATCAGTTTAATTTGATACATTCCTATTACAATCATACCGATAGTCAAAGCTTTCAGAGTTGAAATCTCTATTTATAACACCAAATTTTATAGAATGATAATTTTTCTCCAACTCTAGAAAGTTTATCACCAAATTTGTCGAATCACATTAGTTTTTGCGTAATACAAGATTATGCAAACTCTACCGAGACTTGTATTTATTTCTGCCTTCCTCGCATCACACCTTCGAAAGGCTCGTCCACCTCAATATCATGGAGAACACCACATTATAATGAACAAACATACAAATTCCCACTTTATTTATATGTATAACATTTCTTCCAAATCGTTAGATAGTCCAAAAGTTGTGTAGAATTTCAGCTATTAAATGCGATTTGCAAGAGTTTGATATTCTGCTACTTATGCGTAAAATGGATTTCGCATTAGAAAGGAAAAAGTCTGATCTAAACCTGATAATGTAGAAGAATGAAATGACTAAATTGAAAGAATCAATCGTAAAAGCTTGTTGCGGAAGTTACATAGATTTGTTCACCTGGTCTAGCACACAGCTGAATGAAATGTTATTCTTCCTACGATTTAAACCTGGTTAGTCACCTATTAGTCTTTCATGGAATGATTTCTTGAGGTTCTTCGCGGTTATGAGGAATACCCAACCTTCTCGCTATTAAAAGTTGAATATTCAACCTCACATAGCCGATGGTAAAATTTCTACGTATAAAAGAAAACACAAATGATAACCACTACAAGGCCAACAATAGCCCATAATGTTATCAACAAAGTGACATGCTATTTCTACACCTCAAAACCAAGAATCAATTGCAAGCTAAAAGTAATGCATATTATTAACCATATAAAGCAACTGATCGTTAATTAACAAGGCCGCTTAAAAAATAATACGTCAAACAACCAGATCATAACCACAATATTCATTCAAACTTGTGGCCAAATACTGAGCAAATACAAAATTGGTAGACAATTTATGTGAAGGGGAAAGCCTTTGGACTCAACAGCAAATGTAAATAATAATAAAGACGAGTTACAACCTTTACCAATATGACAAGTTAGAAAAGAAGAGTTTATTTGCATGTATTCAAATACACTCACCTTACATCTAATAATATCACAAATCACTGGAATTTGTAAATAATAGTGCAAACCATTCAAATATATGGTGAGAATGGGATGTGATTATCTTTGAGCTGAGATCATTAACTCAAAATACAAACAATTTGAGACTATTCAAAGATATACTCATGTAACAACATTTCAGTGATTTTGTGGATTAGTAATCCCGAATCTTGATTGCTAATGCAGATCCAATCAATTCAAGCATCAATTCATAACTAACCGCTTAGACAAAGACACCGAGCACTTTTCTTTCGCACCAAAGGATGTCGACGGATGAGTATATCATTTAGACCAAGATTTCTCCCAATTTTTTTATTACTCAGGGTCATTTTCCTCATTTCCTAGGATATCAAGTCCTTGATATCATAATTAATAATAGGATTCAAAGAAGCCCGTATTTTCGCAGATAGTTTAATCATAGTAGCATTGGCTGCATTGGCACCAACTTGAAAGCAGAATCGAGGGACTATTCAAGATATTTTATTTAACAACTTCTTTGGAGAGATGTTATGAATCAAGAATCCCGAATATTGATTGCTGATGGTGCATCCACCTGCGCACGCATTCATCGCTTCTACCCTATTGCAAAGACACCATGAACATTTTTCGTATCTTCCAAGATTTTCGCATATAGTTTAACTGCTAGCCAGCACAAGCCATAGCCACTAAACTTATAATAAATCCAGACTATTCGGAAGATATTTTGCTGAACAACTTTCGGAGAGATGTTATGAATCAGCAGTCTCAATATCAATTGCTGATGGCATCCGATTCAAGCATCAAGATTCATCACTCTACCCTGGACAAAGACACCATGAAACATTTTTCTTCTTACACCAAAGGACATTTAGTATTTTTTATTTCATATCGCTATTTGCAAAGTGTTGTTTTCTTCAAGTTTCTTCGCTCCATAGTCATTTATCCTCTCGTACGAAAGGATATTAAGTCCTTGATTACTCCGTCATTAGATTCCGTGGCCTTCTTCCAACTTTTTCGGTCAACATCTCAATTAATATTCTTGCATGTTTTCAACATGGCTCACATGAAACTTTGGGATACGTAATGTTATAAAACAGTTTACTATGCACTTATAGAAGCCGCCTAACGGTGGGCTTGATTGTGGTTATAATTTTTGAATGAACTTTTTAGTAAAAATATATTTTGTGTGCATTCCACAAACATTACTTAATTTAATAATTCAAAGAGCATTATACGTTCTCGCACAAGATATCAACTAAGAAAGAGCAAAATGATTTCAAATCACCATTTTAATCGTGTCAAATCCATTTTTATATATTTTCATTCGTATAGCAAGCCTTTTTCATATTCTTAAAGTTCTCTCAGGCCATGCCTTGACTATCAACTTTCAAGGGGAAGAATCCACAATTTCTAATTAATCCATGCCCCATGTTTGTGGAAAATTAGGTATAGTCCAGATAAATCCACCACTAATACATAATCTTCAAACAAGATATCTTGTCTATGACCTAGAAAAGGATGTGTACATTAGAGTCGTGATTCTGGGAAGATCCACCAACATTTTATCTTCCAAAACCCTGTTTCTCAGCACTTTAGTATCGTACATAACTCAAGATTACACCAAAAATAAAATTATCTCCGAAAGCACAAGTATATTATACGCGGAGAAGAACGAAGGATTTTACAATGTAATTCATCGATAAGCATTACCAAGAATTACAAGGACATGCTTGGGTGTGTGGTATTTAAAATAAAGGAACTAGCACTGGCTTCTAATTAAGGCATGATCGAATATCCTCAAATGATATACTTTTTCAGCTGAGTCAATATTCACAAAGAAGAGTGAAAATTAAACTTATTAACAAAAATTGTTGAGCAAAAATGATGTGCAGGGGTTAGACTTTAGAATGCCTAATAGATCTTCCTTGCTGCAACTTGAAACTTGTTCTCATGGATCAAAAATACCCGAACTGCCGTCCATGCTGCCCTCCACTAGTCGACCCCAACCATTGGGATAGAGTACCCCTGTATGCATCAAGCATTTTTCTGTACAAGGTGCAAGTATGCTATAGCCACCGCAATTGATTAGAGATCCCCGTGTTAAAAAAAGAGGGGACATACCGCATGATCACTCGCATCAAGCATTTAAGTAACGATATTGTCCAAATCAAGCACTTAAGAATGCTTCCTCCTTCCGACCAATATTCTTCAGAAGAAGGTACGCAATCTCGATGTTACCTTTCCACTTTCCGATTTGCAATAATGTTTGTCAGCTCGGGTATGTAGCTTCAGGATTACTAGGAAATCCGCTTGCAAGAGGAAAGCTACATCTTTTCAATGAACCACCACTACGCTCCCCGAAGAACTTTGATAATCTCAACACTTCAAAGTAGATAGGACATGCCGAGGCACATGAGGCAATATGTAATTCGCTATTTCCACTTTGCTTACCAGTCGTTAACGTGAGGGCAAGACATAGTTCCAAGGCCTCGCAACCTCTCTCAACAAACCACCGCACAACTTGCAGTAGCCCTCTCAGCTCTCATAAGTGGCCCTAAAAAGGCAAATCGCATTCCTTCCTCCACAAGACATTCCATAGTGTTCCCATCTTTTATAATGAGATGCAAACTTGCAGCAAGATCCACGTCCACATCCAAGTCACATACTGGGCAATCTAAGAGAAAAATAGTTAAGTTAGAAAAATAAAAGCAAGCATTACAGGGTGAAGAGAAACAAACAAACAAAAATTTCAAAGTAAGAAAAACGATCAATCTTTTTGGAACACAACTTGAGAACAAATTGAGATAGCACAAGAGAAAGAAGGTGAAGGCGCAAAGAGCATCCATAGTGGAGGAAACATAACTCTACCAAAGCTCAAAAAGTTAAGGCTATAGTATAAATGTAACATGTAAACATACCTAGTCTAGACAAGCTACGAAATGGTTTGTGCATTTAGTACTTAGACAACAAAGCCTCCGAAACCGCATGATCCTGCATACCCCGATTTGTGTAAGCTTCTCATCATTGCAAAATGTAAATGTATTTAGTAACCAGATAAGTTGCAAAAAGCACACCTAAAATAGCTTAAACATTCATGCACCAAAGACCAAAGGATTTCTTGACAAATTTATAACAAAATGGTCTCATTAAAACATTTGCATACTATCCAAACATGAAAGATAAGGGCAAGAGCCCGTTCATGTCTAGCCCAAGTTACAACTCTAAAATATGGGAAAAGGCATATTTATTATTTATGGATAAGTTTATATTATTTTGCAATACCAAGATTGCTTCCGGCCATGCTAATCGCTAAAGAGATATGCATTAGAAAGGGAAGGGGTGACTAGAACCAGACGAGGACTAGTTCTCTATGATCTAAGAAATACTTTTATTATTTTTTCATCATATGGCATTCACATGCCCGAATCGCAATAGACAAGCAACAACAAGGTACGAAAATACTCAATTGCTAAGACATGATGTTTTATCCTTTAATACTAGATAGAAAAGGCCGAGAACATGCTAATTGCAATGTGTATCCGCACAAGCTCGTGCTCCTTAAAACGTGCCTTCAAGGAAGCACTGGTTGACATTATCACCCCTCCCCTCAACAAGCATTCCTAACAAGCCTTGCATTGCACTCGCTAATTTTCATGCCCAACCGGATCTATTGCACTAGAAAAGAGTGTAAGGGGAAAGGCCGCATCAAATGCTTCAGAAGTCTTTCTCTCAACCGGTCCGCAAGATCTAAAGGTCTTGAAGGCCGATAACTCCAATTGATCTCAATGGCCGAGCCGTGCATTACTTCCTCGTTCACTTCCTTGGCTACGAATGAGAACCAATGCACTTGAGAGCCCATTCAAGTGAATCTTGTACTTTTGCAGCAAATTTTCCAACCTTCAACACTCCGTCACAATTGCACTCTTGAAGACGGCTTCATGTTCGTCAACAGGTTTTCATATCAATGCTATTGCCGTCATGATCGATTCCAATCATTAGATTTGGCTATATGCTACATTCGCTCTCATATGGAAATCACAATTTTATGATGTTCTTGTTTGGCTTTTTGTTACATCACAAAAGCGTTAACATTAACAGCATGTTTATTCCTTTAAATCATAATTCTTCCCCGTCAACGTAATAAAGCACCAATTAAAAGTTTATTCAATAAATTAACCTAGTTGATACCGTACCTTCGTTCCATATTTGTACATTAAGGTGCCAACCATTGTAATGCATATGTATTTTGAGCTACAAAGGGACAATCGTAATGGGAACCAAGCAAAAAGGAAAGGAGTTATGAAAGTTGCAATTAACAAAAGATTCCATACCTTTGCGCCATGAGGGTGACAAGATTCCGCTGTCTATTGTCCTACCTCGGTAATGGGAACACATGAAGCAAGAAAAGAAGTCTCGTAGCCGCACGAGTGAAGTTTCTAGCACCCATTCTTATAAAAGCTAATCCACCTCGTAACCCCGCAAGCTCCCCGCTCAGAAGTAGGGAAACTGCATGGAATCAAGGGCAATACACAAGGCATCATTCCGCCTCCGAGTGTCCGCGAAGGGAATGTGCTTTTCTCGCAAGAGCCCAATCATGGGAATCGACAAAGAACAATGTTCTCGCTCTACCGGCCTTGTTACGCTTTGAATCCTCACTCGCTTTTACTCTGCTCACCAAGATCCGAGTCCTCCAAAGCAGTCAAAGTTAACCATTTTCTGTACCTCGCCGTAACCATCCGAGAACTTTGATGGTATGTTTCTTGCCTTCAGATGAGCAACCATTGCCAGACTCACTCTCTATTGCTAGACAACAAAGCTCGAAACCGCATGATCCCAGACAATTTCGATTTGTAAGCTTCTATCATTGCAAATGTAAATGTATTTAGTAAATCAGATAAGTTGCAAAAAAGCACACCTAAAATAGCCGCAAACATTCATGCACCAAAGACCAAAGGATTTTCGTCAAATTTATACTGTGGTCTCATTAAAACATTTTCTACAATTATCTACATGAAAGATATTCGTAGCCCGCTTTTCATGTTCAGCCTGCTACAACCGAAAATAAGAAAAGGCATATTTATTATTTATGGATAAGCTATATTATTTTTTCAATACCAAGATTGCTTCCCGGCCATGCTATCGCTAAAGAGATATGTGCATTAGAAAGGAAAGGGGTGACTAGGAACTGCATTTGAGACTAGTTCTCTCATGATCTAAGAAATATTTATTATTTTTTCTGTTTATATGGCACCACATGCCCGAATCGCAATAGACAAGCAATAACAAGGTACGACAATATTCAATTGGCAAGACATGATGTTTATTTCAATAATAGATAGCAAAGGGCCGAGAACATAAAGTACTGTACGTAATCCGCACAAGTCAAAGGTTTCAAAACGTGCTTCAAGGAAGCACTGCTGACATTATCACCCCTCCTCAACAAACATTCCTAACAAGCCTTGCATTGCACTTGCGGCAATTCCGAGGCCCAACCCGGGATATATCGTACTAGAAAAGAGTGTAAGGGGAAAGCAAGCCGCATCAAATGCTTCGTAGTCTTTTCCCCACAACTGTCCCCCGCAAGATCTAAAAGGTCTTGGGAAGGCTGTTAACCGCAATTGATCTCAATGGTCATTGCATTACTCCGTCTCCACTTCCTTGGCTACTTGTGAATGAGAACCAAATGCACTGAGAGCCCATTCGTTGAATCTTCAGATTTCGCATTTCCGCATTCAACACCTCGTCACCATTGCACTTGAAGACGTTCGCAAATCAATAGGGTTTTCATATAATGTTATTGCCGTACTGCGACCGATTCCAATCATCGCATTTAGTTATATGCTACATTCGCCTGTGATGCAAAACACAATCTTATGATGTTCTTGTTTGGCTTTTTGTTACATCACAAAGCCACAGACAATGGCATGTTTATCTTAAATCTAAGTACTCCTTCCCGCCGTAATAGCACCAATTAAAAGTTTATTCAATAAATTAACCTAGTTGATACAATGCACTGCTCCGCATTTGGTGGCCATTTATGCATAAATCCACTGTAATGCATATGATTGAGCTACAAAGGGACAATAACTCTAATGGGAACCACAAAAAGGAAAGGAGTTAAGAAAGTTGCAATTAACAAAGATTCCATACCTTTGCGCCATGAGGGTGACAAGACCGCCAAGCTCATTGTCCTACTCCCAAGCTGAAACACATGAAGCAAGAAAAGAAGTCCTTGTAGCCGGCATCGAGTGGTCTCGAGCACCTATCTTTACAATTTTCTCAATCACCTCGTAACCCCGCAAGCTCCTCGCTATGTGCTTAGGAACCGTATGAATCAAGGGCAATACACAAAGGCATCATTCACTGAGTGTCCGCCAAGGGAATAAGGCTTTCAGAGCCCAATCATGGGAACCTATTGAATTAAATGTTCCCGCTCTAGCTCAAATTGCTT
The DNA here is from genome assembly GCA_034641835.2 of Pinus albicaulis. NCBI lineage: Eukaryota > Viridiplantae > Streptophyta > Pinopsida > Pinales > Pinaceae > Pinus > Pinus albicaulis. The sequence continues at coordinate 1,263,331,697 of CM076577.1, forward strand.
ACGCTTTGAATCTCATCATGTATCTCATTTTTCAAGATCCGAGTCCTCCAAAGTAGTCGTTAACAATTTTCTTCAGACTGTGAACCATCCGAGAACTTTGATGGTATGTTTCGTTCTCCAGATGAGCAACCATTGCTAGACTCACCTCTCTCATTGCTAGACAACAAAGCTCAACAGATCCTGCATACCCCGATTTGTAAGCTTCTCATCACGTAAAATGCAAATGTATTTAGTAAACTGGGACAAGTTGCAAAAAAACACACACCTAAAATAGTCGCAAACATTCATGCACCAAAGACCAAAGGATTTCGACAAATTTATAACAGGTCTATTAAAACATTTGCATACTATCTAGCATGAAAGATATGGCAGTAGTACCGCTTACAAGTCTAGCCTGTTGGTAACCGAAAATATGGAAAAGGCATATTTATTATTTATGGATAAGCTATATTATTTTGCAATACCAAGATTGCTTCCTGCCATGCTACCGCTAAAGAGATATGCATTAGAAAGGAAGGGGTGACTAGAACCCGACGAGGACTAGTTCTCTCCGTGATCTAAGAAATATTTATTATTTTTCATCATATGGCATTCACATGCCCTAATCGCAATAGACAAGCAATAACAAGGTACGACAATACTCACTCAGCAGACATGATGTTTTATCTCAATAATAGATAGCAAAGGCCGAGAACATGCTACCCGTAACAGTAATCCGCACAAGCTCAAGAGCCCTAAAACGCGGCAAACATGAAATAATCGTCGACATTATCAAATTCTCCCCTCAACAAGCATTCCTACTAAAGCCTTGATTAGTAATTTGGGCGGCAATTCCTGATGCCCAACCCGGATCTATTGCACTAGAAAAGAGTGTAAGGGGAAAGCAAGCGTATCAAATGCTTCTGAAGTCTTTCCCCGTCAACCGTCCCCCGCAAGATCTAAAAAGGTCTTCAAGGCCGAGAATCGTAATCGGATCTCAATGGTCGGAAATATGGCATTACTCCGTCTCCACTTCCTTGGCCAAGAGAATGAGAACCACTGCACTTGAGAGCCCATTCGCTGAATCTTGATTTTTTATATACAATTTTCAAATTTCTTCAACACCTCGTCACCATCGCACCTCAAGACGTTTCGCAGCTCCGTCATCAGGGTTTTCATATAATGTTATTGCTAGTCATGACTATCTCAATCATCGATTTAGTTATATGCTACATTCGCTCTCGCATGAAAAATCACAATCTTATGATGTTCTTGTTTGGATTTTTGTTGGCATCACAGTTACAACATTAACAGTATGTTTATCTTAAATCATAATTCTTCCCGTCACTGCATTAGCACCAATTAAAATTTTATTCAATAAATTAACTCAGTTGATAATGTACCTTCGTTCTAGATTTGGTGGCCATTTAAGGGTGCCAAATCCATTGTAATGCATATGTATTTTGAGCTACAAAGGGACAATCGAATGGGAACCAAGCAAAAGGAAAGGGAGTTATGAAAGTTGCAATTAACAAAAGATTCCATACTCTTGCGCCATGAGGGTGATGATCTCGCTGGCTCATTGTCCTACCCCGCAAGCTGAAACACATGAAGCAAGAAAAGAAGTCCTCGCAGCTGCACGAGTGAAGCCCCGAGCACCCATTCTTATAAGTTTCCTCAATCAGCCTCATAACCCCGCAAGCCCCCGCTCGTGTGCTTAGGAACTGCATGGAACTGGCGGGCACACACAAGGCATCATTCCGCCCGAGTGTCCGCTAAGGAATAAGGCTTTCGCAAAGGCTCAATCATGGGAATCCCATTACCACCGAAATGTTCGCCTAGCTCACCTTGCTACGCTTGAATCCTCACCTCGCCTTTACCCTCGTCTACCAAGATCCGAGTCCTCCAGCAGTCAAAGTTAACCATTTTCCCGTGACCGTAACCATCCGAGAACTTTGATGGCGAAGGTTTCGTTTCCGTATGAGCAACCATTGCTAGACTCACCTCTCTCATTGCTAGACAACAAGCTCAAACCGCATGATCCCGTACACTCGATTTGTGTGTTTTCACCGCTTTTGCAAAATGTAAATGTATTTAGTAATCCAGATAAGTTGCAAAAAGCACACGAAAATAGTCGCGTACATTCATGCACCAAAGACCAAAGTGATTTCGACAAATTTATAATGGTCTCATTAAAACATTTGCATACTATCTAGCATGAAAGATATGCGTACCTCAAGCCATGTCTAGCCTTAAGTTACAACCGAAATATGGAAAAGGCATATTTATTATTTATGTGGATAAGCTATATTATTTCGCAATACCAAGATTGCTTCCTCGGCCATGCTACCGCTAAAGAGATATGTGCATTAGAAAGGGAAGGGGTGACTAGGAACTTATCGAGACTAGTTCTCTCCGTGATCTAAGAAATATTTATTATTTTTTCATCATATGGCATTCACATGCCCGAATCACAATAGACAAGCAATAACAAGGTACCACAATATTCAATTGCTAAGACATGATGTTTTATCTCAATAATAGATAGCAAAGGGCCGAGAACATGCTACTCGAACAGTAATCCGCACAAGCCTGCTTCCCTAAACGTGTACCAAGGAAGAAGTAATCGTTGACACTATCACCCCTCCTCAACAAGCATTCCTAACAAGCCTTGCATTGCACTTGCGGCAATTCCGATGCCCAACCTCGGATCTATTGCACTAGAAAAGAGTGTAAGGGGGAAAGCGTCGCATCAAATGCTTCTGCGGAAGTCTTTCCTCACAACTTCGGTCCCCTCGCAAGATCTAAAAAGGTCTTGAAGGCCGATAACTACAATTGGATCTCAATGGCCGAGCTGCATTACTCGTCTCCACTTCCTGGCCATGAGAATGAGAACCAATGCAATTTGAGAGCTCATTCAAGAATCTTTGTACTTTTGCAAGAAGCTTCGCCGTTTCAACACCCGTCACCATCGAGACCTTGAAGACGTTTCCCCGCAAATTTCTCTTCGTCAATGTGGCTTTTCATATAATGTTATTGCTAGTCATGATCGATTCCAATCATCGTATTTAGTTATATGCTACATCTTCTCGTATGCAAAATCACAATCTTATGATGTTCTGTTTGGCTTGTTACATCACAGCTACAAATATCGACAGCATGTTTATCTTAAATCATAATTTCTTCCCCGCTTCAAATGTAATAGCACCAATTAAAAGTTTATTCAATAAATTAACCTAGTTGATACGACCTTCGGCTCTAGATTTGGTGGCCATTTAAGGGTGCCAAATCCATCAGAAGTGCATATGTATTTTGGAGCTGCTAAAGGGACAATCGTAATGTAGAACCAAGAAAAGGAAAGGAGTTATGAAAGTTTCACTAACAAAAGATTCCATACCTTTGCGCCATGAGGGTGACAAGATTTCAAGCTCATTGTCCTACTCCCCGCAAGCTAAAACACATGAAGCAAGAAAAGAAGTCCTCGAGCCGCACGAGTGAAGTCTCTATAATCTATTCTTATAATTTTCTCAATCACCTCGTAACCCCCCCCGCAAGCCCCCGTTATGTGCTGTAGTCCGCATGGAATCAAGGGAAATACACAAGGAATCATTCAGCCGAGTGTCCGCCAAGGGAATAAGGATTTCGCAAGAGCCCAATCATGGGAACCGATGAAGAACAAATGTTCTGGCTGAACAAATTTTTGTTACGCTTGAATCATCAGCTTTACCCCGTTTCACCAAGATCCGAGTCCTCCAAAGTAGTCGTTAACAATTTTTTCCAGGACTTAAACCATCCGAGAACTTTGATGGTATACCATTCGTGATGAGCAACCATTGCTAGACTCCACTTCTCTCATTGATAGACAACAAAGCTCTCAAATGTAATGATCCCGCACAATTCCCCGATTTGTAAGCTTCTCATCATTGCAAAATGTAAATGTATTTAGTAACTTATTAAGTTGCCATAAAACACCTAAAATAGTCAAGAAACATTCATGTTCAAAGACCAAAGGATTTCTTGACAAATTTATATCATGGTCTCATTAAAACATTTGCATACTATCTAGCATGAAAGATATGAGGCCTCATTTTTCATGTTCGTTTCAAGTTACAACCGAAAATATGGAAAAGCAAGATATTTATTATTTATGGATAAGCTATATTATTTTACCACCAAGATTGCTTCCCTGGCCATGCTAATGCTAAAGAGATATGTGCATTAGAAAGGGAAGGGGTGACTAGGAACCGTACGAGGACTAGTTCTTCCGTGATCTAAGAAATATTTATTATTTTTTCATCATATGGTATTCACATGCCCGAATCGCAATAGACAAGCAATAACAAGGTACGACAATATTCAATTGCTAAGACATGATGTTTTATCTCAATAATAGATAGCAAAGGCCGAGAACATGCTACCTCGTACTGCATCCGCACAAGCTCAAGGTTCTAAAACGTGCGCCCTTCAAGGAAGCACCGGTTGACATTATCACCCCTCCTCACATTCCTAACAAGCCTTGCATTGCACTTGCGGCAATTCCCGATGCCCAACCCGGGATCTATTGCACTAGAAAAGAGTGTAAGGGGAAAGCAAGCCGCATCAAATGCTTCGTGAAGTCTTTTCCGTCAACCCATTCCCCGCAAGATCTTGCAAGGTCTTGAAGGCCGATAACTGCACTCGGGATCTCAATGGTCGAGTTGCATTACTCGTCTCCACTTCCTGGCTATGAGAAGGAGAACCAATGCACTTGAGAGCCTATTCAAGAATCTTTGTACTTTTTGCGTATCTACCTTCAACACCTCGTCACCATTGCACTCTTGAAGATGTTCTTGTACCGTCAACAAATGGCTTTCATATAATGTTATTGCTAGTCAAGGATCGATTCCCAATCATCGATTTAGTTATATGCTATATTCGCTCTCGCATGAAAAATCACAATCTTATGATGTTCTTGTTTGGATTTTTGTTACATCACGTGCCAAGCAACATTAACAAAATATGTTTATCTTAAATCATAATTTTTCCGCCAAATTTAATAGCACCAATTAAAAGTTTATTCAATAAATTAACTCTAGTTGATAATGACTTTTTCCAGATTTGGTGGCCATTTAAGGGTGCCAAATCCATTGTAATGCATATGTATTTTGAGCTACAAGGACAACTTAATGGGAACCAAGCAAAAAGGAAAGGAGTTATGAAAGTTGTAATAACAAAAGATTCCATACCTTGCGCCCATGAGGGTGATGTGACCGCTAAGCTCATTGTCCTACCTTAAAGCCGAAACACATGAAGCAAGAAAGAAGCCCTTGTGAGCCGCACGAGTGAAGTCTCGAGCACCCATTCTTGCTTAACCGAAATTTCATAACCCCGAGTAGTTTCTCCGCTCGTGTGCTTAGAACAAGATGGAATCAAGGGCAATACACAAGGCATCATTCAAGCCGAGTGTCCGCTAAGGGAATAAGGCTTTCGCAAGAGCCTAATCATGGAACTGCCAAAGAATTCGAAATGTTCACGAGCTCAAATTTTGCTACGTTTTGAATCCTCACTACGACTCGTCTACCAGATCCGAGTCCTCCAAAGAAGTCGTTAATAATTTTTCAGACTCAGAACCATCCGAGAACTTTGATGGTATGTTTCTGCTCGTATGAGCAACCATTGCTAGACTCACCTCTTATTGCTAGACAAAAGCTCAAATGCATGATCCTGCATAATCGATTTGTGTAAGCTTCTCATGATTGCAAAATGTAAATGTATTTAGTAAACTGCATGTTGTAAAAAAACACACCTAAAATAGTCAGTAAAACATTCATGCACCAAAGACCAAAGGATTTCTTGACAAATTTATAACATGGTCTTCATTAAAACATTTAGATACTATCTAGCATGAAAGATAAGTAGCCCTTTTCATGTCTAGCCCAAGTCATAACCGAAAATATGGAAAAGGCATATTTATTATTTATGGATAAGCTATATTATTTGCAATACCAAGATTGTTTTCCTGCCATGCTATCGCTAAAGAGATATGTGCATTAGTGGAAGGGGTGACTAGGAACCAGATTTGAGACCAGTTCTTCCGTGATCTAAGAAATATTTATTATTTTTTCATCATATGTGTATCTGTATGCCTTGACCTAATAGACAAGCAATAACAAGGTATGACAATATTCAATTGCTAAGACATACAAGTTTATCTCAATAATAGATAGCAAAGGTCAGAACATGCTACTGTAATGTAATCCGCACAAGCTCAGTTAAGCTCCCAAAACGTGGTAGCTTCAAGAAGCACCGGCTGACATTATCGCCCCTCCCTCAACAAGCATTCCTAACAAGCTCATTGCACTTGCGGCAATTCTCGATGCCCAACTCCGGATCTATTGCACTCGAAAAGAGTGTAAGGGGGAAAGCAAGCCGCATCAAATGCTTCGTGGAAGTCTTTCCGTCAACCTGGCCCCTCGCAAGATCTAAAAAGGTCTTGAAGGCCGATGAATCGCAATCGGGATTCAATGGCCGTAGCCGGTGGCATTACCTCTGCTCTCCACTTCCTTGGCCATGAGAATGAGAACCAATGCACTTCGAGAGCCCATTCGGGCACCTTGTACTTTTGCAAAGAAATTTTCTGCCACTAACACTGGCCACCATTGCACTCTTGAAGACGCTCGGCACTGTGGTTTTCATATAATGTTGTTAGTCATGATCGATTCTAATCATCGTATTTAGTTATATGCTACATTCGCTTCTCGATGCAAAATCACACCCATGATGTTCTTGTTTGGCTTTTGTTACATCACAAAAGGCTAAATACTGACAGCATGTTTATCTTAAATCATAATTTTTCCCGCTCAACAACACAAAGACCAATTAAAGTTTATTCAATAAATTAACCTAGTTGATAACAGACCTTCAGTTTCCCTAGGATTTGGTGGCTATTTAAGGGGTGCCAAATCCATCGTAATGGTTAAGTGTATTTTGAGCTACAAAGGGACAATCGAATGGGAACCAAGCAAAAGGAAAGGAGTTATGAAAGGTAATTAACAAAAGATTCCATAATTTTCAGCCATGAGGGTGACAGTATCCGCCAAGCCATTGTCCTACTCCCCGCAAGCCGAAACACAAGAAAGAAGTCCTCAGAGCCGCACGAGTGAAGTCTCGAGCACCCATTCTTATAAGTCTCTCAATCACCTCGTAACCCCTACAAGCTCCTCGCCGTGTGCTTAGGAACCGATGGAATCAAGGGCAAATACATAAGGCATCATTCGCCCCTGAAAGTGTCCGCTAAGGGAATAAGGCTTTTCAGAAGAGCCCACCATGGGAACTCACAAACAAAATGTTCGCCGAGCTCCGGCCTTTGTTACGCTTAATCCTCACCGCTGCACTGCCTTACCAAGATCTCGAGTCCTCCAAAGTAGTCAGTTAACCATTTTTTCGTGACCGTAACCATCCGAGAACTTTGATGGTATGTTTCCGTTCTCCGTATGAGCAACCATTGCTAGACTCAATCTCTCTCACCGCTACCAACTCAAAGATTGATCCCGCAACCAAGCTTTAAAATTGAATTCAACTTCTGCTCTTCAATTTCAACTCGTTCGAATTCAATCATGTTAAAAAAAAATCATCCATTAAGGACAAATATTTCCGTATAGTAAAGAACTTAGATTTAAAGGAATTACTCTAGATTTACCCGTGTTGGAGCATGGTGATTCACTCAATACCCGCATATGGACAAAGACATCCATTACTCCTTACGTAGATAAAATTTGCTCAATAACAAGCAAACTAAAGCGACCTTACTCACTACCAAAAATTATCCAACCAATACCTTACCTTCGCGATACCATGGATCGAAACCCATGAATTGGAAACCCGAGAAGACAAATAAGGTCGCATCCGTACGAATCCAAAGAAATGTATTCGATGAGGCCGGACCTCGCGTTCCACAGAGTACGAGACGGTGCAACTCGAGCCGGTAAATCGTGCGAGCCGGAGAATCAGAGCCGGTAAAACCCCGAACAACGAGGTAACTTCCGAGGTAGTAAATCGTGGAAAAAGAACGCAGGTAAATTGAAAAGGTCAGAAGAGTTGGAAGAAATTTCATTTCATGTACTGCAAGAGGTAAGAGGAGCATTTCTTACAATGGCACATTTTCATATCGGAAGATCTACGAGAAAGTCTTCTCATTGGCTCCAACATCAAGACATTCAAATTTTAAAGCCAAGAAAGGGAACGCCTTTTCGTTGCAATAACATTAAACCCATTGAAAATTTAAAAAAATAGACTTTGCATAGTCAAGATAATTTTTTTCATGACCATTTTGCCTACATCCATAAAACTAAGTGTTACCATTTACCTTTTTTTATATATTATGTCAAGTAAGCTAGCTGGACTTTCCCCTTGTTTCAATCTTACGTTTGTTTGGTAGCTGGCTAGTCTATTTACAAAAGGTTTTCAAATCGGATTCTTTGCAAATGTTTCGGTACGTAATGCTTAATTGCTTTTACTAATTTACAAATGTGAAGAGACTGAAGAAAATGCAGAAGTACGTGCTTTTTCTTATCTCATTACGTTGCAAATTTATTAAAATATTAGCTCACGAGAAAAAGGAATGGGTGTTATCTATATTGAAAATTGTAATTTTAATAGTTATTAATTAATACAAGTATATTAATAAATAAATGTAATTTTAATGGTTATTAGTTAATACAAATATATTAATAATTATTGTTGATAGAGAGAAACATATATTCAATCACATTAATAAATATAATGTTGTTGAAATTGGGAAAAACATACTCAATCACATTAATAAATATAGTTAAAACAACCATATTAATAAATATTGATAAAAAAACATCAACAAACATTAATAATATAAATTTAATATTAACAAAAATATTAATATTCATAATGATAATTATATAATAATAAAAATAATAAAAATATTACATAAATAATTATTATAATAAAAATATCAATATTATTAATTTTATAATTATTATTTATTGTTAATTAATAATAATAATAATAATAATAATAATAAATTATTATGGTTATGAATATTATTATTAATTTATATTATTATTATTAATAATAATTAATTTTATTTTTAATCCATTGTTATTATTATTTATTAAAAACATATAAATAATGTTTTTTAATAATTTGTATTAAGCTTAAGAGTTAATATTATAATTCATATGAATAATATTATATCCTAGGAATATGAACCCTTAGATTAACAAAACCAAGAGATTGATATTATAAATCCAACAGAATAATAAATCTAGGGATTAATATTAAAAATCCTAGGGATTGATAATATAAACCTAACAGAATAATAAAACCAATGTATATCAACATTAAGATAAATATTATAAACCCTAAAATAATCATGGTTGACCATGGTTTACTAAGGTTGATTTTCATATTAAGACAATATTTTTTACAGTGTGGCGTTGGACCATGGTTGACAATGGTTGACCATGATTGATTTTCATATGGAGACGATAGTTGTCACAATGCGACGTTGCACCATGGTTGATTTTCATATTGAGAAAATCTTTGTCATAATGTGGTATTGGAGCATGGTTGACTATGATTATAAACCCAAATGATTTCTATTAAACCCAAGGATTAATATTATAAATCCTATGAACAATATTATACCCTAGGAATATGAACCCTTAGATTAATAAATCCAAGGGATTCATATTATATACAAATATGAACCCTTAGACTAATAAATCCAAGGGATTCCTATTATATACAGGGCTTAATTTTCTCTCTACTTGTGAACCAAATTAAGGTCACACCAATGCCACTTGAAGAAAAACATTAATGCCATTTCTAATTTTGGTTCATCGCAGTTATTCTAAAAAATATTTTAAAAGAGTTGCAACCATTTTATGTTGTTCCATTCTGTTAACTCCACTCTAGTTTCCCAAGGCTGAGAAAGGAAGCTAAAGGGGTAACCATAGACTAGCTTTGGATTTGGTAGCTAGCCGTACCAAATTAGAGAGGGCTCTCTTCATTCTCACAACCAATACTGGAGAGAAAAATAGATTGTAGGCTAGATATTTAGCTCATTAGGGTTTAATTTATGGTTTTCTAGATCAAGATCATAGATCTAGGAACTAGGTCAAGGTTTCAAATGGTCAATTGCGCAGATGAAAATGAGTAAATTTAGGTATGTTTAGTGGCATATTTGGGTTGTCACTGTGGTATAGGTTTGAAAAAATGAAGGATCAAAATGACTATATGACTATGAATTAATTCATCAGAAGAAATGAAACACATACATGAATATCTCATCAAAACAGAGCATAAAAATTGTGTATTCTGCTTAAAAAACTAATGAGAGGATCACAAGAGAGCATAGATATGGTTGTAAGGAGATATAAACATTCAAATTGATGATCAAACTAAGAAGAAACACTGTCAATAATCATACCATAAGAATATCAAGATAATTCTGCAACTGTCATTAATATCACTATAAAGAAGGTGTACACAAGCTCCACACTATGATTATCAAGTATCCAACCCTCATAATGAGTTGAATTTGAGAACATATATAAAAATAGACATCATGCTACCTCCATGGGTCAAAAATTGATCCAAAAAAACTCATTAATGCAGCTAATGACTCATAACTTAATTTCTAGGGGAGTTAGAAACAACTTCCCCTTTTTTAGCTACTAAGTTTGAGTCTTTGTCTCAAGTCATTAAATACAAGATTCTATAATAGATATGAACTTGAATATGCTCATTAAATATCAAAAAACTCATGAGACAACTGTTACATAGACAAATTTAGAGCTTTGACCTCCACGAGTCCAGAAATGTCCTCAAAACCCATAAGCGCAACGTGCTCTCTTAGAAACATAGTGAATTTTAGTAGAAGCGTAGAGAAATTTTGGGGGTGATTTGAATGACTTTGAGGGATCTTTAGGCTGAACTGAATACTAGTACTGGTATCTACGGATATCCTTTATACCACTCAAGCTTGAAATAAATAGAAACACTTCTCCAAAACCACTTAAAACTCAATTTTCCACAACTACTCCAGAAGCGCAACGTGTGCCTCCAAACAGTGGCAAAAGTGTGAAAAATTGATGGTTTTTTATCCTTTTCTTCAAATATATGAGATGACAAGAAAAAAAAAGTATATTTCTGAGATGTAAAATTCGAGAGACACCTACACATGCTTACCATGTGTCAGATTTTGAGGCCCCTGGGAAAAAGTGGTCCGTGACCACGCTGCGTTTCTGTGCATTTATTTTGCCTATATTATAAAAAAACTCAAAAATGATAAAAGAATTTCCGAAACTTCTCTTCTTTTGCATTTTTCAATCATGGCTTCAAGAAAATAAGGATGCATCAGCCAAGATGTTAATTGTTTCCTTCTTCTTGAGCTTACTTAGGGTCTTCTTCAACTTTTTCTTCATGTTCTTAGCCCTAATCTTGAAAATCAGATTTCTTGTGTAATAGTGCCTTACCATGTGCCTCTGCATGGCAGTGTTTCTATTTTACTTCTCCAGTAGCTTTTCCAAATACACTTTCACCTTTTCAAGCAAATACTCTCTACCTTTCTCATCCTCAGTACTCGCAAGGTAAAATATAATACCTTGAGCTTGAGCAACAGTTATGGTGTCATGATCTTGAGGAGGAGATGACTCCTTGTCTTGCTCTTTCTTCTTTGCCAATGCTCTTAATGAGCTCCATCATTAGGTACATTTGGAGGGATTAATTGTCACCTTTTTTCCTTTCAAGTCTTTTTTTCTCACATATTAATTATATTATGGTCTTATGTTGCTAGTGTATATGGTGATTAAGGCTTGTCATACCTTGAATGCCCAACATGATTTAAATGCAGGAAAATCACTAAGATATTACATTCTTGATGAATATTTTTCCATTAAAGCTAAAAGTAGACAACAAGGAGAGATTATAGGGGGATTTTCCACCTCCTTAACTCCCAAATGTAGCTAAGGGATCCTCAAGATTCCCTCCAACAACTCAAAATCAAAGACAACCAAGAAAACTCAAGATCAAGTGCACCAAAGCTACACTTCCCTTGCAGTCAAAGTGGACACATCACCTAAATTTTAGGGAGTTGTTGGTAGCTACCCTCTAGTTTAAATAGGGCTAAGCAAAAGCTCATTAGGAATCAAACTTTGAAGGAAGATAATAGGCTCTAAGCTCTTGTAATAGGTTTTTGAGACTTTCATGTTGATTTAATGAGACTATTTCTGCAATAAAATGAATATTTAGATTGTGCTTCACTGATCTGGTTTCAGAGGCCTAGGCTTGTGGGTTAGGGCCTAATCCATTGGCCTTAGTCTCTCTTGTGTATTCATTCTTTACTTTTATGTCATTGTAGCTAGTTTGCTTACATTTGAAGTCAATGTTTTTAGTTTTCTTCCATTTATCTTTGTTATAGATTAAACTTGCTTAAATGTTGGTAGAATAGTTTATAAACTCAGAAAGCTATGTGTCAGGCCTCCCTCTATCATCTCTTGAATTGGAACTTGAGGAGGGTAGACCTTATCCATTGACCAAAATTTCTTTTTAGTTTATGATTTCTTGGAGTGAATAGTTAGGTTGCTGTAGTTTTGTGAACATGTTTAGAATGTTGAGTTAGATTTCTATTTGTAGGCTAAAGTAGGTTTTATTTCCAAATTCAAGTCATCTTTTCCATTTCCTTCGTCATGAATTCGTCAATATTTGTTGCATGAACAAGTAGTTTTATTGTAGTTTCAAGTAACAAAGAACATGAAGACTTCACCAACACCTTCAGCTTCATTTCTCACCCTTCATCAACATTTTTTTCATCAAAATTGCCATCAACCCTATTTTCAGACGTTTCATCTTCATACCGTGAGAAAACCCTAGAGGTGCAAGACATGATTCTCAAGAGATTCTAAGCTTGGACAAGGGGTTTGCCATCTTCCACTCATCCAAACACACCTTCACTCCACCTTCCCTAAAATTTTCTCAATGATTTTTCACCTTGAATTTCCCTTGGACTGTTTCCTATAGAAATTTAGAACATTCCTATAGTGCTACAGGAAACCTGTAGCAACGATTGCAACAGCACCAGTGGGCCCCTCCTTAAGCCTAGAAACCACCATAAACCTCATCCAGACCTACCAAAACCACCCAGACACCTTTAGCCTTGCACCCATGAATTCAAGCCCTTCATAAGCCACCTTAGCACTTTCTCCTCCTAGCTGCAAAAAAATGCATTTACAATCATAGTTAGATCATGATTAGTTGCATGATTAATAGTGTGATAGATAGAACATAGACTATATAGAGTGTGTTTAACCATTTGGCCCAAAAAAGTGTGATTAGATTAGTTTCTTTTATGTAATTTCAATTCAACAATTTACTTTATGCAAGATGCATATTTTGCTTCCATTTCTTATCATAGAATAATGTGTATATTTGTTTCATTGCATACTAGTTAGATGTACTTTCTTACTATAGAACATTTCTTTTCTTGTTGATAGAGTAATGGATTTGAATCATTTGTAGCCCCAGGTCTAAATTCAAAATTGTGACAGAATTCATGCAGAAACCCTAGAAATAAAACCATTTTGTAGAACTCGGAAGAGGATGACATGAGTATAATGCATTGGCTATGTATATAGAAATGTCACCTCCAAGTTTGTATGAACCCCAGGTTGATAAAGTAAGGTAGGGAAACCTATGGGAGCTGCAACATTCTTAGTGCAATACCAGGGCTCACCACTTTTTGGCATCGTTATCGGGGAGGTGTCTAGTAGATGCTTTGATTTTGTTTTAGAATTTTCTTTTGCTTTACTTTTACATATTGATTGAAAAATATTGAAAAATACAAAAAAAAATCAAATTTTCATGCCTCGTAGGAGTAGGGATACTAAAGGTAATTTTTTACCTAAAACGCCCACGTCACCACATAGTCACCCTTCACTCTTCTTCACTGGCTCTGTCGTTGAACACACCATAGGCGAAACTTCTGAAAAATTTGAAGAACCTATTGGAGAAGAATAATATATTGTTTCACCAAAGGAACTTGCTTAACCTATTCAAAAAATGACTAAAACGGAAGCCCAATGAGCCTTTCCCATGAGAGAGGCATATGGGGAAACTAAAATGAAGAACATTAGCTCCTCAGCCCTTCCACACTTCCATGGACTTACCTATGAAGAACCTGACACTTTCATGTTCGAATTTTATGTTGTCTGTAGGACCTATGACTATGCCTCAGATGATCAAAAGCTGAAGCTATTTCCATCTAGCCTTAAGGATGCAGCCTTGCAATGGTTCATGGGTCTACCTGGGAACAACATCACTACCTAGTTACAGATGCAAGAATCCTTCAACAATAAGTACAAGGACTATTGTAGGTCCAAGGGAGCTAAAGATACTATATTAAGGATGACTCTAGGGCCTGATGAATCCCTAGAGGACTATGAAGAAAGGTTCCAATTAAACTATAAGAGAGCCAATTGTACTCTTGATCCTGGATCACTTAAACTAGTACATCTCTGAGGGGTTAGGGAGGAGGTGATAAAAACCCTCAATATGTTATCGGGAGAAGATATCTACTAGCTACCTTATGAGACAATCAGAATTGTCTACATGAACCATTCTAGGGCAACTATGAAGAAAGGCAGAGCTATCTAAACTACAACCAATACCCTTTCCTCTTCCACCTCCATCAGACATGAGATTGGAAATATGTTGGAGGAGTTCAAGAATGATATGTTGCACACCTTTGCATTTCAAATGGACACAATGTAGGTCAAAAGGAATCAAGATGAAATAGAAATATCCTTGGCTATATTTTTCCCTAGATGTACTATAAAACACCCTAGAAATGAATGTCCATTAAATATCATAGAGGTTTTCTTAGTCTGTGAAGAGAATCATGCCACAGAAAAGTGTCCCTCCTTACTTGGACTCAAATTTTTATATCAAGGTGGGGAAGCATGACCAGAGCAACTCTATTTCATCAACTAGAGAAGGCATCATGGCCCTAGGTCATACCAGTAGGGTATGCAAGGTGCACCTTATTCCTACTATCACAACAATCATAATGCACCTATGAAATATTGGTACAGCCACACTCCTCCATCCCATCCTACACCTCCTACTTTGCCTTACAACCCTCCTTATCATCCTTAGCATGTGAACCAACCATTTCAGCAGTATGTTCATTAACAAACTAAGTGGAAAAACCCATCCAAAGGGTGGAGGCCTCAACATAATCAACCGCCTACTCTAATACCTCCACCCGAAACTCAACCTCAGCTTACTCACACTGCTCCACCCAAGATGCCTCATATGCCTGCACGACCCAATCCAATCCCGAACAACAAACATGCACAACAGGTTTATAGTGGAGAGACATACTATCTAGCTTTTGTTGTGTAGATAAAAGAGATTAATCTCAGGCAGGGAAGAGTAATCCCAGACAACCACCCTCCATATGTACCTGTAGAGGTTGAGGAGGAAATGGAATAAAGTAACACTAAGATCCAATAACCTCCTTTTCCTAAGTGCTTGATCCATTCCAGTCAACACATCCCAGTGGAGACCAAAATTCTGGGAGAGTTGAAACATTTGTGTGTAAAAATACCCCTTCTCCAAGCCATCAAGTATGTCCCTATTTATAATAGGCTCATCAAGGGAAAGTGCTTCAAGAAACCTGGGAGAAAGAATAATGATACCCTCACCATCAATGTAGTAGGAAAACTGTCTGACTTAATGTTGGGAAGGGTGATATTTTCAAAGTACCTGGACCCTGGTAGTCCAGTTGTAGATGTGCACATAGATGGTGTCATAGTCCCCAATACTCTGATTGATCTCGGGGATGCCATCATTTTTATGACTAAGGAAACTATGTTGAAACTCAACCTCCAAGGGACTTTGAGGAAAACCACAACAGTTTTGCAACTTGAAGATTGGTCCATAGTAGCTCTGGAATGAATTGTTGAGGATGTTATGGTTTCAATTGACTCTTGGGAGTGTCTTACGATTTTCCCGGTTCTGCAGCCAAAAACCAAGTCTAATGTATATCCTCTCATCTTAGGCAGATGTTGGCTAGCGACTGTCGATGCTTATATCAGTTGTCAGGCTGGAAACATGACTATTAAGAATGGGCCCTTATCAAAACATCTGGTATTATATCCTATGGCCCAACCTTCCATTGATCATGATCTACCTATATGGTTGGAGAAAGAAGAAGATGAATTATACAAAACTACCCCCATTTTTACCATATATGTTGTTCTTAGAGGGGAGCACCTTCATGAAGATGAGCTCATCGACCATGTCATCCAAAACTAGTGCCCCACTAACAACCCGCTTGAAAACCTAGTCAAAGAATTTGAAAACCACCCTTGGATGGAACTGCACTCAGTTGATTCAACCTCTGAAATCACCAAGGCTGTTGAGTTTGGCCCATCCAAATCTCTGAATATTAACTCAATCCTCTTACATAGAGAAGAAGATCAGCTATTCCAGTTGTTGAAAGAAAACCTAGATGCATTTGCTTGGGATTCCAAAGACATCAAAGGGGTTAAAACCTAGGTATGTAGACATAACATTTACATTAAGGAAGGATGTAAGCCTGTGTGCTAACCTCAAAGGCAGATGAACTTGGCTCTAGAAGACATAGTCAAGGAAGAACTGTAGAAATTTTCGGATGCAGGTTTCATTTATCCTATATTAGACAGTGAGTGGGTATCTCCTCTTTTCCTACTCTCGAGGAAGAATGGAAAATGGTGAATCTGTGTTGATTATCAGGAAGTCAACAAAGCCACCAAGAAGGACCATTTCCCTTTGCCCTTTATAGACTAAGTCCTGGATGGCCTTGTAAGAAATAAGTTCTTTTCCTATGTTAGTTGGGTTTAGTGGGTATAACCAGATCCAAATCAACCCTAAATACCATAAAAAGACTAATTTCACATGCCCTTGGAGTACCTTTGCTTATTGTTGAGGAGGTAAATCCCCTCTGCGGACAGAGGCGATCCCTACTAGCCCAGCAGGGGTCTAGCAACAAACAAACAATGCTATGACGCAAGCTCCTAGTTACGAATGAAAGACTTGGGATAAGAGCCCACCTGGATTCCAACGCTAGATCTGAAGAAGAAGATGTCCCCGTCCTTCAGCCCTGGCAGATCACAATCCTTCCACGATCTCCGTGGATGAACACCTGCACACAGAAGAAACGAACAGATACATGCATAGGAACCGGCATACGTAACTAAACATCGGTCAGAAAAGATATTACTCGCATTAACATGATTGCAAAAGGAGTGGAACCATAATCATAGTCATCTATTAAAGTGATAAACGAATAGAAGTTACAACCGAGTTCTGACGTCGCAGCCTCCTTCGAACGGGTCTCCGGTTGTCCACGTCTCGCAAAGCTCGCCAAGGAAAGGGAAACCTCTCCAGAGTCTCGTAACAATGGTCTCCTCGCTTGAATGGGCCTTAAGGGAAAGAAGGGATTCTTTATAGCACAAAGGCACTTGGGAATAGGGAGATGCAAAGCTTCAGCACTTCAAGACTATCAGCCCTTCAGCCCCTTCATCAATGGATGAAGGCTATATTTATAGAGGAGAGGAGGAGGTTGGGATCCCTACAATAGTGGAAGGGAGGCCTTATCCTTTGGGAGGTTTCCCATATGGTTAAAACAAGAGGCCAAAGGAGGAAGGCCGTGGTTATCCAGGCAAAACCACTCCTGATGACTCATCCACGAAGTTGTTGTAATCGAAACTTCGCCTCTTTTTTTAAAAAACTTTCCATAAACAGAGTGGCGCGGGTGCAACACTAGGACAGAGCGCCAAGTGGCGCGGGCTCAGTGTTAATTTTCCCCCATTGGCGCGAGTACATAAAGGGCTACCAGCGCCAATGCAAAAACAGGTGTTTTTAGGGGTCTGCTCAGGAAATGATAAACAGGAGAAATGTTGTCCTCATGGAAAGGGATGCAATGAAGGTATTTTCAAGGCTTGACATTGCTCACAGGTCACATAATGGGTCCTCCATTGTGCGGGACGGGAAATGGTAGGGATGGTGACAAATTACTGTGTAACAGATGCCCCCTAAAGCATGAGGCCCGAGAGAGAGAGAGGGGTGAAATGCTTTACGAGAACATGTTCAACTGAAGGCCCGCCGTCGGAAAACCTGCACCAGAAAGATACAACTGAAATCTCAAGTACATGATGTATATATATGGTATGGACGCAGCCATCCGAACAGAGTATGCTATAATCCGGATCCAGGGTATGGGCGCAGCCATCCAACTAAGATAAAACAAATAGACTCAGGTATGGTCGCAGCCATCCAATCATTGAGTCATGTACATAATGACAATAATCCACAATCGCAGCCTGGATTACAACAGACACAATCCAGGGTCTTGCGCTCCATCTCGACCCAAACAAGTACAAGTTCTAGCATGCGAATGTGTGAGCCGATGTCGAACATGCAAGAACATCGTCTGATTACCAGCCAATGATGAAAGCTGTTAACAGACGCGAGAGAAACCACCAATAATGACGATGGTTCTCAAGGTACTACAGGTACAATCTACGGCGTGTGAATAAATGAGCTGACGTCGAACACCCGCAGAATCATCCGATCGGAGGCCAATAATGAAAACCTCTCGTCGAATGCGACGAACCTGCCATTAAGGCATGCAGGCTCCAAGGTACCATCGGGAGTCTCTAGACCAACTTCCTGGATAATGAGTTGAAGTCGACAGGAAGTGACCTTGATCGAAGGTGGGCCATAATGATTCCCACATCATCGACACGAGACAGAGGAACATAATGTTTTGTTGTGAATCAGAATCATATGAGAAACAGAGGAAGGTTGATATTCGCAGAGGCCAACTTCTCTTGAACATATAAACGGCACGACAATGGACTTGGCAGTATTTGACATCAACAGATCAAAGGTCATGGTGACGAGGCAGTGAACAGATGAGAGGTCAAAAGAGATTACCCAAACCCATGGAAGCAAAGTGAAGCAACGAGATGAGATGTCCCCAACCCGACACGAATGCAGACAAGTGCCATGTTCAAGAGCGACATACTGCCGACGACAACGATGATGGTTCCATTTTTCCCCACCATCTTGGTGAGTACCTCTTTATTTTTACACAAGCTTGAAGAGGATACCATATGCTTGTCATATAAGTCCACCCTTCGGGCGAATCCATCCTAGTACATTTAACGAGCCCTAGGAAGGAGCGACTCGAATAACATCATTCCGACTGGATCCGATGTCATCAGGGTTTAACGAGTCTGACAAAGGAAGAACTCGGCGTCTTTTCATGTTTAGAGAGTTTGAAAAGACAGCGGAAAAGAAAACTCCACAAGTCCCTTTTCGTAAATAGTTCCCCAGATCCGAAAAGGTAGAAAACAATATCCGGAAAAACCTCCTAGTCGCGATAGGCTAGGGTATTCCTTTTTCGTAATCAATCCATCCCAGCCCGAAAAAGGGTTAAACTTATACTGGGTGAATGTCGATTCATGTCCATTTTAACGAGATCGAAACGACAAGGGCCTCGGCAATCTTTTCATGTTTAGAGAGTCAGAAAAGAGCTGAAAGATGACTCCTCCCGGAGGAACGAGTGGTATAAAGGGTAGCAACTGGTTCCGGTAATGGTGGAACTACTCTGAACAAATAAAGGTCGAGAGGCTGGCTAACAAGACCACTCATAGCAGCGGTTCCTCAGGAACGGGTAAAACAACCAAGTGAAGGCATATGATCGGCCAAGTAGATAGTGACAATGGAGTGAGAAAACCAAGGCTCATCTGGAAGAAATAGGCTGATAAAATGGCAATCACAAGAGGTAAAATAAGAATGGTTTCATTTTTACACAAGCTTGAAACAAAGATAAACTATGCTTGAAACCGGTTTCATTTTTACACAATCTTGAAACGGAAACAAACTATGCTTGAAAAAGTAAGCATGCCCCTAGCATGGTGACTCAATTCGAGGTACATGCCCCCCAAGCTTCATTCCATATGAAAGGCAGATGGAGTGAAGGTTCGAATTACGAGATCAAGAGAAAGACTCGACTGGGATTTTACGAGATCTAAACAAATACTCGAATTGAACGGGAACGTGTTTCATTATTTTAACGAGGTTGACACATTAAAAGAACTATCCTCAAACACCTTGTTTCATGGTTTAGGGAGCTTGACACAAGACCAGGAACTGTGCTCCGACAAACCTTGTTTCATTTTTTAAGGAGCTTGACACAAGACAAGGAACTATGCTCCGACGACCTTGTTTCATTTTTTAAGGAGCTTGACACAAGACAAGGAACTGTGCTCCGACAAACCTTGTTTCATTTTTTAAGGAGCTTGACACAAGACAAAAAACTATGCTCCGACCGACTTCATCATAATGAACAAGAAGTCATGGCTTCCAAGAGTTCCACACCAGATGGGAGGAAATCATCCTGGAAGTCAGGACCCAATGCCCCCAGCACTCGATGCACGACGGCATCATCACTGAGCACAGGCACGGGGTCAGTAGCCACATAGTTGACCTGCGGCGGAGCAGATACAACGGGTGGATAGAAACCAGGAGGGGGTGATGGCGGACCAGATGCCATATTAGGACCAAAGAACGAAAGCTGATCAATGGTCACGATCCGTCCTTCATGTGGAAAGCACACCACATGAAAGAGGGAGGAGACAAGGGCTCCCATGGCATAGGTGTAATCGCGCCCCAGGAGCAGATTGAAATCCAAAGGGCGTGGAACGACCATCACGTCCATATGGACGGTTTTACCTCCCAAAGTAACAGGTAACCTTGGAAGGATCCCCAACGGTTGACTGGTCCTTCTATTGAATGACAACAGATTCTGCGTAACGGGCGCAAGCGGCGGCGAACCAAAAGCTTGCCAGGTAGTTGATGACAGAATACTAACAGAGGCACCTTCGTCTATAATGGTGCTGGGTACAACCAGACCAAGAGCCTGTACTGTGATCTCGAAAGGCACATAAGACGGAAGGCGAAATCCTGCAAATCGATTCCAGTCAAAGGAAGCGACCAAACTACTCGGAGGAGCTACCATCGACGCGCGAAGGTCTTCCCCTGATGTTACGGTAGAAGAAGCCTCCTCCATGACCTCCATCTCGAAGGCGGGAGGAATATCCTCCGTAGCCTCCATCATGGGAGGCGGAGGAGAAACTTCTTGAAGTACAGGGACAGGAGAATCTCTCTCCAAGTCTGAAGAATCTGAAGAAACCAGAAGAACATGAGGGTTATGGGGTCCACTCTCAACAGAAAATACCTGGTGCACCGCAGATGGGGCCAGTTCAACCGATCCCACGACCAATGGTTGGTCGGGAACGGATTCCTGAATCTGAATTTCTGGAGGAGTGGGATCAACCAAGGATGACCCTTGACCAATCACGGCATCAGCCGGTGGAAGACTCAAAGAAAGCTGTTTATAACCAGCCAGGAGGCGTGGTGTAGAGACAGTCAGGTTGTCCAAGACTCGCTTGGCTTCATCCATATAAGGACAAAGGTGAATAGCATGGTGCCCTTCACACAACTTACAGGGATTGGTGATCTTACCCTGCTTCTTAGGAGCCTTACCAGTGCCCCCAACCTGACTCTTGGAAGCCAAAGACAACGGTGGGCCTCTCGCTTATCGGACTTCTTCTTCTTCGTCTTCTTCTTCTTCTTCTTAGCCACCTGGTTACTTGAATCCAGACTTTCACCAGGCGAAGTAGAAGAGGAGGACGCAGAAACAGGCGAAGAAGGGGAGAGGTCCACCTTGGAATCAACATGATGTTGTTCCTGGTGAGAACCGATCAACAAGAGCTTTGTTATTCTCGACAAATGAATCCGTAGAACAAATCAAACAGCAACCCAACAGCGAACCCGAAGGGACAACGTCACATGTAAGGAGCACCAACATTTCAAAAGGAGGTGAAAATGACCGATTCCCTTCCGATACCTGTCAGAACTCTGAAAAGTTTCCATCAAAACTTCAAAACCACACACGGCCGAAAAAGAGTCAAAGACACACGATCAAACACTAACAAGCAATTTCTAAACGTGTAATCGTGGGCGATTAATTTACCACATTGAAAGTGCTAAGAAATTTACCGTTTCATATTTTAAGAGTCGAGAAACGATAAAAAGATGGTTCAATCTCTTTCGTAGCCGACACAAGCGTGAAAGGACAGCGCTTGACGGTCTTTTCAAATTTACGGAGTCAGAAAAGACCAAATGACTGCTCAGGAATACTAGGCACAAAGGGTGTACCAAATAACCGTGAACTGCAATATACACCTTGGTTTTAATAATGAAGAAGAAATCAACCAAGGACTTTCCGTATGTGCAGGCAATCTCCCCGAATGCTGTGTTCGGTGTATCACGGGTATAGGGCGGCAGACTCGGCTTCCTGTGGATAAAGGATTGAAAACCTAGAGGGGTCTCCCTTTATATACGCGACGGTACGGGGAGCACAAGTCCGTACTAGCGCTGTTAAAGCCAACAGGCGAACGACAGCTGCTAGGTTTAACGACGCCGGAACACGTCTCTAGCCTAGACTTTCTAAATGTGTTTCGTTAAGTTCCAATGCTGCCTTAGGTTAATTGAATAAATTTTACAGTTGATCTTCAATTAAGTTTCAATTTCCAGGCCCTATCGTATGTAGTGTCTCAAAAGACGCCTAGATGCAAAGCTACATGAGAAAAGAAATCTTTTCAATTCGATGAATGCTATCTAGTTAAGGGAAGAGCTTCAAACAATGATGCAACCAACAACAAAATTGAAAATGAAACTTTTCAAAACTAGATGACTTTCACTATCCAAAAGTATTCTAAAACATTCAACGAAGCGAATTATGCAATGTAATCTATGCAAAATTATTTTTTCGAAAACTATGCAATTGTAATCTATGCACAATTTCCTTTTTCTTTTCAAATGATAAGAATGCATTCAATGCATTTTTCGATAAAATGAGAATCTACTTAATGCAAGCTTTTAACAAAAGAGAATGCACTCAAAGCGATTTTTAGTTTTCAATCACTAAACAATGTGATCTAAGTCCAATGATAAATCTCAAAAACACTTTTCGATGCAATGTGATCTAATGCATTTAAACGAAAAGCAAACTTTGAGACGAAAACTAAATAAACGCAAATCTCTTTAATGAAGGATGAAGGCAAAAGGGATGCAAACAAACACTAAGAATGCAACCGTTGTTTCAAAATACTTTGTGACAAAATCCCTCAAAAGTTGACAAGACATATGCGGTCAAACACAAAAAGGACTTCCAAAGCAAGAGATCAAAACAAGGCATTCATCCCTTTTACATCAAACAATCATAGAAATAAGACATTCCAAATAATGAGCAATGTAATCTATGCTCATACAGAGGAAAGACCCGAAGGGAAAGACGCACTGTTGAAGGATTAAGGGAAAAAAAACTCAATTTTCATACACCCTGAAAGTGGCCCGACTTGTACATTGACAACTGGCGCCACTTGGCGCGACTTTTACTTGAAAACTAGCGCCAATGGCCAAGTGGCGCGGGTTGCTAACTGACAACAAGCGCCACTGCCTGAAAATGAAAAAACAAATAATTTCTCCCAACCAAGACCAGACTTCCCACTTCAAGATGAATCTAAAACAAACCCAGAAGCAAAGTACTAACCAAAAGAAGCTTCCGAACAAGGGTAACCCTACCACCTACAGGAAATGGCGCGACTGTCTGGCTGTAATCCGCGCCAGACAGGGGATGGCGCGAGTGATAAACTAACACCCTGCGCCAACTGGCGCGACTGTCAGGGCTAAACTCGCGCCAATAAAGCCAACTATGAAAAGGTGAAAATTCGGAAAAGCAGAGGTCAGATCTGATCCTCTGGGGGCTGAACCAAAAGCCAAAACACAAAAAGAACCCAACCCAGAAGGTTCATCAAGCAAGGAAAATCAAGAGACAAACGGCAAGGCAAGACAAAGACTCCAAGTTGTTCAGTCCGTAAACCAAACCGGAGATTGACTGAAGTAGCGTTGATCTACTCCGCTAATGCAGGGCAAAAGCGTTTCGAAGGCTATCTGGCTGTACTTCAGGCTCCGTCTAAAGTTTACAAATCAAACAACAAGCTGGATCCCCAGCGGAGTCGCCAATTTGTTGAGGAGGTAAATCCCCTCTGCGGACAGAGGCGATCCCTACTAGCCCAGCAGGGGTCTAGCAACAAACAAACAATGCTATGACGCAAGCTCCTAGTTACGAATGAAAGACTTGGGATAAGAGCCTACCTGGATTCCAACGCTAGATCTCAAGAAGAAGATGTCCCCGTCCTTCAGCCCTGGCAGATCACAATCCTTCCACGATCTCCGTGGATGAACACCTGCACACAGAAGAAACGAACAGATACATGCATAGGAACTAGCATACGTAACTAAACATCGGTCAGAAAAGATATTACTCGCATTAACATGATGGAAAAAGGAGTGGAACCATAATCATAGTCATCTATTAAAATGATAAACGAATAGAAGTTACAACCAAGTTCTGACGTCGCAGCTTCCTTCGAACGGGTCTCCGGTCGTCCACGTCTCGCAAAGCTCGCCAAGGAAAGGGAAACCTCTCCAAAGTCTCGTAACAATGGTCTCCTCGCTTGAATGGGCCTTAAGGGAAAGAAGGGATTCTTTACAGCACAAAGGCACTTGGGAATAGGGAGATGCAAAGCTTCAGCACTTCAAGACTATCAGCCTTTCAGCCCCTTCATCAATGGATGAAGGCTATATTTATAGAGGAGAGGAAGAGGTTGAGATCCCTACAATAGTGGAAGGGAGGCCTTATCCTTTGGGAGGTTCCCCATATGGTGGAAACAAGAGGCCAAAGGAGGAAGGCCGTGGTTATTCAGGCGAAACCACTCCTGATGACTCATCCACGAAGTTGTTGTAATTGAAACTTCGCCTCCTTTTTAAAAAAACTTTCCATAAACAGAGTGGTGCGGGTACAACACTGGGACAGAGCGCCAATTGGCGCGGGCTCAGTGTTAATTTTCCCCCATTGGCGCGAGTACATAACGGGCTACCAGCGCCAATGCAAAAACAGGTGTTTTTAGGGGTCTGCTCAGGAAATGATCAACAGGAGAAATGTTGTCCTCATGGAAAGGGATGCAATGAAGGTATTTTCAAGGCTTGACATTGCTCACAGGTCACATAATGGGTCCTCCATTGTGCGGGACGGGAAATGGTAGGGACGGTGACAAATTACTGTGTACGTAGGTAGAGACAAATTGAGAAGAAGAATGAGAGAGATATATACAAACATGTAAATGGAAATATAAAGATAGGGAGTGTTGATTATAAATTAGTCACAATGGTATAAAGAACAATTTCTTCCATACAATTCCATTCAATCAAATTCCACATTATAAGGGTTTTCAAATTCCATTTAAATATTCATCAAAAAACATTTTCAACTTGTGATGCACAATAAATATGGTTTATATACTTAAATTCTCTAATGATGCACTCAAATTTGAACTTAGTATATTGGAATTTCCACATTCCACATTACTAGGGTTTTCAAATTCCACTAAGCTAAGGTTTTTATATTGCACAAAAATATGGTTTTCAATTTGAATATTTATATTTCCTAAGGATGCACAAAATCTTCTAATCCATTCCAAGATAGCATAATATTTTGAATGTTAGGCCTTGTTGAGCCTAGACACCTAAGGGAGACATGTGCATTCCTAGGAAGAGACAAACATTCATGTGTGCATGGGTTTTTTATGGCCCCATTGACACGTTTGGGGTCATCATCTTCATGTGAGTTCCCTTAGTCAACTCTCACTTGTTTAATCAATTGTACATAGTAATTCTTAAAGTTTTTTTATATAATTTATCACACCATTTCTTCATACACTTTATGTTAGGTGTTTTCTCATTAGTCTACATAGTTTATTTTTCTCACAACACTTATTCAAACGGTTTATGCTAGGTGTTTTCTCATTAGTCTACATAGTTTTTTTTTTCTTTCCACATCTGAAGTATTTTCCACACATGAAGACTTTTCCACACATGACTATGTTATTCCACAACCAATTACCATTTGCTTATTTAGTTAAAATATGTCACCAAAGCGTTAAGTTATTTTATCATTACAATTCCCTAGTCTCAAAAGCCTCCATCATTCTCGTTGATTCCTTACAGTTGTTTGATAAAATTACACATATTCAATTTATATATCAATTAATTACTATTTTATACTCATCTCATAATTCTAGCTTAGCCATGGTTATGAGATATTAAATATGCTATTGTCATTCATTTATTAAAATAAACATTTATTTATACTTATTTGTTTACCTTTCAAACTTTCATTATCCTTTAACAGGTAAGTTTCTTCAAATTATGATTTAATTCACATGTCCTTTGGGGACTCATAATAATATTTCTCATTTATAATTTCCCCTAATATGGATTGGATTATTATATTAATTTTAATCTATCTCAATGTTTTAAGAGTGTAACAATTAGATGAATGAATTTGCATGATCATTTTTATCAATGGGTCCTAGTTTGGAAATATGGGGTCTATAAGCTTAGATATCTAGGTGAATCAAAAAAATTTGCCTCAAAATTTTTTTTAACAAGTAAATATGCTTGAACCTTCAAAGTTGTTCGAGCCCTAAATAGGCTTGTACTCCCAAAGTTAGATTAGATCCTCGAATAACCAAATTTCCTTACTGAGACCAAACAATGGGTGGA